>JAMPIV010001068.1:0-419087 GCA_024509875.1 Oreohelix idahoensis
TAGATCAATACAGAATAATTCATAGAATAATTCAAGCTGTAGATGACAAAAATCGCCCCATAAATTAGAAAGATAATAAATATTAAAAATTTTGCTAATTGAACAGAAGGCAAAATTATGCCTTATTTTGAGATTTTTAACACCCTTTTTGCCCCATGCCATCCGATACTGCGGATGTGCTAGTATATAAGACCTTGCCCTTGGCTAAATTGAGGTCACAAAATTTAAAAAATACAACTGAACAGAAGAAAGCGGTAAAAGTGTAAACGTCTTGTACCTTTGCCAACCGCATCTGCCTGGCAGACCTAGATGCCCATTAACAGCCTGTTACAGCTTGTGTGTATTGCCTGAGGGTAAGAATGAATATATATATATATATGTATATAATTATGTAATTTTCCTGTGATTAATCCACTTGTGCGTTAGGAAGTGTGTAGCATGTGTAAACTCTTGGACACGAAAGCCAGCCTTGTAAAATGGGTAGAATAATTGAGAATGATGGCCAAAGTACGTCTGTAAGTTTGACAAAGTGTTTGAAGGAGTATTTCTTAAAGGAACGACACATTTACCAGGAACATAAGGAAGGATGACAGGAATTGTTTTAAGGTATTGATCAAGGTATTACTTAGTGCTTTATACTAGACCAAATCATTGTATGAAGGCGGATCATGGACAACTGGATCTAACTTATGATTTATAAGCAAAGTGTAGTCACAGTGAACTGGCTGTGAGTGGTGTTGGGGTAAATTGTTCTGTGCATATGTTAGCACAATGTCTGACACTGTTTGTTATGTCCATTATATTTGAGGACAGAATAGTGCTGGACCATACAGGGGTTGTGATTATTTGTATTCCAGGTTTTATCATGCAAACTACCAGAAGTATATGAATTATCTATCTCTGTTGAACTCTGAGGTGCAAGTGCTCTTAAAGTCATTGGAGCCAGATACCCAGCGTCTACTGCCTGGCAATTCACAGACGTGTTAGTCCGTGGCGGGAGTGTGATTGATTTCTACATAGAAGATAAGTGGCAAAACCAAGCCACTGGTCAGCCTATTCAGACTCTACCTCTAAAATATATAATAAAAAAATAAAAATACAGTGTATGATGAATCCTTGTGGACATAAATATGATAATTACTACTTCACAGTCCAGTAAGAGTGACAAAACATATATGTATTAGATAATGGTTAATCAAAAGGTGAAATTCATCATATTGATTCATTTTGATAATTGATATTCCATGTTTAGTTATTTTATTATGTAAATACATTTGAGTTCTTTCTAAGTTACCTAACCGAAAAGATAAACGGTATAGGTTAAATAAAATGTAAATATGTACCATCAGACTTGCTGAATTATTTAAATTGAGTTAAAGTTCTGGTTGATATATAGATACATATTTAATTAATTAATTAATCCCCTATTAGAGCTAATACACTTAATAATAATAAACATTATTCAAGGGAGGATCTTGAGAGGGAGCCCATAGACATTCAGGAACAAACACTATCATCATACCTGGAGGTTTAATCAGCTTGATCCTACCTTTGATGTATACACCCTTACTCTTTTCAGAGAAGGGGGTATTTCTTGTAAGACCAGTCTCTTATCTGGCACTATCCTGGTATCATCTGATACATATTTTGGTCCAGGAAAACTTAAGATTACCATAACTTCAATTCCCTTTCGTGACACTGGGGGTTCGTCCAGGATTTCTCTTACTACCCTGGGTTCTTTTCTTTGAGACATTCAGTCTTATATTTAGTAGTAGTAGTAAAATTTACCACAACGGGCTGATCACCCGTTTGCCAGTCACTTCGATTACGGAAACAACAGCAAATGGGTTGATTAGCCATTGCCCTAAAGACGCCACTAGGCGTGATTGGAAACAGTGGCAAAGAAAACCTATCTGCTGTTGCCCTAAGACGCCACTAGGCGTAATGGCCACTGACTGCTTTGACGGTCGGTGGCTAAGGACGGAAGAAGAAGAAGAAGTAAAATTTAATAAATAAAATAAATATAAGTAAAAACAAAAGCTAAATAAAGCAATTTGTAGTACCACTGAGTACAAAACAAAAGTTTGGTGACTATACGCTGACAGTGGTTTTTAATTAATTATATATATATATATATATATATATATATATATATATATATATATATATATATATATATATATATATATATATATATATATATATATATATATATATATATATTAATTAAGTTTGTCATTAGTATATTGATAAGAGTGTATGAGAATGGTAGACCTTGCAAAATTTAGATCTGCTACAGTGCAGGCGGCAAAGGAGTTTGGGTTGAGTGGGGAGGAACTGATTAAATATGTTACTATTGAATGTGATAAATTTATAGAGAGGGAAGATAAGAGGTTGGAAACAGAAAGGAGATTACGAATAGAAGCTGATAGGGAGGATAAGAAACTAGAAGCCGATAGAAAAGCAATAAGATTGCAAATGGAGGCTGAGGAAAAGAGATTGCAAATGGAGGCTGATAGAGAGGAAACGGGATTGCAAATGGAGGCTCAGGAAAAGAGAATGCAAATGGAGGTTGAAGAAAAGAGGTTACAAAGGGAACATGAATTGAGGCTGAAAGAGCTTGAACTTCAAAGACATGTTACAGGAAGTGGAAGTAACCCAACTACCTCTGACACTAGTGCAAGTCAAGGTGCCTCAAATGGAGCCATGAACTTTCACTTGGACCCATTTGTGGAGAAAGAAGATGATATTGAGTCTTATCTAAGTCGCTATGAAAGGTTAGCAACTAACTATGGCCCAGAGAAAGAGAAATGGAGCCTTAAGTTATCACAAGGGCTGAGAGGAGCTACTTATGAAGTTTTTGCAAAACTTGGAAGAGAAGACCAAGAAGATTATGAAATCTTGAAGCAGGCATTGCTGGTTCGCTATGAAAAGAACTCAGAGTTTTATAAAAAGAAATTCAGAACTGCTAAGCTACTTTCTGGAGAAACTTACCACCAATTCTCTGCGAGATTAGAAACCTACTTGGAGAAGTGGACTGCTCTAGGAAAATGTCAAGACCTAAAAGAAATGGTCATGATGGAGCAAGTGAGAGAGTCTATGCCTCCAGACATGAGAAAATTTCTTATGGAACAAGGTGCAGAGAGATTGGGGAAGATTTTAACAGTTGCTGAGAGATATCAGGCAGCTCAGAAAGAGATAGCAGGAATTAGGAAAAAGCAGGCAGAAAATAGTAGGCCACACCCAAACCAAGATGAGTATGATAATAGGGACCAACAACACAGATACAAACAAGACTATGACAAACCTATATTTGATCATAGAAACAGGAACCCTCAGGTACAAGATAAGAAACCCTACAAGCAGGGAAATAAGTGGTGCAAAATTTGCAAAATGAACAACCACAATACAATTGAATGTGGCAGGAAAGTCCCTCCATATCACGCCGCATGCCTCATAACAGTGGACAAGGGAAGGAAGGAACTGACAGACAGTCAGACAGATCTCCATCATCCCCCCACCGGTGAATAAGTAATATGTAACGGCACTAAGATAAAGTGCCTGTGTTACGGACTAAGACAACCTCTGACACCAGTTTAGGTTAAGGCTTTATATATTTTGGATGACCAAGATGTTGTGTGCGTATTCTGATCTTATAATGTCAAAGTCCGCCGGGTTCATTTATCTATTTTACAGGATTCCGTTAGGCACTACGTTAGTATCGATATTGTCTCTAGTAACCCGTGTGATGCGTTGATACTGGAACATGCTTCATATTAAAGTTATGAATATTGACTGACCTGTCTGTTATTGCCTTATTAAATATCAGCAGTGTGAGATGCAGCGTGTTTAGGCAATTAAGTGTCACTGGTCATTATGGTTGAATAAACACAGCATGGAATTAAACTCAGAATACGGCATTTAATGAGACCAGTATTTGACGACTTAAACATTTTTAATGAACACTCTCATTTCATGAGTAGACACAACTGATCAAAGTCATAGTTCATAATCACAGTTCATGTACGTGTCGAATGAGTTCTTATTCTTCATTAAACCACATATTCACTACTATATAGTTCTGTTTAACGGTCAGTTCCTTTCGGCCAACATCTCGTGGCATAAATTCCTAGGCTAACTAGACTTACTCCTGTTGCTAGTTTAATAATAGCCCTCTTCTCACTAGACTTACTTCTACTGCTAGTTTTGCAATATCCTTGCTAGTCTTATCCTTCTTACGCTAGGCTTACATCTATTGCTAGCTACATAATATTCGTTTACACTAGTCTTACTCCTGCTGCTAGTTCCGAATGTTCATTTGGCATACACTGCCAGGCTAATCCGCCATATATACAAACTGCGTTAATAACGACACGACTTACGTTTAATCCAAGAACACACTGCTAAATTGGCTTCCCAGCCACACATATAAATTCAGTGGACAATGCCACGCAATCCCAAGTGGTTATACCACACATAACATAGTGGCTAGGCCACACTTGTAAAACACACTGCCGTTAGGGTCAAAACCCACGATTCGAATGACGTTACTAAGCCCTACGCGTCATGCATAGAGATATACATCCTATGTCGTTAATATATTCATTTGCGGTGTTCCACGGTGCACCCATTCGAGTCGGCCAAACTCAAATGCCTGCACACGTGCAACAAGCCCCGACATCATCGATCATTAATATATTCACTCATTTGAGGTGTTCCATGATACAGTCATTCGGATCGACGTCAAATCCAAATGCCTGTAAACATGAAACAATCCTCAACATCATCCCCCTCACTCCCAAACTTGACACGTGTGATAGTGGTGGAGAATATGTACGCCTCTACCATATACATATTAATAATATATTAGTATTAGTACTATCCAATTATGATTACAATAATCATTAAATACGAACAATAAAATTTATACCAATAAGTACTAGCAATTCTCAAATGGTAACTAAAGGGTTAATTAATTTTTTTCTCAGAGAAATTGCGCGATAGTAAATCCGCTAAATTATTGTCTGATCCAGCAATAGGCAGAATCGTAAACGAAAATTCCTGGAGAAGTAAGTACCATCTATGAATTCTCGAATTCCGCATAGTTCTGGATGTAATGTACGTAAGAGGGCTGTGGTCTGTCATGATGTAGAAGTGTGTGCCGATGAGGTATCTTGACAACTTCTCGAGGCACCACACCACGGACAGGAGCTCACGTTCACCTGTCGTATACTTCTGTTCAGCTGAAGTCAGTTTTCTTGACACGAAGAAACACGGATGGAGTGTTCCCTTGTAGCTTTGCAACAAACAGCCACCAATTCCATAACTCGAGGCATCTGATTGAAGTGTGAATGGAATACGTATATTTGGTAACAACAAAATAGGTTTATTAGAAAATAATTTCTTAATAGTTATCAAGGCGCTTTCGCAAACTGGTTCCCAATGTATCTTATTAGGACTACCTTTGGCCAGCAGTGCGGACAAAGGTGCAGATAGTTGTGCGAAGTGCGGGATGAATTTATGATAATAGTTAATTAAGCCTAAAATGCTTCTAACCTGCTTCTTAGTCGAAGGGGTAGAAATATCAAGAATTCTTTTGACTGTATTGTCATCAGGATATAGTTTGTGGTTACCTATGCGGTGACCAAGAAAAGAGATTTCCTGACAACCTATTTGGACCTTTGAAGGTCGCACAGCCAAACGGTGTTTACGTAAGGTATGGAGAAGAGAAGTTAAACCATCCATGTGATCTTCCCAAGAGTCATGAAATAAGCAGATGTCATCGATGTACGTGATGACATCTTTTCGATCGCCAAGAAGACGGCGCATCATGCGCACAAACGTCGCAGGTGCATTTACTAAACCAAAACACATATAATTCCATTGGAAAAGACCAAATGGAGTTGTGAACGCTGTGTATGGTTTAGCATGTTCGGCAAGTGGAATTTGCCAATAGCCTTTAGAAAGATCTAGTTTACTAAAGAAAGTAGCGTTAGATACCTGTGATAGAAGATCATCTAATAGATGCATTGGTTCGGCGTCTGTAACTGTAATTCTGTTCAGTCGCCTAAAATCAATGCATATACGTAAGGAATCGTCCTTCTTCTTAACAATCACCATTGGGAATGCATATGGTGATTCCGAAGGAGATATAACACCTAAACGTATCATCTCTTTTAACTCTTTCTCTACCCTATCTTTGTGGTGTAAAGAAATAGGATAGGGTCTTAGTTTAATAGGTTGATAGTCAGTGAGGATAATGTCATGGGAGATAAGTGATGTCTGACCTGGAAGATCAGTCCGAACATCATCAAAAGAGATAAGAATTTCCCGAACTTGACATTGTTGTGTAGAAGATAACGAAGATGAAATAGTCACATCCTTCCAAGACTCTGATGATTGTAAGGAAGGCAATTGAAAGTGTAAAGGAATAGATGACGTAGTATCTTCCTCATGAACAACTGCAAAAGAAGCAGCATGATGTGAAGAATCACTAATAGAGTTAATGACAGGAATTAACTCCTGTGGTCTTTCTACTGCTAATTTTAGCATGTTGACATGAAAGGTTTTGATTTTCCCTCTAATGTTCACAGAATAATCAACATCTGTGACTTGTCTGATAATATCAAATGGACCTTGCCATGATATTAATAATTTGTTGTCATTATGTGGCAATAATAACCAAACCTTTTCACCTGGTTTAAAGAATCTTAAAGTTCTTTTTTGATTATGTAATAACCTTGATCTTCGAGTAGCAGTTTTGATACTTTCAGATGCATAAGTGCACGCATCAATGATTCGCTGTCGGAGATCAATAACCCACTCATAGCTGTTTCGAGTGGATGTATCCACTGATGCTCCAACCAGCAAATCTTTAAGTATCATCATTGGTCCGCGAGGATTCGATCCATAGACCAATTCGAATGGAGAAAAGCCAGTGCTTTCTTGGGGTACCTCTCGAAAAGCGAACAATGCCGCCGGAAGGAGACGGTCCCATTCACGCGGGCACTCTTCAGTGATCTTAGCCAGTATCTGTTTTAGCGTACCATTATAGCGCTCACAAACACCGTTCGACTGTGGCCTATAAGCACTACAAAACGAATGGTGAACAGATAACATGGACTCTAGATCCCTCATAATATTGGACGTAAATTGTGATCCTTGATCTGACAAAATGTCCTCTGGAAAATCGATACGACAGAATATCGAAAATAATGCATCAGATACAGATGCAGTCGTGATGGTTTTTAAAGGTATGGCTTCTGGCCAACGCGTGCAAAGATCTACGCAAGTTAAAATATAAAGAAGTCCATTATTTGAAGTAATTGATAAAGGACCCACTATATCTACTGCGATCTTTTTGAATGGTCTTTCAGGCACGTCCGTGATTTGTAAGGGTGCCGTATGGAACCTGCCCTTACGTGCTATACCTTGGCATGTTGTACAAGATCTGCAGTACAACTTGGTATATTTGTTAACCCCAGGCCAATAAAATTGTGACGTAATACGGAACAATGTTCTTTTGATCCCCATGTGACCTGCCATAGGGGAGTCATGGCCTGTTTGTAGGACCAATGATCTGTATTCCTTAGGAACTACTACTTGATGTATGATCGTTTTGCCATTGTCAAAGTATCTAGTAAGTATAGATTTTTTATTTTAAACCAATGTTTAGCCGATCCTGTGTGTTTAGTAGTTTTCTGATTTGCTAGGCTAAATAAACATTGTAATGTTGGATCACTTTTCTGTTTTTCTGCAAAAACAGAAGGTGTTACAGTACTAATAGGAGACATAATTGTATCTATGACCGGAGTGGGTGGTGTAGCCATGTCCGTAGCTAACTGTTGTGCCCTGGTTACAACAGCATTTGCCACCTGTGGGTGAGATTCAACCCACATTGCAATCTCTTCAGGAGTGCAATTTTTAACTCCAGGTATGTTTCCTACAATTATCTCAGCGATTGGTGCTCTCAACCCGCAGGCATAAACAGTGCCTGTGTAGAAAGGCGTATCAATGTATACTCGTGCCACAGGGAAACTCTCTACATTCCCTCCAAAAGTGATACACTTGACAGATTTGCCTGTGAAAGCAGAGATCTCGATAAGCGAGTGCTTTATCCCGATGGTGGAACATCCGGAATCCCTCAAAACTTGCACTGTTTTTCCATATAATATTCCTGGATGGAATGTGAGATAACCCATATTCACACATGCGGACATTGTAGGCATAATATGACCACACTTAAGTTTCTTTGTAGCCTTAGATATGTGTTGCGATTGACACTCAAAACATGTATCATTTATTACCATACATGCATTAGCATGATCATTATTATCATTATCTTTGTCATTCTTGACAGTGCAATTATATGCATGTCTATGTTTACTTTTGTCTCTCGAATGAGATCTGACGTGACTTTTATTCTTACTGACTGACTTTTTCTTATAATAATGAAAATCAGAGGAATCATCATTCGTGTTATCTCTACCATATGATGATCTTTGTTTATAGTACCCTTTCTGATGTGAATCATCATAATTCCTGCCTTTGTGATACCCACGATCATGAGGTGAGTACCCTCTATAGCCTCTTCGATACGAATTTGAAGGAGAGCGATGACGCCGAAAGTTATAAAACCCTCTCTCAGACTGATGGCAATCTGAACGATAACGTCCATCAACGCTCTTCGATCGAGGTCTATGATCATACGATCTGTGATCGTGGTGTGCTGAGCACGCAGGCAAAGGATCTCGAATAGATGATCTATGAATATCTTTATTCGGATGTGCGGTCACGAATTGTCTTCCGAATTTTTCATATTCATCAATATTATTAGGATGTCTTTCCTGCAAAAATGATTCTAATTCACTACTACATGCAGTTAAAACCTTATCTCGTAGCATGAGATCAATGACACCTTCATAAGTTTTATTAATACCAGAGAGATCAATCCATCTGCTAAAAAAAGTGTTTAATTGATGCGATGAATTCACCAAAATCAGCATCTTTACTTGGCTTAGCCGTATGAAAACGATCCCGGAATCCAGACTCAGTTAACTGGAAAAGTCTCAGTAGTACCTCTTTTACGACGTCGAAATCGTTTCTACTCTTTTCATCCATACTCATGAAACATTTAAGTGAGTCACCAGTCAAAAAATCAAGTAAAAGACTGCTCCATCTTTCTTTTGGTATATTTAAGGCGGTGACTTTCATGATAAACCTAGATAAAAAAGAATCAATGCAATCACGAGATTGATCGAAATGTGGCATTTTCAGCTTCGGGTAGAAAACATTTGTACCAGCTGAAGTCTTAGCCTGCTCAGACTGCACTTTAGCCAGTTCCAACACCCTCTCTTTTTCCGCATTAAGTCTTAATGCCTCAAGCTCCATGGCATTTCTATGAGCCTGATCTAGTTGAAGAAGTTCCATTCTTCTTAACTCCATTTCTTTTTCCTTAAGTTCTCTTTATTTATCTATTTGCTCTCTGTCTTTCTCTTGTCGAGCCAATTCTTTTTCCATTTTCTCCTTTTCATGGGCCAATTCTTTCTCTTTAAGTTCTCTTTCTTTATCTTGCTGAGCCAATTCTTTTTCCGTAAATTCCTTTTCTTGGGCTAATTCCAACTTCCTAAGTTCTTCTGCTCGTTTAATAGCCTCGCGTTGTTCTATCCTCTCTAGACGCGATAAATGTTCTTCAAATTTGGTCTCTGCATAACTTTGAAGTTCCGCTCCCGATTTCCAGTAACTTTTTCCAATGTTGATAAAGTCTTCTAGTGTCGACATCTTTATAGGTTTGTGAATACCTTCCAATAGTATATAATATATACTTGGATATAGAACTCAATATGTTTTGTACATGTGTTAATCAAGAACAAACAATATACAAGTACAAGAGACAAAGCACGATGAAAACAATTAAATGAATTACAATGAAATGATATCTCAGTTATCCGACAAAAATTTTCGATTATAAAGTAAACAAGGTAGACTTATACGTAGTAATTAGCAAAAGAAAGTAAAGAATTAACATTACAAAAAAATAACGAGACAAGTCGTCTCCAACTAACATGTAGACAGAGAAGTTTTAGATAAAACACGAAAACAATTGTAAACAATACCGAAATTAGGTTATGCAAATAAAGATGACATAATTACATGACGTAACCTCTAAGTACACACAAGTATGGTTATATTGCGAACTGAGGCTTCAGTCAATTTATATCCTGACTAAAAGTCAGATCCTCAGTCAGCTAATATAAGCATGAGAACCTAATAGACGTTAACATTCACTGAATTTTCCCTGAGAAAATTCCAGTCAATATTAAACCCTTTCCAGCCTTCCCGACGAATATACGAATAGACAGATAGATATGGATGGGGCACACAAAATGATAAGTAAGAAAGCAAGCAAAGTAACGATAAACCGCAGAACAAAGCTAGTTCAGGGACAGTAGGAAAGTGCTCAAGCGCTTCGATAAAATTAAGAACTTATCTTTTTATCTGTCCTGCTTATCCTGAGAGATACATTAGTGCATGTAAATCCAAGCTTCAATTCCACTCAAGTCTAGACAGCAGCTGATGACCATTGATAGTAGACCTTGACCTTGGTAGTACGATCGTTTGAAAGAATTCAACCGTTTTCGAACGTTGGTTACCGATCTGCGTACTGATCTGCGTTGCAGCTTTTGATGCTGTAGATGAAGACACACTTCTTCCAACGATTCAGATACTTGAAGTTGATGAATATCGTTCCTTTGAAATGGTTCAGCTTCTTGTAGTAGGTGAAGATAGGATTCTCTCAGAATTTGTTGTCTGCTAGTAATGACGGCCTCGATACAGTGACGTCATATACTGACATGCGCGCTAGAGTTGCCAGCTTGTCTTGAATGAATATTCACGTTCTAAAAGTTTATCGTTAGTTCGACTTCCTTTCGATACTTTATGGGGACGGTAGTCTCTACGAAATCCAAACGCTTCTGAACCAATTAATGTTACGGATTAAGACAACCTCTGACACCAGTTTAGGTTAAGGCTTTATATATTTTGGATGACCAAAATGTTGTGTGCGTATTCTGATCTTATAATGTCAAAGTCCGCCGGGTTCATTTATCTATTTTACAGGATTCCATTAGGCACTACGTTAGTATCGATATTGTCTCTAGTAACCCGTGTGATGCGTTGATACTGGAACATGCTTCATATTAAAGTTATGAATATTGACTGACCTGTCTGTTATTGCCTTATTAAATATCAGCAGTGTGAGATGCAGCGTGTTTAGGCAATTAAGTGTCACTGGTCATTATGGTTGAATAAACACAGCATGGAATTAAACTCAGAATACGGCATTTAATAAGACCAGTATTTGACGACTTAAACATTTCTAATGAACACTCTCATTTCATGAGTAGACACAACTGATCAAAGACATAGTTCATAATCACAGTTCATGTACGTGTCGAATGAGTTCTTATTCTTCATTAAACCACATATTCACTACTATATAGTTCTGTTTAACGGTCAGTTCCTTTCGGCCAACATCTCTTGGCATAAATTCCTAGGCTAACTAGACTTACTCCTGTTGCTAGTTTAATAATAGCCCTCTTCTCACTAGACTTACTTCTACTGCTAGTTTTGCAATATCCTTCTTACGCTAGGCATTACTGCTATCGTCTAATATCCTTGCTAGCTTACATAGCTACATAATAGTCGTTTACACTAGTCTTACTCCTGCTGCTAGTTCCGAATGTTCATTTGGCATACACTGCCAGGCTAATCCGCTATATATACAAACTGCGTTAATAACGACACGACTTACGTTTGATCCAAGAACACACTGCTAAATTGGCTTCCCAGCCACACACATAAGTTCAGTGAACAATGCCACACAATCCTAAGTGGTTATACCACACATATCATAGTGGCTAGGCCACACTTGTAAAACACACTGTCGTTAGGGTCAAAACCCACGATTCGAATGACGTTACTAAGCCCTACGCGTCATGCATAGAGATATGCATCCTATGTCGTTAATATATATTCATTTGCGGTGTTCCACGGTGCACCCATTCGAGATCGAGCTCAAATCCAAATGCCTGCACACATGCAACAATCCCGACATCATCGATCATTAATATATTCACTCATTTGAGGTATTCCATGATACAGCCATTCGGATCGACGTCAAATCCAAATGCCTGTAAACACGAAACAGTCCTCAACATCATCCCCCCTCACTACCAAACGTGACACTTGTGGCACGTGTGATAGTGGTGGAGACGATGTACGCCTCTACCATATACGTATTAATAATATATGAGTATTAGTACTGTCCACCCATGATTACAATAATCATTAAATACGAACAATAAAATTTATATTAGTAAGTAGTAGCAATTCTAGAAATGGTAACTAAAGAGTTAATTCATTTTTTTCTCAGAGAAATTGCGCGATAGTAAATCTGCTAAATTATTGGCTGATCCAGCAATGGGCAGAATCGTAAACGGAAATTCCTGGAGAAGTAAGTACCATCTATGAATTCTCGAATTCCGCATAGTTCTGGATGTAATGTACGTAAGAGGGCTGTGGTCTGTCATGATGTAGAAGTGTGTGCCGATGAGGTATCTTGACAACTTCTCGAGGCACCACACCACGGACAGGAGCTCACGTTCACCTGTCGCATACTTCTGTTGAGCTGAAGTCAGTTTTCTTGACACGAAGAAACACGGATGGAGTGTTCCCTTGTAGCTTTGCAACAAACAGCCACCAATTCCATAACTCGAGGCATCTGATTGAAGTGTGAATGGAATACGTATATTTGGTAACAACAAAATAGGTGTATTAGAAAATAATTTCTTAACAGTTATCAAGGCGCTTTCGCAAACTGGTTCCCAATGTATCTTATTATGACTACCTTTGGCCAGCAGTGCGGACAAAGGTGCAGATAGTTGTGCGAAGTGCGGGATGAATTTATGATAATAGTTAATTAAGACTAAAATGCTTCGAACCTGCTTCTTAGTCGAAGGGGTAGAAATATCAAGAATTCTTTTGACTGTATTGTCATCAGGATATAGTTTGTGGTTACCTATGCGGTGACCAAGAAAAGAGATTTCCTGACAACCTATTTGTACCTTTGATAGTCGCACAGTCAAACCGTGTTTACGTAAAGTATGGAGAAGAGAAGTTAAACCATCAATGTGGTCTTCCCAAGAGTCATGAAATAAGCAGATGTCAACGATGTACGTGATGACATCTTTTCGATCGCCAAGAAGACGGCGCATCATGCGCACAAACGTCGCAGGTGCATTTACTAAACCAAAACACACGTAATTCCATTGGAAAAGACCAAATGGAGTTGTGAACGCTGTGTATGGTTTAGCATTTTCGGCAAGTGGAATTTGCCAATAGCCTTTAGAAAGATCTAATTTACTAAAGAAAGTAGCGTTAGATACTTGTGATAGAAGATCATCTAATAGATGCATTGGTTCGGCGTCTGTAACTGTAATTCTGTTCAGTCGCCTAAAATCAATGCATATACGTAAGGAATCATCCTTCTTCTTAACAATCACCATTGGGAATGCATATGGTGATTCCGAAGGAGATATAACACCTAAACGTATCATCTCTTTTAACTCTTTCTCTACCCTATCTTTGTGGTGTAAAGATATAGGATAGGGTCTTAGTTTAATAGGTTGATAGTCAGTAAGGATAATGTCATGGGAGATAAGTGATGTCTGACCTGGAAGATCAGTCAGAACATCATCAAAAGACATAAGAATTTCCCGAACTTGACATTGTAGTGTAGAGGTCAACGAAGATGAAATAGTCACATCCTTCCAAGACTCCGATGATTGTAAGGAAGGCAATTGAAAGTGTAAAGGAATAGATTACGTAGTATCTTCCTCATGAACTGCAAAAGAAGCAGCATGATGTGAAGAATCATTAATACAGTTAATGACAGGAATTAACTCCTGTGGTCTTTCTACTGCTAATTTTAGCATGTTGACATGAAAGGTTTTGATTTCCCTCTAATGTTCACAGAATAATCAACATCTGTGACTTGTCTGATAATATCAAATGGACCTTGCCATGATATTAATAATTTGTTGTCATTATGTGGCAATAATAACCAAACCTTTTCACCTGGTTTAAAGAATCTTAAAGTTCTTTTTTGATTATGTAATAACCTTGATCTTTGAGTAGCAGTTTTGAAACTTTCAGATGCATAAGTGCACGCATTAATGATTCGCTGTCGGAGATCAATAACCAACTCATAGCTGTTTCGAGTGGATGTATCCACCGATGCTCCAACCAGCAAATCTTTAAGTATCATCATTGGTCCGCGAGGATTCGATCCATAGACCAATTCGAATGGAGAAAAGCCAGTGCTTTCTTGGGGTACCTCTCGAAAAGCGAACAATGCCGCCGGAAGGAGACGGTCCCATTCACGCGGGCACTCTTCAGTGATCTTAGCCAGTATCTGTTTTAGCGTACCATTATAGCGCTCACAAACACCGTTCGACTGTGGCCTATAAGCACTACAAAACGAATGGTGAACAGATAACATGGACTCTAGATCCCTCATAATATTGGACGTAAATTGTGATCCTTGATCTGACAAAATGTCCTCTGGAAAACCGATACGACAGAATATGGAAAATAATGCATCAGATACAGATGCAGTCGTGATGGTTTTTAAAGGTATGGCTTCTGGCCAACGCGTGCAAAGATCTACGCAAGTTAAAATATAACGAAATCCATTATTTGAAGTAATTGATAAAGGACCCACTATATCTACTGCGATCTTTTTGAATGGTCTTTCAGGCACGTCCGTAATTTGTAAGGGTGCCGTATGGAATCTGCCCTTACGTGCTATACCTTGGCATGTTGTACAAGATCTGCAGTACAACTTGGTATCTTTGTTAACCCCAGGCCAATAAAATTGTGACGTAATACGGAACAATGTTCTTTTGATCCCCATGTGACCTGCCATAGGGGAGTCATGGCCTGTTTGTAGAACCAATGATCTGTATTCCTTAGGAACTACTACTTGATGTATGATCGTTTTGCCATTGTCAAAGTATCTAGTAAGTATAGATTTTTTTATTTTAAACCAATGTTTAGCCGATCCTGTGTGTTTAGTAGTTTTCTGATTTGCTAGGCTAAATAAACATTGTAATGTTGGATCACTTTTCTGTTTTTCTGTAAAAACAGAAGGTCTTACAGTACTAATAGGAGACATAATTGTATCTATGACCGGAGTGGGTGGTGTAGCCATGTCCGTAGCTAACTGTTGTGCCCTGGTTACAACAGCGTTTGCCACCTGTGGGTGAGATACAACCCACATTGCAATCTCCTCAGGAGTGCAATTTTTAACTCCAGGTATGTTTCCAACAATTATCTCAGGGATTGGTGCTCTCAACCCGCAGGCATAAGCAGTGCCTGTGTAGAAAGGCGTATCAATGTATACCCGTGCCACAGGGAAACTTTCTACATTCCCTCCAAAAGTGACACACTTGACAGATTTGCCTGTGAAAGCAGAGGGCTCGATAAGCGAGTGCTTTATCCCGACGGTGGAACATCCGGAATCCCTCAAAACTTGCACTGTTTTTCCATATAATATTCCTGGATGGAATGTGAGATAACCCATATTCACACATGCGGACATTGTAGGCATAATATGACCACACTTAAGTTTCTTTGTAGCCTTAGATATGTGTTGCGATTGACACTCAAAACATGTATCATTTATTACCATACATGCATTAGCATGATCATTATTATCATTATCTTTGTCATTCTTGACAGTGCAATTATATGCATGTCTATGTTTACTTTTGTCTCTCGAATGAGATCTGACGTGACTTTTATTCTTACTGACTGACTTTTTCTTATAATAATGAAAATCAGAGGAATCATCATTCGTGTTATCTCTACCATATGATGATCTTTGTTTATAGTACCCTTTCTGATGTGAATCATCATAATTCCTGCCTTTGTGATACCCACGATCATGAGGTGAGTACCCTCTATAGTCTCTTCGATACGAATTTGAAGGAGAGCGATGACGCCGAAAGTTATAAAACCCTCTCTCAGACTGATGGCAATCTGAACGATAACGTCCATCAACGCTCTTCGATCGAGGTCTATGATCATACGATCTGTGATCGTGGTGTGCTGAGCACGCAGGCAAAGGATCTCGAATAGATGATCTATGAATATCTTTATTCGGATGTGCGGTCACGAATTGTCTTCCGAATTTTTCATATTCATCAATATTATTAGGATGTCTTTCCTGCAAAAATGATTCTAATTCACTACTACATGCAGTTAAAACCTTATCTCGTAACATGAGATCAATGACACCTTCATAAGTTTTATTAATACCAGAGAGATCAATCCATCTGCTAAAAAAGTGTTTAATTGATGCGATGAATTCGCCAAAATCAGCATCTTTACTTGGTTTAGCTGTATGAAAACGATCCCGGAATCCAGACTCAGTTAACTGGAAACGTCTCAGTAGTACCTCTTTTACGACGTCGAAATCGTTTCTACTCTTTTCATCCAGACTCATGAAACATTTAAGTGAGTCACCAGTCAAAAAATCAAGTAAAAGACTGCTCCATCTTTCTTTTGGTATATTTAAGGCGGTGACTTTCATGATGAACCTAGATAAAAAAGAATCAATGCAATCACGAGATTGATCGAAATGTGGCATTTTCAGCTTCGGGTAGAAAACATTTGTACCAGCTGAAGTCTTAGCCTGCTCAGACTGCACTTTAGCCAATTTCAAGACCCTCTCTTTTTCCGCATTAAGTCTTAATGCCTCAAGCTCCATGGCATTTCTATGAGCCTGATCTAGTTGAAGAAGTTCCATTCTTCTTAACTCCATTTCTTTTTCCTTAAGTTCTCTTTATTTATCTATTTGCTCTCTGTCTTTCTCTTGTCGAGCCAATTCTTTTTCCATTTTCTCCTTTTCATGGGCCAATTCTTTCTCTTTAAGTTCTCTTTCTTTATCTTGCTGAGCCAATTCTTTTTCCGTAAATTCCTTTTCTTGGGCTAATTCCAACTTCCTAAGTTCTTCTGCTCGTTTAATAGCCTCGCGTTGTTCTATCCTCTCTAGACGCGATAAATGTTCTTCAAATTTGGTCTCTGCATAACTTTGAAGTTCCGCTCCCGATTTCCAGTAACTTTTTCCAATGTTGATAAAGTCCTCTAGTGTCGACATCTTTATAGGTTTGTGAATACCTTCCAATAGTATATAATATATTTGGATATAGAACTCAATATGTTTTGTACATGTGTTAATCAATAACAAACAATATACAAGTACAAGAGACAAAGAACGATGAAAACAATTAAATGAATTACAATGAAATGATATCTCAATTATCCGACAGAAATTTACGATTATAAAGTAAACAAGGTAGACTTATACGTAGTAATTAGCAAAAGAAAGTAAAGAATTTACATTACAAAAAAAATAACGAGACAAGTCGTCTTAAACTAACATGTAGACAGAGGAGTTTTAAATAACACACGAAAACAATTGTAAAGAATACTGAAATTAGGTTATGCAAATAAAGATGACATAATTACATGAGTAACCTCTAAGTACAGACAAGTATGGTTATATTGCGAACTGAGGCTTCAGTCAATTTATATCCTGACTAAAAGTCAGATCCTCAGTCAGCTAATATAAGCATGAGAACCTAATAGACGTTAACATTCACTGAATTTTCCCTGAGAAAATTCCAGTCAATATTAAACCCTTTCCAGCCTTCCCGACGAATATACGAATAGACAGATAGATATGGATGGGGCACACAAAATGATAAGTAAGAAAGCAAGCAAAGTAACGATAAACCGCAGAACAAAGCTAGTTCAGGGACAGTAGGAAAGTGCTCAAGCGCTTCGATAAAATTAAGAACTTATCTTTTTATCTGTCCTGCTTATCCTGAGAGATACATTAGTGCATGTAAATCCAAGCTTCAATTCCACTCAAGTCTAGACAGCAGCTGATGACCATTGATAGTAGACCTTGACCTTGGTAGTACGATCGTTTGAAAGAATTCAACCGTTTTCGAACGTTGGTTACCGATCTGCGTACTGATCTGCGTTGCAGCTTTTGATGCTGTAGATGAAGACACACTTCTTCCAACGATTCAGATACTTGAAGTTGATGAATATCGTTCCTTTGAAATGGTTCAGCTTCTTGTAGTAGGTGAAGATAGGATTCTCTCAGAATTTGTTGTCTGCTAGTAATGACGGCCTCGATACAGTGACGTCATATACTGACATGCGCGCTAGAGTTGCCAGCTTGTCTTGAATGAATATTCACGTTCTAAAAGTTTATCGTTAGTTCGACTTCCTTTCGATACTTTATGGGGACGGTAGTCTCTACGAAATCCAAACGCTTCTGAACCAATTAATGTTACGGATTAAGACAACCTCTGACACCAGTTTAGGTTAAGGCTTTATATATTTTGGATGACCAAAATGTTGTGTGCGTATTCTGATCTTATAATGTCAAAGTCCGCCGGGTTCATTTATCTATTTTACAGGATTCCGTTAGGCACTACGTTAGTATCGATATTGTCTCTAGTAACCCGTGTGATGCGTTGATACTGGAACATGCTTCATATTAAAGTTATGAATATTGACTGACCTGTCTGTTATTGCCTTATTAAATATCAGCAGTGTGAGATGCAGCGTGTTTAGGCAATTAAGTGTCACTGGTCATTATGGTTGAATAAACACAGCATGGAATTAAACTCAGAATACGGCATTTAATAAGACCAGTATTTGACGACTTAGACATTTCTAATGAACACTCTCATTTCATGAGTAGACAGAACTGATCAAAGACATAGTTCATAATCACAGTTCATGTACGTGTCGAATGAGTTCTTATTCTTCATTAAACCACATATTCACTACTATATAGTTCTGTTTAACGGTCAGTTCCTTTCGGCCAACATCTCGTGGCATAAATTCCTAGGCTAACTAGACTTACTCCTGTTGCTAGTTTAATAATAGCCCTCTTCTCACTAGACTTACTTCTACTGCTAGTTTTGCAATATCCTTCTTACGCTAGGCTTACATCTATTGCTAGCTACATAATATTCGTTTACACTAGTCTTACTCCTGCTGCTAGTTCCGAATGTTCATTTGGCATACACTGCCAGGCTAATCCGCCATATATACAAACTGCGTTAATAACGACACGACTTACGTTTAATCCAAGAACACACTGCTAAATTGGCTTCCCAGCCACACATATAAATTCAGTGGACAATGCCACGCAATCCCAAGTGGTTATACCACACATAACATAGTGGCTAGGCCACACTTGTAAAACACACTGCCGTTAGGGTCAAAACCCACGATTCGAATGACGTTACTAAGCCCTACGCGTCATGCATAGAGATATACATCCTATGTCGTTAATATATTCATTTGCGTTGTTCCACGGTGCACCCATTCGAGTCGGCCAAACTCAAATGCCTGCACACGTGCAACAAGCCCCGACATCATCGATCATTAATATATTCACTCATTTGAGGTGTTCCATGATACAGTCATTCGGATCGACGTCAAATCCAAATGCCTGTAAACACGAAACAATCCTCAACAGTCTGTATGATTCCGGATTGGAATATGACTCAGTTGTGAGTGCATTCTTGGAGATACAAGGGGCACTAAAAGGAACAGCCACCATGACACTTCCCATAGCAAAGATCAATGTAAAGACTCGCTACGTGGAAGGAGTGATTAGTGCAGCAGTGTGTGAAGATCCTAATTACCCGCTGGTGATAGGAAGGAGGTATGTCTTCCTAGGGAACCCAATAAAACCTGTGGTCATGGCAACACTCCAGACCAGGTCAAGCCCTAAGAAGGAGGAGGGAACACCACTAAATATTCATCCGAAAAAGATGAGAAAGGCCCAAGCAAAAGATAAAACATTAAAACCTTGCTTTGGCAAATTGCCAGACAGCCATAAACCTCCTAAGAACGGACAGTTTTATTTGAAGGATGGATTGCTTTACATGAAAGCTGGAGCAAGACAAAGTGGACATGGACAGCTGGTTCTACCCTCTTCATATAGGGAACAGATTATAGAATTATCACATGTTGTACCAGACGGTGGGCATAAGAAAATTGGTACCACTTGTCAACGGATTACAAACTAACACCTTATCATGCGAGAACCTGGTAGCGTACATCTTCCCAGACAAGAAGTTGGAGTTAACAATAGGAGTATCGCTCGGTGTAGACTGTTACTCCGTCGAGCTAGCAATAAGAGAAAAGTCAGTGTGGCTTGATCTCTCCTTCGATACGTGTCACCGATAACAAAGGAGAAAATAACCAGGAGAGATGTGACATGATGTGATAAGATAACCTCAGTCGATGGGAGCGGAAAAATGTGATACGAAGCAGGTGAGAAAAAAGAAAAAAGAAGGGGACAGGAGAAAGTTAAAGGAGGTCACAGAAAAATGTATCGATCAAAGATTTGACTTGTCACAAATGCTAGAAAGCAGGATTATATTACACAGCAGTTAGAACATACTTGTTAACATTTCTATTTTTGTAAACGATATGGTCAATTACTTATTAATGATACTTGGTGTGACGTGTAATGGAAAAACAGTCTACAGTAATCTGACAGCCTATTGTAACCTCCTTGCTGCTCTATGATTTGCTAGCTAAAAACCTGGATTATACTGTCTGTCTTTACTTGCACAGCTTACTCTTTCGTCCCCCGCCTCTTTTCTTTTAACACGAGCTAACACAGTGTTTACAAACTTCGTGACCTGTCAGTCATAACAGGAAAGCAAATCCGGTTTGTTTATCTCGTCCACACACGCGAGCTTCATCTGTCAATCATAATACCTCTCAGACAGACAGCACGTGAGAGAGACGGAACACACCCTTTTGAAGCTTTACTCAGGGAAAGTTTATAATCCCATGTGCTGTTTGATCTCGAGACACGGGCATTTTAAAGAGTAGCCCGTTAGCCGTAAGTAAAGCCTCTGATATCGGTCAACAGCGCCAGACGAGAGATTCTAGTAGCCGAATCGTAAGCCTTCATCTTGAGCAGATAGGGCTCGTGATCCTTGGTTGGTAGCTTATCTAAGAGAAGGAACTCTGAATTCAAACCACCGCTGCCTTGCGGGAATATCCATTTATGGAATTGGCTTCGGGAGTAAACCCTGAGGATAAATCCGGAGTCGGAGTCCCTAAGGCAGTCTAATGTCGATTCGACTTTATTCTGGCAACTCCTGCGACATGGCTGGTACCAAACTGTATCGGCTACTGCCGTTCCTTTGGATCTACCGGCTGTGTGGAGAGGGGGAACATGCTGCATGGGCAACAGCTTGATCTCCATATAACTGTGCCCAAGCTCGCGCCCTGGAGAGGACACTCCAGCTTCACCCTATAGGTGTCGGCAAAACACGGGAAGTAGCAGTTACCGGTTATAAGCTTTTTGCCCAATTGGCGTAGGGCATGGCGCCAGGGGCTACTTCCGACAGTGGGAGAGGTTCTAGGATCTCACTGGACAGCTACCATCCGCTTCAAGCTGGGCAGCCCCCAGTCAATAAGGTGTTGTCCCGCCACTGTCTGCTTTCCCCATTGGGTGCATGGGGATTAGGGTCAAACCCGAACTGTGGACAGAAAATTTTGCACCAAGCAATTATCGAAAAAATAGAAATAAGCAAACTCTCAGATTGGGATGCTGGAACGTCCGGACTATGTTGACTGGACTATCCGAAAACCTACAGGATGTAAACGATATAAGGAAGACAGCCATAATTAATGATGAGCTTAAACGACTTCAGGTGGATATAGCTGCACTTCAGGAAACGCGCCTGGCGGGCTCTGGAACGGTGAGCGAGAAGGACTACACATTTTATTGGCAAGGGAAAGATCTTAATAAAGCTAGAGAACACGGAGTAGGTTTTGCGGTCAAAAAATTGCTAACTAAAATGGTTGAACCAGGCGAGAATGGATCAGAACGCCTGTTAACGCTCCGCCTGCAAACTAGCACAGGTCCCATCACCCTTGTCAGTGTGTATGCTCCTACTCTGTACTCTGCCTCAGAAGCTAAAGATGAGTTCTACGAGAATCTAACAGCAATTATCAAAAGCATACCTAGGCAAGAACAGCTTGTTCTCCTTGGTGACTTTAACGCTAGAGTGGGCGCCGATAATGTTTCATGGCCTTCATGTCTGGGCAGGTTTGGTATTGGCAAGATGAATGAAAATGGACAACGGCTCTTAGAGTTGTGCGTCCACCATGACCTCTGCGTGACCAACACCTACTTTCAGACAAAACCCCAGCATAAGGTGTCATGGAGACACCCACGATCCAAGCACTGGCACCAACTTGACCTGATTCTCGTCAGAAGGCCACTCCTCAGGTCTGTGCTCTCCACGCGCTCGTACCATAGTGCAGACTGTGATACAGATCACTCCTTGGTTTGCTGCAAAATCAGAGCACAACCAAGAAAACTCTATCGTGTCAGACATGAAGGGAAACCACGCATTGATACCAGCAAGATGTCAGACCCTTTCATGATCGCTCAATTCACTGCGACCTTCGAGAAAGTGCTCAGTAGCCCTCAGCATGGTGATACTATTACAGAGAACTGGGAGCATCTACGGAACACCATTCAAAGTACTGCACTTGCCACCTTTGGTAAGAAAACAGCCAAGTCAAATGACTGGTTTGATGCTTCATCAGATGTGATGGCACCTGTCATTGAAGCTAAGCGCAGTGCTATGAATGAATACAAACGTTCACCAAGTGCCAGAACCCTACAGATCCTGAGGGCTACGAGAAGCAAAGTTCAACAAACTGCTCGACGCTGTGCAAATGACTACTGGCTCCAGCTCAGTGAGAGCATCCAGATCGCAGCGCAAACAGGCAACATTAGACAAATGTATGACGGTATAAAGAAAGCACTTGGCCCCCATAAAAGTAAGACGGCACCGCTAAAAACCATCAGCGGAGAGAAGCTAACCGATAAGGGTAAGCAGATGGAGAGGTGGGTCGAGCACTACTCTGAGCTTTACGCTAGAGACAATACCGTTACGCCTGCAGCCCTTGATGGTGTCAACAGTCTGCCAACTATGGAGGAGCTGGATGCCGAACCAACATTAGAGGAACTCAGCAAGGCCATTGATAGCTTGGCCTCTGGCAAAGCACCAGGCAGTGATGGGATTCCTCCTGATTTAATCAAATGCTGTAAGAGCACGCTATTACATCCCCTGCATAGGATGCTGTGCCAGTGCTGGGAAGAGACAGCTATTCCTCAAGACATGCGAGATGCCAAGATTGTAACACTGTATAAAAATAAAGGAGACAGAAGTGATTGCAATAACTACAGAGGCATCTCTCTTCTTAGTATTGTTGGTAAGGTTTTTGCCAAAGTCATCTTAATGCGACTACACAAGTTAGCTGAGCGCATATATCCAGAGTCACAGTGTGGATTCCGAGCTGGCAGATCAACAACAGACATGATCTTCTCTCTCCGCCAGCTTCAGGAAAAATCAAGAGAGCAGAAAAGACCATTATATATCGCCTTTATAGACCTCACAAAAGCATTCGACCTGGTTAGTAGGGATGGACTCTTTAAAATCCTCCTGAAAATAGGCTGCCCTTCTAAAATGCTGGAAATGATAAAGTCATTCCATGACGGCATGAAGGGAACAGTCCAATATGCTGGAAGCACGTCACAGCCCTTTGATATACGAAGTGGCGTTAAACAAGGCTGTGTTCTGGCTCCGACCCTCTTCGGAATCCTCTTTGCCTTACTCTTGAAACATGCATTCAGAGATGCAACTGAAGGAATATGCCTTCACACTAGGTCAGATGGCCGTCTGTTTAATCTTTCAAGGCTGAAGGCAAAAACAAAAATCAGAAGGGTCACTATAAGAGACTTGTTGTTCGCTGATGATGCTGCAGTCGTCACTCAAAGCCAACAGGAGCTTCAGAGCTTGATGAATCGCTTCACTAAAGCATGCAAGGACTTTGGCCTCACAATAAGTCTAAAGAAAACGAATGTGCTGAGTCAGGATGTGGGTGCTGCACCAGTTATCACTATCGATAACTATGAATTGGCAGTGGTGCACCACTTCACATACCTAGGGTCTACCATCAATGACAAACTCTCACTGGATACAGAAATCGACAGCCGCATTGGCAAAGCTGCAGCTACCTTTGCCCGCCTCACATCGCGTGTTTGGGGAAACTCTAAACTCACAATGAAGACCAAAGCTGCGGTATATAATGCCTGCGTCACCAGCACACTCCTATATGGCAGCGAGACCTGGACGACCTATGCTAAGCAAGAAAGAAGGCTCAATACCTTCCATTTGCGGTGTCTACGCCGCATCCTCGGCATCTCGTGGAAAGATAAAGTGACAAATGTCGAGGTGTTGTCACGTGCTGGCCTTCAAAGTATGTATACGCTTCTTAGACAACGCAGACTTCGCTGGCTTGGCCATGTTCGCCGCATGGAAGATGGTCGCATCCCAAAAGATATCTTCTACGGACAATTAGCAGATGGCAAGAGAACAGTTGGGCGACCACAGCTGAGGTTCAAAGATGTGTGCGAGAGAGATATGAGGGCACTGGACATGGATCCAGCAACATGGGAGGATGAAGCTGCCGATCGCACTAAGTGGCGATGCTATTTACGGCGCCACCTCAGATTGGGCGAAGAGAGGCTCACACAAGAAGCAGAGGTGAGGAGAAAACGTCGAAAGGAGCACCAGGAAAATAAGCAGCTGAGGGCTGTCACCTCAGGGGCGCATTCCCATAGTCAGTTATGACTGAAGGGGCTATTATTATCATCTTGAGCGCTAGTTTCTGAATTCTTCGTTCTCACTGTAGCGTGAAATTAACAACATTAGAGATCAGAGCAATCTAATGATATATATATATTGATGTTTTCTTAACCCAACTATCAGAAGTCAGTCAGAATGTTAAATATTCTAGTTCGCAGTCCTAGAACCCATTCTTGTGGATATGGTGTATTAATGTTCGTGGAGATTTTCATTCTGTATTTTCTGGTAAAAGGATAATAGTGCTAATGATTTAAAAAAGTGATAGCTTTTAACATTTATTCTTCACTTAGATTTTTCTCGCTAGTAACACGAGTGAAATAAAGTAGCGCGTAGCGATTTCATACCAGATATTCAATTAAAATGTTAAATCACGCCACCCGCTCGCTACCCACATACCTTAGACGGTAATTAGGTTAACAGCGGAGGCAGACGCAACACTTAATCTCTACAGGAGAGAGATAAACCCAACGGTTTAGCTGACCGGACTGATCGGCATTAAAGCGACTGATAGTGGGAGTATAACATACACGTTATATTTAATTTTGTATATTTGTTATTATAGTGTCTATTATTTTAATACCATACGACAAACTAGCAGCCGCCGACACTTTAAAAGCTATTTAATGACAGCCGATAATTGTTTAGGGAGCGCGTATGGAGAAATTAAATAATAATTAACATTGTACGCTGACCGCCGGCGCGAGCAGGGGCGGGCGAGTTAACATAACTCAGCCCGACCGAACTCAGCCGCCAGCGACGTCAGCTAGCGTGTAGTAGGCGTAAGGAAACACCGTATGCCTTTTAAACCGAGTCAGGACTGACGGAGTGGAGAAGAGATCGTCTTGTCCCCGTCTGTGTGCATATATAGTAGTAGCATTTTTTCCATAAATGTTTTCTTGTATTCTTCGCAGACCTGATCACAAGGGCGTCCAACGTTCTGTTTGTTACTTTTCTCCTGTACTTGGCTTGTGCGTTACCAATTTCATTTGGAATCGTTCACTCGCCAAATGGTATTTGAGAACAATAACATTTAACCACTGGACTTACCAAATCCAGATTTATATTTTTAAAAGGCACAGTGGTGTACATATAACATTACTTTTGTTCCCGACTCCTGACAGTCGTAATTCCAGTGGAGTATTTCTCTAGATACATACGCTGTGCAGAATCGGCGCTCTAACACAGAGTTGGCCGATAGAAGAACCATCATCATCACATGTAACAATTTTTTTAGCAATCAGATGTTTCCCAATACTGGAAGTATTTTCCCCGTGAAAGGGTGAACCTCAAGAACTCTCACAGTTTTAACTATTTGTAGTAGCACTTATATCCAGGAGAAGCACCATATTAGGCGTTCACCTCACTAGTTAGTTCTGGGAATGAACTGGGGCCAATTTGGATCTGCGACAACTGGGGTAACAGAATATTAAGTGAAATAGATAATATATTCATGGACTAATTCTATTACCAAGGGATATTACAGACCTACCACACCAGGCAATTAGGTAAGAGTGTGAGAGTGGCCACTGTTTGAGAGAGTGTGTGAGTATTTTCCTTGTTTGCTGGAAAATATCCATATATATGATTTGTCTAAATTTTGTTTACTTTACTGGGTCTCATAGAATACCAATACTGTTCATTCTGTAACAGAGTGCTAACCTTCAACAATTTTGGTTTTTTCTTCATTCGGGGAAGGTGCACTTTTTCTGCTTTATTTCATATGCATGTAAATGACTCTTTGATCTTTTTTTTCTTTAGATATTTTGATGTTGTCGAGTTTAATGATAATAAACTACAAAGAAACTTACCTTTGTGTGTTGGTCAGACCCATACCCATTTATCCGTAGTTTTTCACGTTTGTGTGTCTTGTTGTCACATAGCTGTGTGTGTGTAGAGTAACTTATCTATTCTTGATAGGGAGGAAAAGGCTGTCTGGTAATAAAGTACAGTCGTACGGGTAGGCTGGAGGAGATAGCCTAATCACTCCAGAGACATCTGTTTACCAGAGGACCTTCTTCTATTTTTAGATGTGGCTGAATTGAAGTATTCTCTTTAGTTGACCTGCCCATGTTGTTTGTTGAATTTTTGTGGCTAACAATTTACTATAGGATGGGGTGGCCAGTCCTAAGCCCAACACTCTGTAGTCTTTTCTGGCGACATGCATGTTAGGTTGCAGTGTTACTATTCTTTGCTCACATGTGATTATGGTACTTTACTTGTTACTTTTTTGTTTTATTCTCTTTCTCTGCGTGTCACGAGTTGCCTCCCCTTTTCTCTGCAGTAGTGGTCCAACAGTGACCAAAACCTAGAGTAACTAATGTGGGTCTTCAAAGGTGTCTACCTTCGCACAAGATTACTCTTGGCAGAATTGTAGATAGAAGGATAATGATGCTTCTACCTCTAGGACAGAGGTTTTCAACCTTTTTGAGTCCATGGCTCCCCTGACCAACTACATTCTTTCTGCGGCTCCCCTGTGGGATAGCTGGTAAAAACTCTAGCGATGTTTGGACATTTAGCCTAACTTTTTTTGAGCAGAAGAGCTTTGGAAAGGCTTTTAAACAATGTAATTTTTAAATGTAATTTTTAAAAAAAAATGCAATTGGACAATCTGTGAAAAAATTACATGTACAAGAAAAAATGTACACAAAGTGCACTTTGAAAACCCTTACTATAAAAAAGAAAACAGCACAGTTAAAGTAGTTTCTTTCTAACATTTTTTTTTTTGGGTCTGAAAATCATTCACTGATATTACTGCACTCATGATTCAATCTCCATAACAAAACACTTGTACAGTAAAACTATAAAAAAATAAAATATGATGAATAAAGTACCAGTCACCTCAGTGTGAAACTTGAGCTTGCTTGTCGTTACATAGCTTGTCAAATCTTGGCACCAACTGAGATACAGCTACCCTCATTTCCTTCTCCACATCAAGTCTTGATCTGAACTTGGTTTTTAAGACAGCCACTGCTGAAAACCCAGCCTCGCAGAGATATGAGGTTGCAAAATTAATATCTTCAGTGCTCTCTTGCTCAAGCTTGTGAACTCCTGTTTTACTGAATATCAAAATTTTGGCAATGCCATGGATGGAAACTTAGCTTGTAGTGAAGAGTCTGATGAAGGTTCTATCACTTCGTCCACTTCTGCAGTATTGAAGTCCGAAGGAGCATCACTACTGAAGTGACTTTGAATCCACTGAAACCTGTCACAGTTTTCAGGAAAGTATTTTTCAAAATGAACACTGAGTTGAGATAAGTGTCCTTGAATTATAAAAACAATATCTACAATAAAATCTATTTCATTGTCTGATTTTTGTTATTTCATTTGACTCAGCTTTCTAGAGAAATATTCTTTTGGTTTGCCCACGTCTTATGAATACTTTCTAAATGGCGCTTCAATTTGCTAGGCAGCATACATTCAACAGAGAGTACTTTGAAACACAAAACACACTGTGATCGCTCTTCATTGTTCACAAGAGTGCACGTGAAACCAAAATCTAAGTAACCTTCGTGGTATTTTCTATACTTACGTTTCCTTTCATAATTACCACTTTCCTTGTCATCCTCAACAAGTTCTAGCTTTTTACTAACACTTGCCAAATTAAAAAATCTTTCCATAGTTTATATCAAACTCACAACACAATCAAAAACGTTTGAAAACAGAAATTCACAGGGTTACTGTCGTGTAACGACTTCTCACCGACTTTTTCTTCTGTCTATTATTTTATTCCTCTAAAAAATCTCTATCGCTAGATTGAAAACTAATTCCCTTCAGATATCTTTTTCCTTCTTATAATGATATAGTCTCTCTCTCTAGTCTCTCACGGTCAATCGCAATAAATTATTCACTTTGCCAGCGAAGATCATTCCACTGGACAGGTGAAAAATAGTTCTACGATAGTCCGGAAGTCGACCCTTTGTTTGTGTCACGAACTGGACGTAAATCAGGGAAGGGGCAGGAACCCTGCCTTTAGCCACAGACATTTTCACCGTGGAAACAGGGCCAGTTGAGATGAGGATAACTTAATACCCCTGGAACCAGAATAGAGTTTACAACAATGCAACCCAAGACACAACCCACCCCTGCCCGGGACACAGCATCCTGGAATATTGGGAGGGAATTTTATTATTAGACCGGTAACCATCATTCGAAGCAGACGTGAGTTTATGGACTCGGAGTGGGCATTACTTGTTGCGAGAATCCGTAGTTAATTCAGTTGAGCGAATCCACCCACGTTGCGGCTACAAGGTACTAAACCAAGTTGCGGTTACAAAGTACTAACCCAGGTAACCATACCACACATTGCGGTATTACAAGGTGACTACCCCACCCAGGCTGCGGTTACAACGGTGCCTAAAATCATCACCGCAGTTACACGGAAAGATGAGTTAACACCCACCAGCAAAACTACCATAGAAGAGATTACTTTATCTAAACAGTAGTGCTAAACTTTTTTTCATATTTATATGTATATTCAGATCTGTGAGAATCTATACCGTTTTATTCAACTTAACTTAACAGCGTCTGTTGTTATTTTTCTTGTTAACTTTATTTGGGTTGTATTTTGTTTTAAATATAAATCTACACCCTGGGGGATCAGCCATAATTCAATTAACTTCTATTGGGTCGGGATATTTTAAATGTGGCTGGACACCAAATCTCTTTCTCAACCTTATGTGCTTTACACAGTCCGTTTGTAGGATTCCCGAGGAAGAATTTATCGTCCAGAAAATATCCTGTTTAGTGGCCAGAAATCTCTGTTAAGTAAATTTCTAGTACACTATTTCCCGAGAAGAGGCAGTTCCATTACGAACTCATAAACTATCAATAAGACATTATTATCTTTATTCTTCCATTCCATTCAAGCTGTCATCCTCCTCAACCCCCCCCCCCCCCCCCCCCCCCCCCCCCCCCCCCCCAGACAGTTACCTACTATAGTCGCGCGAGGAGAATGCGCGGAAAGTTGATAGGCGGGTCGGGGGAGCGGGACTTCAAAGGCTGGGTAACATCAAAAGTGAAATTTCTCCGGGGTCACGCAGGTTGACAAACACAAAAAATGAAATTTCCCACAGCTCTGTGTTCTATTTACAGCCAAATAAGAAAAAAATCTACGCCCAACCACAGCGCCCCTGAACGTCAGTCATGGCACCCCAGGGCGCCGCAGCGCACATGTTGAAAACCGCTGCTCTAGGGAGTTTTCCCACCTATAGTGACTTTTTGTGTTTCTCAGTGCCACAAAACAGCTTTTCTTCATTTTTCGGTTTCTTTTCGCAATTTGATACCCCGTTCAACGTGACCCGTGGTAAGCCCGTTCAACCTGACCCGAGGTGGGCGTTTTCGGTTATAATTCACAGGGTCGGACTTAGGTCGATTTAACCTTTTTGAGGGGGTTAGAGTGGCTAAGAGGTATTGCGTCCGCCTCTAATCCTAAAGGTATTGGGTTCGTTCCCAGTACATAGAATATAATTTTTTGCAGAACCAGTGGTTCCTAATGATTTCATACTCCCCCCTCCCCCTCCTCCCCCCCCTTCCGATCTTCTGGGTAGTGAGATCGGATGTCTAGCCATCTCGGATACGTGAAAAAAAAAAAAGAAGTCCCGCGTGCAAGTGGCGCAAGTTAAAAAATCCCTCGGCAGTTGGAAACTGTAAAGAGTTGGCCATATGGCTTCTGACGTAGAGGAATGATATGTTAGAGAGTTCACCATACTAGGTCCAGCTTTATGAGGTAGGGGGTGTCAGTTCCCTTTCTCGCCGCCTTTGCCGACCTCAGCTCAAGAACCGATTCAGGTACCAATATATAGCTGGGCTGACTGGAGCATGACGCTACCAGGTTTGGAAGCCAGAACCCGGTAACTTTGCCACTAGAGGGAAGCGTTATAACCGCTTAGCCAGTCGGATGCTCGTGGTAAAGGTTCTACCATAGAAGATACTACCGTATTGTTACCGTTGCCTTCTCACTGTTGCCGTTAACACTGTTAATGGGGCTGGTTTATACTGGCTCTTCTATTTACGTTTACATATAATTATCCATTGTCTTTTCTCAGTAAATTATGAGATCGTGCTCTTGATGGTGAAGTACGCGAAGGTGGGATATAATATTGACAACTTCATCATACAGTCAAATTCTGACGTTATAGATTTGATAAGTCCTTTCTCGAGTCCATATACATTTATTATATCGATTCCATACAAGAACAGTTTACACATGGTCATCATGACGAATTATACATAATAAGTTGCAGTTCATACTTCATATATTATTCCTTTACAAATCAGTCCTTTGTCTCCTAGCTTGAAAACATAGTCGTCAGAACCGCATAACTGTATGCACGCGTGGTTGGAAAATCCAATACACCGACAGTGAGATTATGCGTCTGGCATTAGAATAACTAGGGCGGACTATAAATTCACGTTGACAAGGTTTAGTCAATTACTAACCTGTACCTTCATCTTTCTTCGTTATCACATTGGACTGACCCATGTCCATTATTTAATGTACTATAATTGTGCGGCAATACAAGCCCGGCAACATAATATTCCAAGGACACGTCTTATCGGTTCGACGGTCGTCTAAAAAAGGGTCTCGTCTCTTGGTCACCGTGCGTGACAACTAACGCTGAAACGTCACAGCGTTCACTAGACCAATAATATTTTTACATTACATTACACGTTGTAACCCCTAAAATAGCATGCTGCTAACCTCTAGCAGACCATGCCAATAAATCTGACGTAACAATTCCCTGTCCACTGGGGGAAAAAAAATCTATTAGATAGATTTTTTTTTCAAAAACCTATCTGAATGAATACCAAAAAAAAAAAATTTAACAATATCGAAAAATTTAACCAACAATGCGGCATATGGACTACGATGTTCTGTCTAGAACAATGTCGTGGTCATGTCGACTTAATAACAGTCATCTAATATATTAATCATCATATTATACATAAATGTTATACATAAATGGCTAATGTTGATATCTAATTAAATAATTAACTTAAAATATGTCGCAGTGAACTGTCATGTCAGACTAATCTAACGAGTTAAAATTAAATTAATTAATTATATTGAGTGTGTAATCAAAATAAAGTTATTGCAAATCTAATGTAAGAGAAATGAAAGGATATGTTAAGTAGAGAAATAAATAAATGAAGAATAAAGTAGCGAAAGAAAGTAATGTATAAATTTAACTTAATTATGTGTGTTGGACATTAATTAAGTGTAGTATTAAGTTGTTAAAACCTATCTAACTAATTTAAACAATAATATAGTATGTAATGTATCAACCTAATTAATAAACATAATAGTTACATACAATAACATTATCTAAGAATCATGTGAGATCTTATTTTTTTTTCTTCTTTAAAAAAATTTTTTTTTTCTTCTTCAAATTTCATTTCATTTTTTTCATATTTATCTCACCTTTTATTTTATTTTCCATTATTTTAACGTATAAAGACAAGACAACCTTATGCGTTCAAGTAAACGGTGGCTGGTATGTCACACTTGGACGAAGTATGAATCTCTTTAAGTGAATACTGATAGAAAAATACAGTAGGCTGTAGGAGCGATGTGTGAGAGGAACCAAACAGTCTAAACATTAGGACCACTTCAAACTGTTACAAACGACGTAAATCCGGGAGTGTCAAGATATAATTATCATTACGGGGCTCTTGTAGTAATAATGCAAGTCTCTTCATGAAAAAAAGCTATTCAAACTATAGGACACAGCCGAAATTCCTGAGCTGAAAGAGTGAGTGTTTGACATTCTGCATGTTGGAAATCTCTTGTTTGCATTACCATTATGCCCGTAGCATACCGCAGGTGTCTTGTAATTCTAGTACTGAAGGGGTTGGAATGTTTGTATCGGTAAAATGCACGTTAACTGCATAAGGTCAAATGTTGTGATTGTACGTAGCGACATGAACGGGACTCGAACTGAAAACAGGACAACCTGAATGTAAGCACATATATTAGCGTACAAACATTGTCACGACTTAACGTCGTAACAATGACAGGTACATTGTATTTGCACTCAACTCTGCGATCTAATGTCGTAATGGTGAAAAGAGCATTGTATTTCCACTCAGCTTAACGATCTAATGTCGCAATGATGACAGGTACGTTGTACGTGTTTCCACTCAGCTCACCGTCTAATGTCGTAACAATAACAGGTACTTTGTATTTCCACCCAGCTCTACGATCTAATGTCGTAACAATAACATGTACATTGTATTTTCACCCAGCTCTACGATCTAATGTCGTAACAATAACAGGTACTTTGTATTTCCTCTGAGCTCTACGATCTAATGTCGTAACAATAACAGGTACATTGTATTTCCACCCAGCTCTACGATCTAATGTCGCAACAATAACAGGTACATTGTATTTCCACCCAGCTCTACGATCTAACGTCGTAACAATAACAGGTACATTGTATTTTCACCCAGCTCTACGATCTAATGTCGTAACAATAACAGGTACTTTGTATTTCCTCTGAGCTCTACGATCTAATGTCCTAATAATAACAGGTACATTGTATTTCCACCCAGCTCTACGATCTAATGTCGTAACAATAACAGGTACATTATATTTCCACCCAGCTCTACTATCTATTGTCGTCACAATAACAGGTACATTATGTTTCCACCCAGCTCTACGATCTTACGTCGTAGCAATAACACGTATATTGTATTTCCACTCAACTCCACGATCAAATGTGGCCACAATAACAGGTACATTGTTTTTCCGCTGTGGTAAAGTGGGATGTTATAAATATTTATAGGGGACTTAGTGTACTGACTGAGATCAGCTGTGAAGGTATCTGTATCTAATAGGTGTAGTGTTTTGCAGATAACCTTACTTGCTACCACATTATACCTCAGTCAGAATTATTCTGGAATATTGTGATGACTACGTTAAATGTCTAGGGTATGTATATGATGAAGTGTAAGTCACAACAACAACAGACAGATAAACAATTTAATTTATTCCACCACACTTGACAACACTGTGACACTCACACACATTTAACACTCTATAAGACTATCTTAAATGAGGCACTGGTAAATTTCCAAATATAAATATGTATTAATTACTTTTACTAATATATGTGTCCTGATTCAAATACAAAGTGAACCAGGAATCACAATCAATTGTAATTACAACTTATATGTACAGAATCTATCAATATGACCCTTGTAGTGACATATTTTATTAATATTATCCTATGTGTGTCAGTTGTGTAGTAGTAATATGAGGTAATACTGGTTTTGTTTTTTCAAGCTATGTTGTTATTTGTCATCATGACTCAAGTGTTTGTTTATCTTGGAAATAGTATGGGGAAAAGTTCACAGTTCCTATCAATTTAAACACTATATTTTCCCTCTGTTTTATTATAAAGTCAGATTTTGAGGGGGGGCATAATGTTGAGCTCCTCTGGCCACGTACGCTTATCTTTCGTGATGGCGGCAGGAAAAGACTCCTCTGCTCGATAGCCTCCCTGTGTTCTGGAGACACCTCACTGGTCACTATCTGGACCCAGGAGTATGCTGTCAGCCTCTAGGTTCAGCAAAGCTCAGACCAGGTGCTGCTCAATAACTTTTGGACCACGGTCCCTGAAACAAGAAGGTTCTACGCCTCTGCAATTCCAGCATTATTTCTTTCTAGTCAATAAGATAGGTGTCAGTGTACTGTTTGGCAATTCCATGTATTTTACTTTCCTCCGACACCTTCTGTTCAGGTTGGAGCACTATATAGGCTTTACCTCATGTTCGCTACTGAACCACACATATATACAGACATAAATTATCAATTTACATTCAATTTTCATTAAAAAGATATCAAATATTCCAAGCTTACCACAATTCATGGAATAATACACAGTTACGTTGACTGGCAATGAATATAGCACAATTTCGATCTGCCGATGTCCCAGGCTTTTATTTAGAAAAATATGCACTGGCGCTCAACGCACTGGTTCTTTAGTAAGTTTATTTGAAAATGTGGTGGTGACCTGACGCCTCTGATTGACTATATTGGCGGGTCTAACCAATCGAGCCATGTTTACACAGCTTTTCAAAAAAGTACTCCTACTCACGTTTCCCCTAACAACAAAGAAGTAGTATTTATAGTCCGACTAATCGTGTTTAGCCTTACATTTACTTTCCGCCAATCAAATAGGAGGTAACATGTCAGCCTATTTCCCGTACAATGGTGGTGTGAAAATCTGCCACTGAGCGATTCTGATTTTGGTGTTGTCTGACATCCCTCACTATTTCTTTTGGCTATAATTTGTTAATTCCTAGACTATTTGCGTAACGTTCAACATATTCTTTGTCAGCAAGTCCTAAGGAACCCAAATATATAAATTTAATGGGGCTAAGGGGCTGCGTTCAAAATATGCATTTTCCAGGATAGTCGTGTAGTTTTTTATATTTTTTATGTTTAGAACCGCCACCTGTCCTGCTGTACTGTCAGACTAATGTCAGGATTTTAGACATAAAATAGTAGAATGTCATGTTTCCTAATAAGCGTTTTGTAAGTTTTTAAAAACTAACTCTCGCATGGGTAGTGTTTTTTATCACTGTCGATTTGAAAAAAGCTAGTGCTTGTGGCCTTACACGCGTGTTAGGGGTGGCATTAATTGTGTATCGCGAGACTGTGGTAGTATTGCCTGCGTTCCGGCTTTCAGCCCCTCCCTTTCTTTCTATCCTTAGTCCATCTGTCTTTCGTTTATGGTAACGTAGTGTATAAAATGACATGAATGGAATTTTAAATCTAGGTCAGCTTGCGTATCTCAAGGTTTTTCTTAGAAAGGCAGTACACGTTTTATGGAAGCAAGCGTGTAGTGATGCAGTAGGCTTTTACTATCAACGTGGAACGTTACAATTTGCAGACGAAGGAGAAAACAAGGGGGATTTCGAGTACAGTCATTGTGACAGCACTGTTCTTTACCATTCTTCTTTCCTTTTATTAAATTTATTTGTTAGGCTTTACATTTACGTTTTAATTTATATATGTGGATTAGAATTTCACACGACATCCGCCCAGCTCAACGAGTCGTAACAAGGACAATAAGATTGTATTTCCACTCAGCTCAACGATCTTACGTCGTACGTAACAATGACAGGTACATTGTATTTACACTCAGCTCAACGATCTTACGTCGTAACAACGACAGGTACATTGTATTTCCACGCAACTCAGTTCTGCTTCTGTCCCGTAATCTCCTGCTTTGTCCTGTTCCTTTTTTTTGGAATTTCTTTCCCAAAAGTTCTCGTTCAATGTTTCGTCATTACTGCTTTTCATCTACTTTCTCATTGTGTCAAGAATACTAGCCCTGTTGGGATTGTAATCATTTTTATAAACATGTTTGGATGCAACTGTTTTCTTCTTGTGGTTTCGTCGGTACTACTGAACAAACTCGTAAAAAATCAGCATGATTAATTTATTTATGTAAAATTAAACGTATGTCATTTATGTATTTACCTGTATTTCATTGTATTATTTCAGTCACTCTATCCATGTCGCAGAGAGTTTTATGATAAATAAATTTTCTCTATATTCTTTCTTTCTTCCACCCGTGCCCTCTATTTTGTTATCACTATGTATCCTTTTCCCGTATTTTTCGCATTCGTTCGTTTGCGAAAAATATTTTCTTTCCCTTTCTCACTTTACCGTTTTTCTTTCTCATACTGATACGCATTCTATTACGCAGATGTCAGTGCTGCAGGACGATAGAACGTGTGAATACTCGTCTAGGCAGACAGAGATAGCAGACACGCGTCTGTACTTTTCTCATGTCACGGGCGTTTCGTCAGGCTAGTTCCCGGTTAGGTGTGGAAACTGCCATCTAATGAGACATACCGTCTAGCATTTTCACTTGACACTAACGTTTCTCTCGGAGTGAAGTGTGATATGATACTCACGCAGCGCTCTGGAATGAGACATATAGTCTGGGTTTTTCCATGACACTCACGCTCCACGGCCAGTTTTTGACGTAAGGTGTGAAGACGCACGTTTGGCAGTTATGAGGAGCGTCTAAGTTAACGTAAGTGTTAAGAGCAGGGGAGACGATTTCGGGGTCTCGCAATAGCGTGCATCCTTTGTCTGGTTTAAGATATTAACCAGAGTTTTAAACTTGATTTCACTCATTCTCCATTTGCAGTAGACGTGGTCACTTCGTTCTAAATACTTAAACTTATAAGTGAACCTCTTAGTTTCGTTGTGATACCGTAGTCCTGTGTTGAGGTAAATATTATATTAAGTATCTAATATTTTGTGAAGTGTTTAAAGTGTTAAATCGCTTATTTCACTAGTTAGATTTTGCGCAGAGGGCTTAAAAAATATAGTCTGTATTATTTTCTAGTGACGTGTTTCAGTGGAAAGCAGAATAAAGTATAATTTCTAGTTTAAAACCAGGTAGCTATAGGAATTAAATTTAACTGCTAAATAATCAGACGAGAATATATTTTAAAATTAACTTATAACTGAAATGCTACATCAGTGAGTATTGAGGGGATACGTAGGTATTCCTAATTCATGATGATTGATTTTATGTACATAACTTATTTTACGGGAAGTTTTAAATGATAAGTCAAGCTGTACGCTTGCAGTTTAAAAATGTAAGTTATAACGAGTACCTAGTATGTATAATTATTTTATATGTGTTTTTTCCTTTATTCAGTGAATACTGGGGTTAACCCAAACTTTGCAAGCGTTAAGTACTGATGAGTGATATCTGTGAAGAACTAAAACATTTTCCTTAAAAGCCTTGGTGCATAATCTTTACAAGTACTTTAAAGGTTAAATGAAGTAACAGGCCTATCGCGCCATATTTAATTCTTCCTGAGAAACAACTCAAGTACATTTTTAGCCTGTGTGGCAAGTAACATATTAACGTCAGTAACATTCCGACGGAGTTTTGACTAGTGGTGTGGTGACCAAATAAAGTCCTAACCAGAAAAAAAAGACACCGATCTGACATTCCTCATTTCTAGAAACCTAAGCTATTGACACTGTGCTCGTTGTTAATGTTCGTGCCTGGACAATTTTAATGTGACCTAAACAGACATCCGAAAAAATAAGAACACCCAAGGAATCGTTCCCTGAAGCAGAGAATTCAACCCGTCTTTTTGGAACTGGGGATTTCTTGGTCAAAGACTGCCATTGACGATTCTGTATGTGAATGTCCTAAAAATTGTGTTTCCAGAAGTGGCTATCAAAGCTGTGAGTATGAACAAATGCACGTGATCACGGCTGAATGAATAGAGTGAATGCAGGACTGAGTGATTTCTTTATTGTTGTAATTTGGCACCCATTTTGCTGTCTTAACTTTCTTTATGCAAGTATTGCTAACCTTATTTCCCTTAGAATAGACCAGAGATATCAAGTCTGTCCATACCTTCAAAAGGGAAAATATTAGACCCAAATCATATGTATCTGTGACTCTATGCGCTATCATCTTTCTCCTAACGGGACTGTGGGCTAAACATCGAGGGGAGATCAAACCAGTGGGTCTATAATTGTTTTTTTTTGTAGCAATTCATTGACTTGATGCTTATGTATATATGTATTTTGATGTAAATTTTGGATGTTGTGGTGGTACCTGCCTGCCTGCCTATCTTTGTACCTACCTGCCTTCTTGAATGCCTGCCTACCTACCCACCCACCTACCTACCTCGTACATACTTATCTACCTACCTACTACTTGCTTGCCTGCCTGCAACTACCTACTTACCTACCTACCTAATCTACTTACCTACTTACCTACCTGCAGGCCTGTCTGTCGGCCTACGTACCTGCCTGCATGTCTACTTAATTACGTACCTATCTACCTACCTGCTTGTCTGCCTGCCTGTCTGCCTACCCACGTACCTACATAATTACCTACCTTCCTGAATGCATGCCTATCTACCTACCTACCCACCTACCTAAATATCTACTTACCTACCTACCTGCTCACGCCTGTCTGTCTGCCTACCTACGTACCTACCTACAAGCCTACCTACCTACCTACCTACCCACTTATCTACATACAAACCTACCTACTTGCATGCCTGCCTGTTTGCATGCCTGCCTGCCTACCGACATTTCCACCTAACTACCTACTTACCCACGTGCTGGCCTGTCAGCGTGCCTACCTACCTACCTACCTACCTACCTACCTACCTACCTACCTACCTACCTACATACCTACCTACCTACCTACCTACCTATTTTCTTACCTACCTACCTGCCTACTTACCTATTTACCTACACACTTACCTACCTACCTGCCTGCCTACTTGCCAATCTACCTTCCTATCTATCTACCCGTATATCTACCTACCTACTTACCTATCTACCTACCTACTTATATACATACCTAACTACCTATCTACGTACCTACCTACCTATCTACTTACCTCCCTACCTCAGTACTAACCTACCTACCTACTACCTACCTACCTTCCTTCCTACCTACCTACCTACCTACTTATCTACCTAACTATTTACCTATTTACCTACCTACCTCGCTACCTACCTGTCATCCGGGCGTTTCTAAAAAGATAAAGAAAGAGTACAGCTACTGCTGTCCCAGGTCATACGTCACAAAAGTCGACCAATGAGAGTGTCGTAAATTAGATAGGTTTGAAAGTTGTTTATGGTCCCGTCTGTGTAGAGTGGATGGTGATAAGCACGTGAGAAGTAAAGTGTGAGAAATAGATTTTCACAGGTGATAGTTTAAGGAGAAGATCTGTCTCTGGAATGAGTAGTTTCTCTAGCCCAGCCTATCTATACGACTGTAATTTAGTACAAGACAATCTATCCCTCCCTATACATGTAAATATAAGTTTAACTACACACACACAACTATGGGACAACAAGACACACAAACGTGAAAAACTGTGGTTAATTGCGTATGGGTCTGAACAACACACAAAGTAAGTTTTCTTTGTTGTCTATTATCATTCTAAACTTGACAACATCAAATATTTAAAGAAAGATCAATTAAAATCAGAATTATATACATAGGAAAATAACATAAGAAACATGCTGGCTGGCTCTGTGGTGAGTGCCGATTATGAAACAGCGTAACTCTTCTGGATAAAATCCACTTGGATACGACTGTCAAAAGTCGGGAGAAATGCTATTGTTTTTTTTTCACAACCCACTGGGTTGATACAAAATGAAAAAAAAATATCTGCTATTGATAAGTCCAGTTAAATTTACCATTTAAAAATGTTAATTTGTCTCTTCGGCCAGTCCTGTTCACAAATGAACTTGGGGACGCGTAAGCCAAGAAAAAGACAACATTAATCAATCAGTAAATGAAGAAAAGGACCAAATTAGACCGCTGGCCGCTCTTGATCAGGTCTGCGAGAAATAAACAAGACATTAATGAAAAATATGCTACTATTCTATATCTCTACGTATATGTACACAGAAGAGGACAAGACGATCTCTTATCCACTCCGTCAGTCCTGATTAAATTTAAAAGGCGCAAGGTGTTTTTAGCCTATTCCTATCCGGTCATCTTTCGCTAGCGCGGCGACTCTGGGTCGGGTGAAGGTATGCGCCCTCCCCGCACCTGGCTCGCGTTAACGATCAGCGTACAATGTCAATTATTATCCAGTTATCCAGACGCACACTCAACAAATATCGCCTGTCCTTAATAGCTATTAGATTGTCGGCGACTGTTTGTTTAGTCGTATGATATTTAATAATAGTCACTTATAATAAAATGCACCAAATGGAATAAACGTGAATTCTATCTTCCATTATCAGTCGCGCCTCGCATATAATATCAGTCAACTAAGCCGTATTTTCTTGTGTGAGAAAGCAGGTGGTAAAATTAACATTAAACTGAACAACTGGTAAAAAAATAGCTACGCGTTATTATTATTTCACTGCTCTTAACAGCTAGAACTTTAAGTGAATTATAATGGTAAACTTTAACACTTTAACACGTAAGCACTGCTCCAGAACGCTGGAGAGTTACAGAGAAGGAAATGTCGAAATTGTCATCTTTTCACACAACATGCCTAAGAAAAATTCACCGAATCTTTTGGCCGAATACCATCACCAACCACGATCTGCTTACTCGGAGCAAGCAAGAGGACATGCACACCATCATATCTGGCAGACGCTGGAGCTGGGTTGGCCATGTCCTCAGAAGATACCCCGATGCCATCACAAGAACAGCTATGCTATGGACCCCTGAAGGAAAACGAAAGAGAGGCCGACCAAAAACAACTTGGCGGAGGACTGTAGAGGCTGAGATGCAAAGAATGAACTAGAGTTGGGGCACTGTACGAAGGATGGCCACCGACCGAGCAAAGTGAAATCAATTTGTTGTTGCCCTACAATGCGCCACCAGGCGTGATGGCCACTGACTGCTTTAACGGTCGGCGGAAAGGATCAAAGAAGAAGACGTAAGCACTAATTTTCTATTACCAGAACATCAGAATGACAATCCCCACAAATACTATTAACACATCTAGCAAAAATGATTCTAGCTACTGCGTGCTTAGACTATCCGAAAAATTCTGAGTGACGACTAATAACTGGTTTGGGAAGACACAGTTTATATATCATAATGGATATACGATCTCTAGAGGATGCTAATTTTCACACTATTGTGCATAGCAGAAGTCAGAAACCTAAGTTCCCAAGATAAAAGGTTTTCTCGGTCGCTCTGTCGGGCATTGCTAATCGACAACAGAGACTTAAACCCGCGTAACGGGTTCTCGGAGATTCAGCCCGTTTCTGGAGATCAAAGCGTTAACTCCTCCTGTGTATACGAACATCAAAGGGTACTCGGGAAAATATTTTTGCCCGAGCGACTCACTTCAAAAGGTCCGGCGTTATTCCACGTGCGGTCTGTCCGATATCCGATGATTGACAGATCAGCTCGCGTGAGAAACTCAGATAAACAAACCTCATTCGCTCCCTGTTATGACTGGCAGGTCGCGAAGTTGGTAAACAACTTCGTTTGTTTTATGTTCAAGGAAAAGAGGCGTGGATTAAAAGGTGAGTAAACGCAGACTGTAAATGCACGGTTTTGCTAGTAAATCATAGAACGCCACGAGGTCACGAAGGACTGCCAGATACTGTAGGCTATATTTCCATTATACGTCACAGAGAGCTAACCTGACAATCTCATCATATATAACCAATTACTACAGTAACCACTGTTGCAAGGGTATGTGCTTTGGCACTAGGGGCAGTCTGAAGTGACAGCGCAAAGCTCCGAATGGGGCGAAACAGAAGAGGTTATAACTCAAATCTCTAGGGAGTTACGGGTTCCGAGCTCGAAGCCTGGAAGCGTCATGCTCCAGTATACCCAGTTGTTAATGGTTACCCGACTCTGCTCTTCAGTTAGAGAAGGCAATGTCAGCGAGGAAGGGAAGTGGTCACCCCACCTCATGAAGCTGAGCGCGTTTTTATGAGTTTGTAAGTAAAATTTGGTGCTAGGGTATTTAAAAACCAGCCTCAAATGTTCTTTACAGTGTCAAATGCACGTGTTGACCTGAATTGCGTTCGTTTTTGTAATCGTTACAACGCAGTGGTCAATAGTGTTTATGACGCAATTTTTGACCACAGCTCATGTTGCGCGCACGTGAAAGCAACAAAATTTGGGGTGAACACTATTCACTGACTATGCAACTGAAACACTATAAAAGGATAACGCTACACACACACACAAAATTCAGTTCATTTTCAAGCAGACATTTATGGCGTCTCTATCGATACATTTAAGTAACATTGCTATTGGCCGACTGCATGCAGGCGAAAGTCAAACTCAGGTCGCCAGGCATCTAAACGTGCATCAGAGTACCATCAGTCGACTTTGGCACCGGTTCCAAGCCACTGGCTCAGTTGAAGACCGGCATCGCAGTGGACGACCCAGAGTGACAACAGCAGCGGAGGATCGCTTTATTCGGCTTCGTCACCTCAAAGACAGGTTTACAACAGCTTCCTCAACTGCCCAGTCATTGCCTGCAGGACGTCATGTGTCTGATCAAACTGTCCGGAATAGACTGCATGACGCTGGACTTTGGGCACAACGACCTCACCGAGGACCTGTCCTTACGCGCCGCCATCGCCAAAATCGACTTCTTTGGGCCAACCAACATCGTCCCTGGGCAGCTGACAATCAATGGAGACGTGTCTGGTTTAGTGACGAATCTTTCTTTTTGTTGCAGCGTCATGATAGACGGCGTAGGGTCTATCGTTGACGAAATGAACGTTTTGCCCAAAATTGCGTTGATGAAGCTCCGCCGCACGGTGGTGGAGATGCAATTGTGTGGGGAATGATCAGTTACAACGGAAGGAGTCAATTGGTGCACATTGAAGGAGGCTTGAATGCACCACGATACGTCATTGAAATTCTTCGACCCCATGTCCTTCCACTTTTGGCTGCCCAAAGGTCTGTGTTTCAACAGGACAACGCCAGACCCCATTGTGCACGGTTGACCACGCAGTTCCTGACCGCCAACAATATTCTCACCCTTCCCTGGCCATCCCTGTCTCCAGACATGAGTCCGATTGAGCACCTGTGGGATGAGCTGCATAGACGTGTTTGTCGCCGAGACGTTGCTCCAGCCAATCGTCGTGATCTGTTCCAGGCATTCCAGGAAGAGTGGGCAGCCATCCCACATCAGACGTCTGATCGCATCCATGCCCAGGAGATGCCAGTCGCTGATCGATGCAAGAGGAGGCCACACACCATACTAACGGGAAAGCCCGTACGCCAAAAAACTCTCGTGACCCAGATGCAAAACAACTGTCAATTGATTGGTTGAACCCTAAGGTATTCTTGTGTGCAATTTGAACAACTAACTCATTAAATTAAAAAAGTTATTGAATGTCAAAATTATGGCTATGTGTGTGCCTTCAGTAGCTATGCGTTTCTTTTTTTTTGAACAGTATAGATTAGGTAGGTAGGTAAGTAGGTAAGTAGGTAGTTGCAGGCAGGCAAGCAAGTAGTAGGTAGGTAGATAAGTATGTAGGTAGGTAGGTGGGTGGGTAGGCAGGCAGGCATTCAAGAAGGCAGATAGGTACACAGATAGGCAGGCAGGCAGGTAGGTAGGAAGAAACCTACAGTTACCTAGGAAGAAAGGTACGTTTGTAGATAGAGTGACTAAAATAATACAATGAAATACAGGTAAATACATAAATGACATGTTTAATTTTACATAAATAAATTAATCATGCTGGTTTTTTACGAGTTTGTTCAGTAGTACCGACGAAACCACAAGAAGAAAACAGTTAGTATGTGCTAAGGGACTGCTTTAACCCCTTTGACCTCAATGATGTATTGACCTTAGTTACTCAAATTTCCATGTCTCATATAATATTAGTATTCTGATCGTAACACAGCAAATACAAACACAACTGCCTACTTTATCAATTTTTACATTCGTAATTTCCCATCGCCGGTGTGTACCCGGGTCCCGAAAGGGGGAGTAAAGAATAGTAACACTGGTCTCTACTGCGCATGTCGTAGAAAGCGACTAAGAAAGGCTTCACATGGAGCCGGTTACTTTATCCCTGTAGAAACTTTAGATCATATTCTCTTTGTTTGTTGTCTGTCTCAGATCACATGTTTCTTTGTTGTCTGTCTCAGGTTACATATTTCTTTATTGTTGTATGTCTCAGATCACATGTTTCTTTGTTGTCTGTCTCAGATCACACGTTTCTTTGTTGTCTGACTCAGATCACATGTTTCTTTCTTTGTTGTCTGTCTCAGGTCACATGTTTCTTTCTTTATTGTTGCATCAGGTCATATTCTCTTTGTTGCTTGCCTCAGGTTAATTTCTCTTTGTTTGTTGTCTGCCTCAGATCATATTCTCTTTGTTGCTTGTCTGTCTCAGATTATATTCTCTTAGACTTGAAACAAAGAGATAATATAATCTGAGACAGACTGTCTCAGATTATATTATCTTTGTTTCTTGTCTGTCTCAGATTATATTCTCTTTTTTGTCTTCCTCAGATATCTTTTTCTTTGTTTGTCTGTCTCAGATAATATTCTCTTTGTTGTCTGTCTCAGATAAAGATGTCTCTTGCTTTGTTGTCTGTCGTCTCAGATCATATTCTCTTTGTTTGCGGCCTCGGATAACGTTCTCTTTCTTTGTTGCCAGCCTCAAATAATATTCTTTTGTTTTGTTACCAGCCTCAGATAACACTCTTTTGTCTGTGTTGCCAGCCTCAGATAACACTCTTTTGTCTGTGTTACCAGCCTCAGATAACACTCTTTTGTCTGTTTCCAGCCTCAGATAACACTCTTTTGTCTGTGTTACCAGCCTCAGATAACCCTCTTTTGTCTGTGTTGCCAGCCTAAGATAACACTCTTTTGTCTGTGTTGCCAGCCTCAGATAACACTCTTTTGTCTGTGTTGCCAGCCTCAGATAACACTCTTTTGTCTGTGTTGCCAGCCTCAGATAACACTCTTTTGTCTGTGTTGCCAGCCTCAGATAACACTCTTTTGTCTGTGTTACCAGCCTCAGATAACACTCTTTTGTCTGTGATGCCAGCCTCAGATAACACTCTTTTGTCTGTGTTGCAGCCTAAGATAACACTCTTTTGTCTTTGTTACCAGCCTCAGATAACACTCTTTTGTCTATGTTACCAGCCTCAGATAACACTCATTTGTCTGTGTTACCACCCTCAGATAACACTCTCTTGTCTGTGTTGCCAGTCTCAGATAACACTCTTTTGTCTGTGTTACCAGCCTCAGATAACACTCTTTTTTGTCTGTGTTGCCAGCCTCAGATAATATTCTCTTTCTTTGTCGCAAGCCTCATATAACATTCTCTTTCTATGTCGCAAGCCTCATATAACTTTCTCTTTCTTTGTTGCCAACCTCAGATAACATTCTTTTTCTATGTCGCAAGCCTCAGTTAACATTCTCTTTCTATGTTGCAAGCATCAGATAACATGATCTTTCTTTGTTGCCAACCTCAGAGAACATTATCGTTCTTTGTTGCCAGCCTCAGGTAACATGATCTTTCTTTGCTGTCAGCCTCAGATACCATTATCTTTCTGTGTTGCCTGCCTCAGCTAACATGATCTTTCTTTGCTGTCAGCCTCAGATAACATTATATTTCTTTGTTGCCAGCCTCAGATAACATGATCTTTCTTTGCTGTCAGCTTCAGATAACATTATTTTCTTAGTTGTCAACCTCATATAACATTCTCTTTCTTTGGTGTCAGCTTCAGATAACATTCTTTTTTCTGTGTTGCTAGCCTCAGATAACATTCTCTTTCTTTGTCGCAAGCCTCAGATAACTGTCTCTATCTTTGTTGCCAGCCTCAGATAATATGATCTTTCTTTGTTGCCAGCCTCAGATAACATTCTTTTTCTTTGTTGCCAGCCTCAGATAACATTCTTTTTCTTTGTTGCCAGCCTCAGTTAACATGATCTTTCTTTGCTGTCAGCCTCAGATAACATGATCTTTCTTTGTTGCCTGCCTCAGATAACATGATCTTTCTTTGCTGTCAGCCTCAGATAACATGATCTTTCTTTGTTGCCTGCCTCAGATAATATTCTGCTTCTTTGTTGCTTGCCTCAGAGCACATTTCTTTTTTTAGACGCCAGCCACATATTTCATTCTCTTTCTTTGTTGCATGCCTGAGATCACATATTTCCTTCTTTGTTGTCAACCTCGTGATCTAATTCTGTGTCTATATTAAACGTCCATCCTTCTTCGACGACTGGCTGAGATTCTGTTAATTTTAATCATGAAAGCAAATACAAGCGACGGAACAAACTCACTTGAAACACAGATTTACATCAGACGATCAACGTCTGTCAATATTTCTTTAACTTGTCACTCTCCTGGGACGTTCTTACGTGTTAGCCAATATCGTAAGTGCTCACACTTATAAGGGCTCTGGTATTAATCACAGTTGTGACATATAGAGCGTACTTTAATCAAACATGGATGGATGATTTCCCGACGTAAAATACGTGACAGACAACGGAATTTGGGGGAAAAGAAAAACTATGTTGGTTTTTATTTCTTTGTAGCCAGAACGCAGTTACTTTGTACCGTTTACCATCAGTTGAAATAAGGATTGTGAAGATTACAAATGTGTAATATTCTGGCGACAACGTAATGGTGAATCATACTTAGTTTAAAACATCCTGTCCCCAAAAAAGATGTAAAAATGTAAAGGTAGTTGTCCCAGAAACATATACCGCCGTAGGGAGAGCGAAGTGTTAGAGATTTCACTACACCATGTCCAGCTTTATGACGTGGGGGTGACCATTTCATGAAAAAGAAATGTTAAGTTATTTTGAGTTTTGACAGATGAGGATATGAATAGTAAACAGTAATTTTTGTTTTTTCGTTGTCAATAAGAGAATAAATAAAGGAAAAAAATGCTATGTTAGTAGGTCTTCCCAAAGTTACAAAGAAAAAGGTTTGTTCGTTTGTAGGCGCGTTTGTTTTTAAAAAAAAATGCAGGAACGAAGTCGACGAAACATTTCCTTTCTTTCTTATTTGAGAAGAAGCAGGGGAGGATTTCACGGGGGTAGAGAAAAGAGGCGTTGTCAAGATCGAATTTATTCAAGGAAAAAAAAAACCGGGTATTTTTGGATCTTTATGTTTTATCGTTACAGTTGAAGAACATCTGTGACCAATCCAAAGTTCCTCCGTTGTCCAAATAAGGAAATACGCAAAGTATGATGTACTGCGTAAGACATCATCCGCCCAGCTGTAGGCTGTCAGTAAATATACAAAACCCGGTGGGGGTGACGCTATTAACTTCTGTATAAACCACCCGTTTAAAGGCGATGTTTAAATTTGGGAGAGGGGGGAATTCAGATGGATGAAGTGGGGGTGGAATGAGGAGATTTAGATCAAGATTTTGTCGTGTGATTTTTTTCACCTTAGGTTTAAATGATGATTTTCATGTGACTTTATCATCTCAGTTTTCGATGAGATTTTGTCATATGAATTTACCATCTTAGTTTTAAGTGATAATTTTCATCTCAGTTCTAGATGAGCATTTTTTAAATGTAGTTTTATCATCTCTAGTCTCTGGAAAAAAATAGGGATTTCAGCCTAAATATGGTTGTTCAAATTAAATTAAGCGTGATTTCTTCTGAGTTAATACTTTAAAAAAAAAATATTTAGTCTGAACAGAGCCTTGCATTCCGTTGTGTAGATTGATAACCAGAATATATGTTTGTCTACTGGAATACATCCTTTATGAAAATCTAACTCTCGAGCTGCTTAAAGTGGACCTTTTTTTAAACTTAAAAAAAAAAAAATTTCGAAGCTTAACAATTGTGAGCTACATTGTTCGTGACAGCAAATTTTGTGGCAAAATTATTTTCTAAAATTCACAACCTATTCTCTTTATGTTTGTCTGGTAAAAGATTACTAGACGAATGTCTGATGTAAGGAGTAACTCCAGATAATTTGTAATTCTTATTACATCTTACGTCTTTGGTAAATACATTTGTCTGATGTTTAAACTTATCCAGGGTGGTAGGGTGGTCATTAGAAATGAAAATCGCTTCGTTCACAGGTTTCGCCCTTCTGTCTTATTTGACATTCTAAAGAGAGTGGTCCTGGGGGCGATAACTGAGCACCAGTTTCCGGCCAGTTTATTTCTTCCTGGCAATTTTAAATCATTTCTCAAGAAAGGCCCAAACCTCTTCTTAAGACAGAAGAAAAGTATGAAGCCAAAATACTTTCAAAATCACCAGACTGCTAAATGTTGCGTTACCTACAATATGTTATCATTAAAATTGTTCTCGACATCTATTCCACTTTTTTTCGTAACATTTACGAGACTCCATATTTTCATAAAAGGAAGCAGTGGAACAGTTAGGTTTTGTACCATTCTCCATACCTGACGGTCTTTTATATTCGGACATGCGTCCTAATATAACCGGTTAGGTTGAACGGGACGCGCCTCGCCAAAACGAGGCAAAATTTTATTTAAAAAAAAAAAAAAGTCAGGTTTTCGCGCGAAAAGACAACGTTCGCTCAAAGGGGAAATCTAATCTGTCAAATCCCTATCTGTGATCAGCTTTAGTTTAGTAGAGCACTATTTTTGTAGATGTTCACTTAACAATTCTTATTCACGAAATGAAAACAAAATGACAGCAATTTAACTTAATAACTCATATGTGCTTTACCACCGCACAAGTGCTCTTATAAGATAGCTGAGGGCCCTAGATCATTTAAAACTACTTCTGTGCACAATTTTCTCTAACCGCCATGCACAGCATGTCAATGTGTTATGTAGCTTTCTCTGTCTCTCGTTCTGTATGTGTGAGTATGAGTGTGTATGTGTGTGTGTGTCACTATTTTTTTCTCTGTCAAGCTTATCAGTAGGGACCGCTTGAGACGTGCTGAATTAAGCCGAGAAGTTAATGTACAACGGGCAACGCAACTGAGCGACTAGTTTTCCTTGTGAAAGTAAAGCCCACGTCTAACTTATGGTATTTATTTAGAACTAGTGTAAAGGCCCGTCTTAAGACAGGAATTAAATTCCAAAGTACCAATACTTAACGGCAATTTTACTTATTCAAAAGTATTTTTTTAAAAACCACTGTGCATCACCACAGTACACGAACTTCGTAGCAGCAGCGAGAATCCCAATGTGTGTATACGGGATCACACATTCTATAAATATATTTTTGTGCACACCGTCATTTGCGGATTTTTCTTTGGTAAGTGTTACTATTTTCGGGAGAATACATATAAGGGAAACAATACAATTAATGTCTAACTTTCAATCAAAGTTGCATCCCTTAGCGTTACGCATTGACAGAAAAAGCTGGGATTTTATATATAGGATTATACGGCATAATTTTTAAAATGAGCAAGCTTTAAAAATGCGTTACCGCTTCCAAAACATATACTGACGCCTAACCACCATTCCATTTATGTTCATCAGTCATCATCATTAGTCATCATCATCCTTTTCGCGTCCTACGGAGCATGGATCCACCACTGCTGCTAGCATCCTAGCAGAAAGCCTGTACAAAGCTCTCTAGCGCTGTGGTTTCTGTGATAATTTGTTTTACATGATGGGGACGTCAGTCCTATCTACAACCGCATACTAATCGCCTTAGAGGACAGTAGGCATATTATTTCTCCGTCTCATGACGGTGACTACACGCGGCATATGTTCATTAGTATTGATGTTTTATTATACTTTAATATTGTTATTAATATTTGTCTTACACACAGAAATACGTGACTCGGACACGAGAGAACAGTAAAACAATAATCCAACAAGAATCAGCGGCAGCAAAACAAAACAAAAAGTGCACAATAATAACAGTAACAAGAACAAGAAACCGAGTGATCTGATCAAAGATGGAGACAAGAACCTTTGCACTTATACTTCTGTCCATGATGGCCTTCAGTATAAAAATAACATATCAGCAACGTAAGTGATCTCACATTAAACCATATAGCATTAATTAATTATTTTTTTTAACGAGAAGAATTATTGATGCCATTCCTTCCCTCGTCCTCTTCTCGGGGGCCTTTGACGAACGAAGAACGAAAAGGACTACTCCCCCCTCAGGTATGATGTAACAGGTGACTAATACGAGGTTCTTCATGAGGCTGCCAACCTCAATATGTAAAACAAATTGCCACATGAACAACCGCCACACGAGCACATGAGTGCTTTGATTTAGGCTTCCTGCTAAGGGACCAGTAGCGCGGTGGTGGTTCCGTACTTCGAAAAAGAGCAAGAAATAAAAAGAAGTTTACCAATTCCCAGTATTTCTATATTGGACATCTTTATGTGTATGTGTTCAGCTGGTGTCATGATGCATATGTCGTAACCTCCTGTATTGTTTGTTTCCCCCATATGCCTGTAGAATGCGTAACAAATCTGGACATGGTCCTTTGTGTGGACGGATCAAACAGTATGGGCGAAGACAACTTTGAAAGACAAAAGACGTCTTTGGGGAACCTGATCGGGAGCATGAACGTCAGCGAAGACGAAGTCCACTGTGGTGTGGTCATCTTTAGTGATGGCATCAGTGACGTCATTGACTTAAGTGGTGAAAAAGAGAAGATCATCGGTGGTAAGTGTTAGTTTCTTAACTCTTAAAGGGTGAGAGGCCAGTGTTCAGAGCCGACTTTCTCATGCGCTTGTGATAATTTTTCCAGCAATCATTCTTCTTCGCTCACCTTCAGACGTCAACTTGAATATATTCAAAGAAAGCAGGGGTCAGTCTTAGGATGTTGGTATCTCCGTAAAGCCTTTCTAGGAATGTCACTGGTGATGGCCGTATGCGCTTTCTCTGTTCCTCGTATGTTGGGCATCTGTGAAGCAGATGTTCAGCAGCCATTTTATCAGTGCCACAGTTACGCTCATCAGTAGCTCGTGACCAGTTTTCAATCCATCTTTCTTTTTTTTTTTTGTCGTTCACCCTCAGACGTCAACTTGAATATGTTCAAAGAAAGCAGTGGCCAATCTGAGGCTGTTGGTATCTCCGAATAGCTTTTCTAGAAATGGCGCTGGTGATGGTGATTTGCGCTTTCTATGTTCCTCATATATTTGGCATCTTTGAAGCAGATGTTCAGCAGTCATTGTATCAGTGCCAACGTTACACTCATCGGTAATTCCTATCTTTAACTTGTTGAATAGATGGTTCAGTACTCTTTAGCTCCCCAAGGAGCATAGGCCTTCATCAAACACAAGCCAAATCTTCTTGTTGCATGTCAAAACCTCAAGTTCTTTCCATGTTTTCCTTATCATTTTCATTTCTGTCTTCAGTTCTCTTCTTCATGTGTTTTTTGGTCTACCTCTTTTACAAAAAAAAAAAAAAAAAAAAAAGGAAAGTAGTTTTCAGGGCCGGTATATATTAACAGAGTTTTTGTTTTGTTTTGTCCCAGTTTTATATATTTTATTAGTTCTCATTCAATTTCCTTTACAACTATTAAAGCGTTACCATACTTGAAAACAAAAAAAAAAAAACTTAAAAAGAACCAACCGTTAAACTTTAATACATGTAGCAGACTTCACAGGGTCAATTATATTTGGACTTGCGCCCTAATATAACCGACTAGGTTGAACGGGACGCGCCTCGCCAAAACGAGGCAAAAGTTTTACTTAAAAAAAACTCAGATTTAATATTTTTGTTTTAATGAGAGACCAACTGGTGCCGTATAACTGATGACCTTTAACTCCCTGTGATAATCTTATTAGTAAACTTTCAGTTGTAAAATAAACACCGTATTTTTTTTTCTCCGCCGATCTGCCACCTTCTTCTGATTATGTCACCATCACCTTTGTTAACAGCTTATGTGCGTAATTTCCTTCTCTGATAACATTTGAATTTCATTTAATAGCGTCAGCGAAGAATGTCTTACACTTATATTTTGTCGCCCCTTATGTTTACCTCACAAGTAACATTAAATGAGATCGCACCTTTTCCGAATGAAGTCATGCCTGGTATGTTATCATAGAAATCACACGCACACATTCTAAATAGCGACTTGGGCAGGTTGAGTTAATATTTACTCCCGATTTGGGAACCGTTTACCTGGAGGAAGGAGTCGACATTTTAACAGGTGTGAAGATAGATGCATGTAAATACAAGAAGCTGGCACCGTGTTTGATATTTTCACACGGTAGTTTGTGTGTGAATGTGTGTGTGTAAATGATTGGAAACTCTATACAGAATGTTACAATCTGATCATCAGAAGTAGTTCTCAACATCGCTCAAGTGTTTCGGCCCTGTTATCTCCTTTACACTCTAAAGGGGGGACGGGCCTACTTGGTTCATGACTTCTAAATGTTAGCCTTCTGTTGTCTTTTTTTCCTGCCTGCGCTAGGAATTGAATCCACTTCACCTTGGTTGCACTACTTCCTCTCAAGGTTTTATCTGTGCTACCAGCTTGAAGCAATTGGGGAAGCAACCATTTTGTTGTACTCGTATATAAATTATTGTCCTGAATTCCATATCCAACTTGGGGTTGCTTCACAGACAGCATGATGCCTATTCCGCGGATTCGCCGAGTTTCTTAAGTGTTCTTGTTCTTGCGTGTTATTATTAAAAATATGGAGTGTTGAATAATTACTTCCTTCTTTTGTTCCGTAACCATGTGTTCGTTGTCACACCATTTTTTGTTCAGCGTTTTTTACTGGTCGTCTTCTGTTTCTTGTTCCAGGGACACCACTCCTTTAATGTTCTGAGGCATTCATTCAGAACCTTTCACATATCTAACTTATGTCTTGCCATCGATTCACGGCATTCATCTAACCTGATTCTTGGTACATATTCACTCATCTATCTTAAATCAGGCAAATATGCAACATTCTACATTTGAGTTATATCCATAGTGTATAACTTCGGTATTTGATCCACTCTGGGAAATTAACGCAAAACACACCAACTTTAACATGCATATCTGCGCTTTTGATTTCAAATTTTAGATCAAGTGGGAAAAAACATAGCCATTGAATTAGAGCAGGAGAAGGAAACAATTTCAGAACCACTTTCTTAGAACAAGGATTTGATAAAATTTGAACGTCTCTACTAGAGCAGGAAACAGTTTAGAACCATTGCATTGGAGCAGGGATGTAACAAACTTTGATTGCCCGTCCCAGAGCAGGAACAGATTTAGAACCACTGCGTTAGAGTAGGGATTTAACAAACTTTGAACGACATTCCATGAGTAGGAAAAGGTTAGAACCATTGCCTTTGAGCAGGGATGTAACAAACTTTGAACGACCGTTCTAAAGCAGGGGAGAGAAGTAATTTAGAACCACTGTGTTAGCAGGTTTGAAGCAAATTTAAACGAATGTTCTGGAGGCAGAGACAGAATTACATTAAACAAAAAAACAAAAAACAAAAAAAAAGATTGATCTAAAACGAAGGTTTATTGTATGACACCGCAGTTTTCTCTTCCCCTAAATCTCCGTTTTTCTGTTTGTAGAGTTGACATAACATGGACGTCTGCTCGCTATTATGTAATCCTTACTGGCGTTTTCATGATCAATTTGCTTCTCAGTGTTCACATCATGTCTAGTCAAAGGATTACCTGTTGTATTTTTTTCCCCCCAAAACATAAACATCGAGTACTTAGGTATGTCAACATTGTAGAGATCTGAAGGCATAATAAGTAGCAAACCTGGACGTTGACAGTTTTACCCAGGTAGATTTGCTACGTGAGTTTATGCTAATGGTATTAGCTCTTGGTCCTTCCCGTTTCTTCCTTGTTGCGGGAGTGGGTGGAGAAGAAAATGTTGATTTTTTTCCCCAAGGACGGGGACGCTTAATGATGACATCAGTGGTTTGAGGAAGAAGAGCGTCAAAGAGTGAGAGGGAGGGAGGGAGAGAGAGAGAGAGAGAGCGAGCGAACGATCTTTGCTTTCAACGGGTAATTGAGAATTGGGCGCGCAAGCCCGTATACCAGTGTTCCGCCGCGCCTATCAAAGTGTGCCTTAAAAATTTTGTAAATTTACTGCATGAAGTATATTTTTAGTGATAATGTAATGTAAAACTGATCTTACAGCTTGAATTAATTCAATAATAATTGCAGCTATTAACTGCTTTGAACAAAAATAGATATACCTTCAAAATTATTTGAAACAATTAAAAGAAAATCAAATTGAGAGTTGTTTTCTTTATTCTAAAGTACCCACAAATTAGTGTATTTAATTTAGTATATATTACTGTAATCTTTTATTCAGGCGCGGGGACAGATAGGTGTGCCGCAAATTTTTTAGAAAATTGAAATGTGTTTTGTGAACACAAAAAGGTTGAGAAACACTGCCGTATACCTTCTGCCATCTCTTTGTCTCATCTCGAGAGACCAAGAGAGAGAGAGAGAGAGAGAGAGAGAGAGAGAGAGAGAGAGAGAGAGAGAGAGAGAGAGAGAGAGAGAGAGAGAAAGAGAATTAGATGAAACGATGGTGAAATTCAAAACAGATCTACCAGCTGATCACATTAGATGATTATATAGATTTCTAGGTGACGAAAGGGGGAAAGAAAAAAAAGATTTGTAAAGCTAGAGAAATGTTGGGTAAGGCCTCCACCGCCCGACATTTGGAAGTGCCACATCCCCTTGACTAACGGTACTTTTTCTTCATTCCTAGTTTCTCTTCTTCGTCGTTCGCTCTCAAATAACCTTATCTATCTCTCTAATAAAGCAGTCCGTCACAGGCTTCTCTTATCATTAGTTTCTCCCTCAATCTCAATCTAAGCCAGTTTCTCCCTCAATCTCAATCTTAGCCATTTTCTCCCTCAATCTCAATCTAAGCCAGTTTCTCCCTCAATCTCAATCTAAGCCAGTTTCTCCCTCAATCTCAATCTAAGCCAGTTTCTCCCTCAATCTCAATCTAAGGCAGTTTCTCCCTCAATCTCAATCTAAGCCAGTTTCTCCCTCAATCTCAATCTTAGCCATTTTCTCCCTCAATCTCAATCTAAGGCAGTTTCTCCCTCAATCTCAATCTAAGGCAGTTTCTCCCTCAATCTCAATCTAAGCCAGTTTCTCCCTCAATCTCAATCTTAGCCATTTTCTCCCTCAATCTCAATCTAAGGCAGTTTCTCCCTCAATCTCAATCTAAGCCAGTTTCTCCCTCAATCTCAATCTAAGCCAGTTTCTCCCTCAATCTCAATCTAAGCCAGTTTCTCCATCAATCTAAGCCAGTTTCTCCCTCAAACTCAATCTAAGCCAGTTTCTCCCTCAATCTAAGCCAGTTTCTCCCTCAATCTCAATCTAAACCAGTTTCTCCCTCAATCTCAATCTAAGCCAGTTTCTCCTCAATCTCAATCTAAGCCAGTTTCTCCCTCAATCTCAATCTAAGCCAGTTTCTCCCTCAATCTCAATCTAAGCCAGTTTCTCCCTCAATCTCAATCTAAGCCAGTTTCTCCATCAATCTAAGCCAGTTTCTCCCTCAAACTCAATCTAAGCCAGTTTCTCCCCCAATCTAAGCCAGTTTCTCCCTCAATCTCAATCTAAGCCAGTTTCTCCCTCAATCTCAATCTAAGCCAGTTTCTCCCTCATTCTCAATCTAAGCCAGTTTCTCCCTCAATCTCAATTTAAGCCAGTTTTTCCCTCAATCTCAATCTAAGCCAGTTTCTCCCTCTAATTCTAAAGGTACTTGGTTCGCTCCATGTACAGGGAATACAATTGATGAAATTTTTTTTTCAGAATCAGTGGTTCCTAATGATGGCATACTCCCCCACTGATCTCCTGGGTAGTGAGATCGGATGCCCTAGCCTTTTCAGATAAGGTCGAAAAAATAGGAGGTCAAGTGTGCAAGTTACGAACGTTAGAATTTGTAAAGAGTAGGTCACACGGCCGCTGCTCTGGCAAAATTAAAACAAACAATAGGAAACCTACCCACCCCATACATTTATAGAATGTGTGATTCCTGTATACACACTTTGGGATCCTCGTGCTACGGCCATAACTCTGAGCCACTCCGACCCATATTTTGTTTAAACGCATGGACAAGTTAAATCTTTATCAATCTAAGTCTAGATTTTTTATTCATACTTTTTTTTTTTTTTTACAGTAAACGTCTTTTCCTCGCCCGTTTTTCTTTCTTCGAATTATTCTAATCACCATCAACTTGAAGCTTATCACTAAATTATTCTTTCCTTATCTTAGTGAGATTCGTTTATTCTTTTCAGAAATTAGAGAACTGAAGTATCCAGACGAGTCCACAAGAACAGATAAATGCCTACTCAAAGCCACTGAGATGCTCATGCAAGATGGACGCAATGGCTCTGTGCCAAAACTCATCATGGTCGTTACAGACGGAGTGTTAGTAACTGGTTATATTTGAGTGATTGTAATCATCATGATTATGATGTCTTTGATGATTTATTCATTCATCATCCGTCGGCTCCCCAAGGAGCAGAGCTTTCAACCAACTCATGCCAAGTTTTCCTGTGCCTTTGCCATCAGCTGAAGGTCTTTCTTTCCACGCCTTTCTCATTCCTTCCATGTCTGTCTCCAGTTCTCTTCTCCATGTGTTCTTTGTTCCATTTCTACCTCTCTTACCCTGGGCATTCCAAAACAAAGACTTCCCTGTAACACTATCCACACGTGATCTCAGTGTGGGCCCTATCCATCGCTAACGTCTTCCTCTCATCTCTTGTCCCACTAGCACTTGATCTTTGGTGATGGTGGATGCCCATATTAATGAAGATGTTAATGAAGATAAAGACGACTATGATGTTAAATCAATGAGGACGCAGACGATGATGTGCTAGTTTCGTTGATAATGTTTGTGGTAATGAAATAATTGATGGTGATGCAGTTATGATGATAGTTGTGACGAAAATAATGGTGATGATAACACAATGGATGGTAATGACGATTGTAAAGACGCTGCGGACGATGATAACTACATTATGATAATATTAACACGGAATAATTGTATTCTTTATTTGTCACAAATCGTCCCTAAGAAATACGAAGGATTATACATGAGGCCAACACTCTCATCATGAAAAACAAATCGATAGAGGAAAAGTTACTGCAAATGTAAATAAAGTAACTTGGCGCAGGCTGCATGCAAGATCGCAAACTGCAAAAATGACCCCATATTCCTTAAGGAGCGAGAAAGGACAAGATTAAATAGAATAAAAAGTCAAAGAAAGATTTGCCACATATACCCCCGATAAACATGGCTTGAATCAACGAAGAATTCCAGCAATTTATCTCAAATACCCATGATAAATGTTACTTTATACATTTCGGAAAACGAGCTGATTAATATTAATGTCCATTATAAATGTGCTTTATACTATTCAAATCTACCGTACTCAGTAACTTTACGTCATTTTTCTGTAACTTCTTCCAATCTACGGTACCCAGTAACTTCACCTGTTGTTTCTGTAACTTCTTCGCCAGGTCTACCGTACACAGTAACTTCACGTCATGTATCTGTAACTTTTCCCAATCTACCGTACTCAGTAACTTCACCTGCTGTTTCTGCAACTTCTTCGCCAGGTCTGCGGTAGTCAGTAACTTCACGTCATGTTTCTGTAACTTCTCTCAGTCTACCGTACCCAGTAACTTCACCTATTTCTGCAACTTCTTCGCCAGGTCTGCGGTACTCAGTAACTTCACGTCATGTTTCTGTAACTTCTCCCAATCTACCGTACCCACTAACTTAACCTGATGTTTCTGTAACTTATTCACCAGGTCTGCCGTACTCAGTAACTTAACGTCGTGTTTCTTAACTTCTCCCAATCTACTGTACCCAGTAACTTCACCTCATGTTTCTGTAACTGCTCCCAATCTACCGTACTCAGTAAATTCACGTCTTGTTTCTGTAACTTCTCCCAATCTACCGTACCCAGTAACTTCACCTCATGTTTCTATAACTTCTCCCAATCTACCGTACTCGTAACTTCACGTCTTGTTTCTGAAACTTCTCCCAATCTATCGTACTCAATAACTTCACGTCATGTTTCTGTAACTTCTTCGCCAGGTCTGCCATAGTCAGTAACTTCACGTCATGTTTCTGTAACTTCTCCCAGTCAACCGTACCCAGTAACTTCACCTGATGATTCTGTAACTTCTTCTCCAGGTCTACAGAACCAGAACTAACCGTAAAAGCCGCTAATTACGCTAAACAGCAAGGTATCGTCATTTACGCTATTGGTGTCACGTACAGGGCCGACGAAAACGAGTTGAGGAAAATAGCGAGCATGAAAAATCAGGTATTATTTTTTCCTCATTATTACTTTTCTTCTCCTTATTTTCTAGTCTTCTGTTTTATTCTTCAATATATTCCTTTTTTAAAATTCTTATTCGCGGGAGCCGCGCTGGTGTAATGGCTTCGGCGTTGTACTGGAGACCAGGTGTTCATGGTTCAAACCCGGGCGTCAGCGTTTGAAGAAATGTTTACGGCCGGAAATTTGACTGAATAGCCTGAACGGCTCCTGTGATAAACCCTCTGTGGATGGGAAGGAGCGAAGCTCCTGGCCGGGTTGGAAGGAAAGTCCTCAGGTTCCCCAGCCTCGCAATGACTTGTCATTGGGCCGAAGGGCTGAAAGCCCAAGTGCCGCTGGTTTAAAAAAAAAAAAAAAAAAAAATTCGTATTCGCCTCACCTTATCGCTTTTCTTCTTCTTCTACTTCTTCTATAGTCTACAGAATATCATACTTCTTCTTCTTCTTCTTCTTCTTCTTCTTCTTCTACTACTTCTTCTATAGTCTACAGAATATCATACTTCTTTTTCTTCTTCTTCTTCTTCTACTTCTTCTATAGTCTACAGAATATCATACTTCTTCTTCTTCTTCTTCTTCTTCTTCTACTTCTTCTATAGTCTACAGAATATCATACTTCTTTTTCTTCTTCTTCTTCTTCTACTTCTTCTATAGTCTACAGAATATCATACTTCTTCTTCTTCTTCTTCTACTACTTCTTCTATAGTCTACAGAATATCATACTTCTTCTTCTTCTTCTTCTACTACTTCTTCTATAGTCTACAGAATATCATACTTCTTTTTCTTCTTCTTCTTCTTCTACTTCTTCTATAGTCTACAGAATATCATACTTCTTCTTCTTCTTCTTCTTCTTCTTCTACTTCTTCTATAGTCTACAGAATATCATACTTCTTTTTCTTCTTCTTCTTCTTCTACTTCTTCTATAGTCTACAGAATATCATACTTCTTCTTCTTCTTCTACTTCTACTACTTCTTCTATAGTCTACAGAATATCATACTTCTTTTTCTTCTTCTTCTTCATTCTATCTATCGCTCTGAGTTAGTAGGTTTCTTAAACAGTCCAATCTATTTTAGATGACCTCTGTTAAAATCTGCCTTTTATGTCTATTGAGAACATTTTCTATGTTGTCCGTTGCACTGTCTTTGTGATTGTCAATTTTGTGTGTGTGTGTATGTATGCCTTTAAATTGATGACAAAGACCCAGGCAAATACCAGTGTCGAACAAGAGGTAAAGGACAGACTTTATAGTTAGAAAGGTTACATATTGAGGACACCTGCTGATAGCATTACAAGGCAGTATTCATTCTGGAATCTCTAGGGTAACAGAAAGAGAGGAAGAACTAAAACACACGGAAAAGGGACGGATAGACAGAGTGGTTAGAGCGCTGGTCTCTCGCAGCAAAAGTGTCGGGTTCGAATCACGGTACCGACTCGCTCCAGTCTACCCAACTGTAAATGGGTACCTGACTCTGCTCTTTGAGCTAGGGAAGGAAAAGGTAGCAAAGAAGGGAACTAGTCACCCCACCTCTTAATGCTGGACCTAGTATGGTAAAATCTCTAACGCTCTCCTACGACATTATCAGCTAAGGGACTACCTACCTATGTCTTATTATGTGAACTAGTTACGTTATGTCTTATTACGTGAACTAGTTACGTTATGTCTTATTATGTGAACAAGTTACGCTATGTCTTATTACGTGAACTAGTTACGTTATGTCTTATTATGTGAACTAGTTACGCTATGTCTTTATATGTGAACAAGTTACGCTATGTCTTATTACGTGAACTAGTTACGTTATGTCTTATTATGTGAACTAGTTACGCTATGTCTTATTATGTGAACAAGTTACGCTATGTCTTATTATGTGAACTAGTTACGTTATGTCTTATTATGTGAACTAGTTACGTTATGTCTTATTATGTGAACTAGTTACGCTATGTCTTATTATGTGAACTAGTTACGTTATGTCTTATTATGTGAACTGGTTACGTTATCTCTTATTACGTGAACTGGTTACGTTATCTCTTATTACGTGAACTGGTTACGTTATGTATTATTACGTGAACTACTTACGTTATGTCTTATTACGTGAACTAGCTACGTTATGTCTTATTATGTGAACTAGTTACGTTATGTCTTATTACGTGAACTACTTACGTTATGTCTTATTATGTGAACTAGTTACGTTATGTCTTATTACGAGAACTAGGTACGTTATGTCTTATTATGTGAACTAGTTACGTTATGTCTTATTACGTGAACTAGTTACGTTATGTCTTATTACACGAACTAGTTGCGTTATGTTTTATTATATGAACTAGTTACGTGAAGTCTTATTACACGAAATATTTACGTGAAGTCTTATTACTCGAAATATTTACGTCAAACAAGTCATCGTGAAGTAATAAACTCAAAACATATACTTCTGCTTCAAATGTTAACACAGTTAAACATTCAAGGACCTTTTCATTACGTTGGATTGGCAAAGAGGTTAGAGCGCTGATCTCTCACGGCAAAGGTGTCGGGTTCGATCCACGGTATCGACACGCTACAATCTACCCAGCTGCAAATGGGTACCCGACTTTTCTCTCGGGTTAAGGAATGAGAAAGCAGCGAGAAAGGTACCTGGTCAGCCCCACCTTTCGATGCTGGACCGTATATAGTGTAGTCTCTAACACTTCACTCCCCTATGGGACTACATTTATTTAACTACTTGTATATGCCCCGTGTGGTTCCCGGGGAGGGGGGGGTCTTGAAGAGACAAAGAAAGAACAGGACTACTGCACCCACAAGTATGTAGAACAAGGCGATTAATATGAGGTTGTGTCTGGAGATGGGATCCTCATCATGTAAAACCTGTGGCCAGGGCTTACGATAATATTAGAGGGTTACCTAGGAACCTGCCCAAACTTCATGGCGATACCTCGGCCTCAAAAGACTGAGAACCACTCCAATACAGGATAGACTGTGGCTTTATGCTGCCCTAAACAAGGCGCCACATTAAGAAATTAAATGTTTAACCCCTGTATTACCATTTGATGTAACTATTTTCTTTCTTATCTTTCTTCAACAGAACGAGTATCAGGTAAGACTTTTTAAACATAATTTCTAGCCTCTAATGCAGGGTTACTTAACCTCTGGTCGACGGATCCCGTAGGGGTCTCAGTAGATATAAAAGACAGATTTGAACTAGGTCATATAGAACAGATAGAAGCTGATTAAGACTGCACTGTAAAGAAATTTTAGTTCAGTGCGATGGATAGGATGAAGAAGAAGAAAATGAAGAATGCTATGACGTAAACTGTAGAAGTAGAAGAAGAAGAAGAAGAAGAAGAAGAAGAAGAAGAAGAAGAAGAAGAAGAAGAAGAAGAAGAAGAAGAAGACGACGAAGAAGAAGGACAATAACAAATTTTTTAATTTTATTTTTCCCAACATTTTTACTCGGAAAATTATCACAGATTTTTGGCATTTAAAGAAATACGAGTATATTCCATTTACAGATATTTGAATATTTCAGTATAACTATATGTAAGCTTAACGATTTTTTTTAGAGTAACAAAATCTATTATTTTTATGTCAAAGGCAACTAATTTGAGTTTGCGCATGGGACTGACAGCGTCATCATGTATAACCACTGCTACAAGTGCATGACATTACTTGGTGCAGGCTTCCTGCAGGGAGACCAGCTGCAGTGATAGCGCTGTGCTCCGTAAGGAAAATGATGATGATGGTATAATATTCTAGATCAGGGATTGGCAACCCAGGAGCTGTAGATATCTACTTTAGAAATACTGAGCTCTCTGAAGATCTTCTTCTTCAAGTACGAGGGGCGTTCAGAAAGTAATGCACCACATCGTTTTTCTCAAGAGCTGTTTATTCAAAACGCATGAAATTTATACACAATATACATGGATATATCATGTAAACATCGGTATTATTCAACATAATCCCCATCAACTTGTACGGTTTTATGCCAGCGCGAAACAAGTGCATGTATTCCTAGCCCGTACCAGATTTTGTCTTGATCATGTAGCCATTACTTCGCTGCATGAATCACTCCTTCATCATCTTCAAACCTTGTCCCATGGAGTGCATCTTTAAGTGGACCAAATAGATGAAAATCAGAGGGTGCCAAATCGGGACTATAGGGTGGATGGGGTAGTACAGTCCAAACCAATTTGGTGATTGCTTCCCGTGTTGCCAGACTTGTGTGAGGGCGCGCATTGTCGTGAAGGAGAAGCAGGTCTGATGGATTCTTGTGCGGCCGAACTCTGCGAAAACGTTGATTGAGTTTTTTCAATGTCTTAATGTAAGCTTGCGAATTGATTGTCTCTCCTCTTGGCATAAAGTCCACAAGAATCACACCTTCAATGTCCCAAAAGACAGTGATCATGACCTTTCCAGCTGCAGGAATTGTCTTGAATTTCTTTCTTCGTGGTGATTGCGCATGATGCCACTCCATTGACTGTCTTTTTGTCTCAGGTTCAAAATGATGTGCCCAGGTTTCGTCACCTTTAACGATCTTAGCCAAAAAAGTTCTCTCCATCAGCATTGAAACGCTCCAACAATTCAGAAGAAATTGCTTTCCTTTGCAATCGGTGATCATTTGTGAGACTTCGAGGAACCCATCTTGCGCAAACCTTAGAAAATCCGAGATTTTTTATAACTGCATTTGCACTACCAATGCTGACTGACAGCTGTAAGGCCAATTGTTGAGTAGTGATTCGCCTATCAGTAAGAATAATGCCCTCAGCGCATTTCTGCGTTGGTGGCTGTGGCAGGACGTCCACAGCGCGGCCGATCAAGCAGGTCCGTATCTCCACTTCCTGATTCTTTGATTCTCTGAACCCAGCGACTGACTGTACTCCTGTCGACTGCAAAACTTCCATACACATCACATAGACGATTGTGAATGTTCACAACAGCTTCCTTCTCTGCAGCGAGAAATTCTATCACAATTCGCTGCTTATAACGCAAGTTGCTAACACGCTCCATTTCATCGGTTTAGGGCAGCCGTATTATTTGGCCGGTTGCAGTGCAATTTGGTGCACACAATTGGCACATGCCATATTTGAAGTGTGCAAAATTTCATGCTTCTATCTTCATTATTAGCTGAGAAAAACGATGTGGTGCATTACTTTCTGAACGCCCCTCGTACCATGGCTAGTGATATATGACATCATGTCTCTCCACAACCTCCCGTCTCCAGGGCAGTGGTTGTCACTGAGGGCGAGGTAGGAAAGTTGCGAGGGACAGCTGTCTGTATGAAATCACCTCTGAAGCTTTATGACGTGACAACCAGCGTGGTGGAGGCGCTTTAACCTCTTCCCTCCCCACTGCCTTGTGAGTTTGACTTTTTAAACTCAAAGGCTAGCGGAGACAACCGGACATAAACCGACGGAAAGCAACGGGAAACTACCGTCGTATCATCCCTTGTAAAATCATGAATCGAAACAACTTCCTTGTCGAAAGATCTACCTTGACAAAATCATGTATAGTTTTAAGGTTTCGCTGTATCTGGAATTTGGAATAAATCCAAGCCAATATGCAACTTTTATCTCTGCCGTAAGATCTTCTTCTTGCAACCTCATCAACAGGGTGATGAAAAATTAAAACTAAATATTTTACCGAAAGTTAGCTTCACTTCAAAGAAAAGATCGTTTTTTATCTGATACTGTTTACAAATAAAGTGAATTTTAGTTAGCTAACTGGTGGGTTTTCCACTGAGGATGTGACCCATGTGAGAGGGCTAGTCAAAAACTTAACTGGTAAAAAATCTGTTGTCCCTTCTCCGCCACCTAGAAATCTACGAAATGATGCATTGGGATGTCCCGGTAGATTAAATTCTTGCCAACCCCTGTTCTACATTGTACATTTCAACCAATAAAGTGAGTTCGTGAAGTAGAGGACACAACAAGACTCGCTCAGACAACTACTATTTGACTTGACTTGACTTTGGATTCACTGTCATTGAGCGCCAGCTCTTGTTGAAACTACTAATTATAGTTTGTTCTTCCATGACCATACAGGTTTTCATCACCGAAGATTTCACCACGCTAGAGGGCAGTCTAAACAACGCAACGAACCGCGCCTGTGTTGATTTGAGTAAGTCATTGCTGATTAATTTACCGTCACTATTTTTAATCTGACTGTTTTTTTGTTTTTTGTTAATGTTCTAAATTCATTAACTCTTAAAGGACGGGGTAGTGTTTTCCATGTTTGACACAAGGAATTTTCCGTCGCTTTGAGTTTTCATATAGTGATAAAGTTTAAAGATCAGTTCTTTCTAAGTATGGTAATGCTACATATAGTTGTAAAGGAAACTGATTTAATCAAATATAAGGTCGGAACAGCACGAAACTAAAATCAAAAATACCGATCATAAAAACTGACTCCCGTGACGAGCCCCTGGGAACATCGGCCTCGAATACTGGTCTCTGGTCCTTTAAGAGTTAATTTGTTTCTTCATTACCCCCGTACGGTACAAGTTACAGCTTGTCACTTGCATGAAGCCTACGTCAAATTCTCCGTGCTCTTGTAGCGGTGGTGTATGTAACAATTTGATTATGTGAAGAGGTTGCAAGCCCTGTGCACAACTTCATGCTAGTGCCTCCTGCGACATGCCTGAGAGATCAGAAGACTTAATTTTGTTGTTTCCTCGAATGCCCGGATGTAACATTCATATCATCACTATTAAGAAAGTCTTCTTCATCCTCTACGTCTTCTTCAAGCACCATGGCTGACGGTGTAGATGATTATGTTCCTCCACAACTTCATGCCTCCAGAACTGTTGTTTAGGCTTCTTTCCATGCCATGATGTCACACAGTCAATTAACTTCTCTCATTGTTGTCCTCTAGCTCATTTTCCTTCAATTTTTCCTTGTCACGATATAATGTTCCAATGTTCCAATGTTCCTCTTCTCATAACATGCCCGAAGAAAGTTGACTGTTTCATTATAATGTGAGTAATGAGCTTCCCTTGCGTATTGGCCTATTTCATGATATCTTGATGACTCTTGTTAACTGCCTTTGGTATTTTTAACATTTATCTGTAAAACCACATCTCTGTGGCGTCACGTGCTTTTCTTACTCGTTTAGTAATTGTCCATGCCAGGATTGGTTCTGTATAACACTGAAGAACTCTTTTTCTTGCTTCCATTGACAAAGATTTGTTGACATAACAATTTTTTTAAATTTATAAATTTATCAAAAATACTTTATAATAATAATAATAGCCCCTTCATTCATAACTGATGATGATGGTATGCGCCCTCAGCTGCTTATTTTCTTGGTGTTCCTTTAGACGTTTTCTCCTCTCTTCTGCTTGCTGTGAAAGCTTCTTTTCGCCCAGTCTGAGGTGGCGCCGTAGGTAGCATCGCCACTTGGTGCGATCGGCAGCTTCATGCTCCCACGTTGCTGGATTTATGTCCAGTGCTTTCATGTCTCTCTTGCACACATCTTTGAATCTCAGAGGCAGTCGCCCAACTGTTCTTTTGCCATCTGCCAGTTGTCCTTGGCAGATATCTTTCGGGATGCGACCATCTTCCATGTGACGGACATGGCCAAGCCAACGTAGTCTGCGTTAAAAAATACTTTAGAAAGTACATTAAGAAATTCACATTAAGAAAATGCCTCACACTAATTGATCAAACATTTCACAGAGTGTCAAGACGCCACGATAGACATCGTCTTCATGTTGGATTCATCGTACAACATAGGTACCACCAACTTCTTGGAGATGAGAACCTTTGTTCACGAATTTCTCCAGTTCGCGGATGTCGACAGCGGAGAAATCCGGGTAGGAATTGTAACCTTCAGCGACATGGCGAATGTCCAGTTTCAGCTCAACACATACAAGAACAAAGCTCTCATGAACAACGCTATCAACAACGTACAGTATCGGCCAGGGGCCACGAATATCACCAAAGCCTTGAGGCTCCTCAGGACCAACATATTCACGAAAAATAACGGAGATAGACCAGACGTTCCTAATGTTGTCATTCTCTTGTCAGCAAATGATGTCAGCGTGAACACTTTTCTTGCAACTGAGGAAGCAGACGCTACAAGGGCTGCAGGGATCCAGATTTACGGAGTTGGTAAGTTTAAATTAAAGACTTAAGTGTTACTCTGTAGATAAGAAAATAAATGGGTTGAAATAAAGAACAATGGGACGTGTTCTTTGATGTCATCCAGATAAGTCGCCCATGTTGTTAGGGTTAAGATTAAGGTTAAGGTATAGGGTTAGGTTTAGATTCTTGAACCTAACTCTAACCTTTAACCCTTATTACTGCGTCTTGAATTAATGTTTAAGGCCATATCGAACAAACGTACCATTGTTTTGTTTTTTCGATCTGATGTTTGTACTGAGAAGTAGTGATGAATGTATAAGGGTCAGACAGACAGGCACGGAAACACACTAGAGAGAGAGACAGACAGACAGAGAGAGAGAGAGAGAGAGACAGACAGACAGACAGAGAGAAAGAGATACGGAGAGAAAGAGAGACATGGAGAAACCGGTGGTTGGGAAGTAATAAGACTGAAGACAAAGACACAAACTTACCAGTGTAATGCACGCTAACTGTTGCGTCATTTATTTAATGACCACGTGCGGAGAGAAAGAGACAGACAGAGAGAGAGTGAGTGAGAGAGAGAGAGAGACAGAGAGAGAAAGAAAGAAAGGTCAGACAGACAGAGAGAGTGAGAGTTAGTGAGTGAAAAAAAGAATTGACTGTATACATAAAACATTAGAAGTTCACCCTTGCTAAGAAAGACTTACAAGAATGAACAAAAGGAACTATCCTATATATAATATCCCACCTTTTTCTGTCAGTGCATAACGCTAAGGGATGCAACTTTTGTTGAAAGTTAGACATTAATTGTATTGTTTCCCTTTTATGTACTCCCATCAGATGCAAAACAAATCTTTTTTCTTTTTAAAATACTTTTGAATAAGTAACATTGCCGTTAGGTATTGGTGCTTTTGAATTTAACTCCGGTCTTATGACGGGCTTTTACACTAATAGTATATAATGCCCTATTTTTACAATTAAATCATCATTAGTTAGCATACCTCTCCAGTGATTTTCCTTTAGTTTCATAGTTTAACAAAAATAACATTCAAACAAATGATATACACTCTACTCACTTGAAAACCTTCTGTTCCAGGTATCGGTCACAGAAGCACAAATCTCCTCGACGGTATCGTCAGCAGACCGCTGGAAGAGAACAGATTCATGATCAACGGTTTCTCAGAGCTGAGACCTCTTATACCAGAAGTGTATAGCAAATTTAACAAATTCTGCGAATGTAAGTCTCTTCAATCTTGCCCACATTTTAAGTTAGGTTTTTTTTTTTTTTGTTTCTTCTGAAGTTATTTAGTGGGAAGGACAGAGTTTAAGTATAACTTTTTAGCAGCATCAACAAGAAATATCTGACTTTACTTTCTGTGTGTTAAAAAAAAAAACTAGATTGGAACCAGGCCAGGAGGACGGCAGCCGATAGGATAGTATGGTGCGCTCGCTCGCAAACATCTACACCCAGGGCAGGGTTGCCAGATGAAAACTGTGAAAAAAAGCCAAACACCGTCACAAAAATAAAAAGCTAAAGCCAAATAGTTTTTAAAAAAGCCAGATTTCTGGAATTTGACGTCAAAAAAGCTAAACTGGCAACCCTGCCGCAGGGTAGAAGAGAAACGACTAAGTAATAGTGATGTTTTTAAAAAAAAATGGGGGAAGAATGGCATTGAACACCGTTTTACAAATGTACAATACACTGGAAGCCCCGTGTTTGTTCCAGGGCGTGTCTGATGAGACAGAGAAAGAAGAGGACTCCTGCCCCCCCCCCCCCCCCCCCCCCCCCCCCCCCCCTCTTACCCCCCGAGGTATGTCATGCAAGGCAACTAATTTGAGCAAAAAAGCAGGGGTCATCGATGAGGAAGAACTCCAACAAATGTTTTAAAATGTGACCAGACACATAGAACTTTAACACGTGACTTGTATAAGTGTCTATTTATACAAGGGGATTGACATAAGTCTTGGGCCTGACCATGAAGGACATGTCACAGAGAGCTGAAATTTTGTATAGTGTTTATTCCTTTTCAATATAGCCACCGTCTGAATTGACACACTTCTGCCATCTCTGCTTGACCTTGAAAAGACCTTGGGAGTAAAACACCCTATTTTTCAAACTAAACCAGTCATCACATGCCAGTATAACCTCTTCATCGCTGTCAAAATGATTTCCTTTTAGCTGTTTTTTAAGATTTGGGAATAGAAAAAAGTCTGATGGAGCCAAATCTGGAGAATATGGTGGGTGTGGAAGAATTTCAATATTCAAATCGTTGGCTGCTAGCTGCACAAGCCGTGCTTTGTGAGAGGGCGCGTTGTCTTGAAGTGTGCGTTATCCCTCGTTTCCTGGTCACAACCTTTCTTAGTTTTGTGAGAAGATCTGCATAGTACTGTCCATTAACTGTGTTGCCACGAGACAGATAATCTTTCAACAGGACACCTTTGGCGTCCCAAAAACAGTCAGCATCACTTTTCCTGCAGATTTCTGCGCTCTCGGCTTGACAGATGTTGGGGAGCCCGGGGTTTTCCATTGCATGCTGGCAATTTTGGATTCGGGGTCATAATGGTGTACCCAAGTCTCATCTACTGTCACCATGGTCTCCAAAAAAGTTAGGTGTTTTTCCCTGAAACATCAGACATTTTATCACAGCTCTGGCCTCCTTCTTTTCCATTGTTTTGTCAAATTTTTGGAGCATCAGATCCGGTCAATAGGGTACATTGCGCCGTGCACCGTAGCGGGAAAACCCATTGAAGAAACAAACGCGTACTTTACACATTCAGTGCAAATATGATGAACTTTAAATATGCCAAGTTTCATCTTCCTCCTGTGACTCCTTCATGGTCAGGCCCAAGACTTATGTCAATCCCCTTGTATAATCTTGCTCTAAACATGTTGCATAACATTGATTTTTACATAAAATTGATTTTCACATAAAATTGATTTTTACATAAAAGTAATTTTAAGTTTATGTAAGATATGTACTTCTTTAACATCAATCACACAGAATATATTGTTTATCAATCAAAGTAGCTGAAAATAATCTTTGTGTTTTGTTTTCTCTTCACAGCCCCACCACCTGTACCAGGTATGAATATTTTACATTATATGTATATTTTATATTTCGTTTTTATTAGTTTCATGTTAAGAGTCTCAAACGGGTGTATCTAAGAAATTTAGTCATGCGTTGTATGTTGTTTCTTTAAGAGTCTTAAAGGGGTGTATCTAAAAAATTTAGTCATGTGTTGTATGTTGTTTCTTTAAGAGTCTTAAACGGGTGTATCTAAAAAATTTAGTCATGCGTTGTATGTTGTTTCTTTAAGAGTCTTAAACGGGTGTATCTAAAAAATTTAGTCATGTGTTGTATGTTGTTTCTTTAAGAGTCTTAAACGGCTGTATCTAAAAAATTTAGTCATGCGTTGTATGTTGTTTCTTTAAGAGTCTTAAACGGGTGTATCTAAAAAATTTAGTCATGTGTTGTATGTTGTTTCTTTAAGAGTCTTAAACGGGTGTATCTAAGAAATTTAGTCATATGTTGTATGTTGTTTCTTTAAAAGTCTTTATGTCCCTGAATGTATGTTCGTCCGTGTTATATTTGTTTTAGTAGTTCCGTTCTGTTGAGTATTCTCTTAAATTCAGAACAATTTACTTTAATCTGAACGCCCTTTTTAGTTCTTCTATTAATAAATTAACTGTCATTTTATTTCACGTTGGAAAATCGACATAATTTTAATAATAACTTCATTGAAGACTGGAATTGCTAGGAAGCCCATTTAAAATATGATACAAAAAGTGTGCCAGTTCAGGAATTCCCGATGACTCAAAAGGGATTCAGTCCCCCCCTTTCAACTATTTATTTGATTTCCCCAGCCCAACATTTATGTTTATATTATATGTATGAGTAGCGAAAATCTTCCCATATTGCGTTTTCTATTTACAAACTAATATGTGAAGAGATTGACGTTTAACAACAACAACAACAACAACAAAAATACAAACAAATAATAGTTCTCATCTATGACTGATTTATAGTATTGATTTTTATTTTATTTGTGGGACAGTTTTAGTGCCCTGAGCCAGTTGTATCATTGGCTCTTCACTTGAGCCAGCCTTGTTAACGAGACAAAATTTACACGACAACGAAAAAACTGGTTAACAAACAGTCATCATACCTATCCACAGCTGATTGTAGTTAATACGTACGTCAATAGAATTCAAGTGAATTACATTAAATTAGTTAATTACGTTTTTGTACTAATGAAAAATTAACCTCTATATGTTTATATGCGATGTCATGCTACCATTTGATAGCTGTTGTCGACCATAATTTTCCTTCTCTATTGTTCTCTTTAATATGCATTCTCTTCTTTCCCTTCGTTTTATCTTCGTTTCGTTTGTCTCTTAATGCAAGCATTTCCAGATTACGCATAAGAAAGTTAAGTATGTCCTAATAAGTTTTTTATATCTGCAGTAATTCAGATATTCAACTTTTCCATAAACAATTAATATATGCAGTAATTCAAACATCCAACTGTCCACTACATTTAATATATGCAGTAGTTCAAATATCCAACTTTCCATGTACATGTAATATCTGCAGTAATTCAAACATCCAACTTTCCATGAACATGAAATACATGCAGTTAATTCAAATATTCAACTTTCTTGTGCATGTAATATCTGCAGTAAGTGAAATATCTAACTTTCCATTCGCATTTTTTATACATATATACATATATATATAATTAAAACACACAACTTTCAGTTTACATTAATATCTGCAGTAATCCAAACATCCAACTTTCCAGTAAAATATATTATAATCAGCAATTCAGATATCCAATATTCGGACAACATTGTTCTCCTGGAGATACAAAAACAGTCATAATCTTTTTGATTATCTTGCTCTTGTTCACAGCTTGCTACATGGGCATTACAGACATCTGGTTCGTGGTTGACGTGTCAATAACCGCGGAAAGTCTCTCTAGATTCCAGTACACTGGCGACTTTTACAGACTTAAGAACGGCTTAGCCAAGATGGTTGATATTGTCCAGGTGTGTTGACGTGTTCTCTTGTTTCATGTCACTGAAATGATAAAGTTGCATCTCCGTATATCATTTTGTTTTTAATTTCCTTGTTGTTTCTTGTGTGTCCGATTGGCTACGCGTTTAGAGTGCTTTCCTTTCGCGGTACAGTTACCGGGTTCCGATATTGATACCTGATACCGCCACACTGCAGTACAACCAGCTGTAAATGGGTACCTGACTCTGCACTTGAGTTAGGGACGGAAAAGGCAGCGGGGAAAGGAACTGTCACCTCATCTAATTAAAAGCTGGACCTCGTTTGGTGAAGTCTCTAACACTTCACTCCCTTACGACAATTTCTGCTATGGGAATACCTGAACCTTTTTTTTTTTAGTTTCTTCTTTAAATGATTTGTTTATTGCCTTAAAACGGCGGCATTTCAGGTGTTCATGGCAGCTCACGTGACTTGTTGTGACGTGGCTGTCCTTCAGTATAATCATTTTCGTATAACTGAGATAGGGAGATGAGAAGAAGACGCTGGCGATAGATAGGAACACACATTTCGGAAGCATGTTAACAGCGTTACAAGGTAGTCCTTGTTCTGGAACCCCCAGAATATGATAAGAGAGGTAGTGGGAGACCAAAAAACACAAGGAGAAGAGAACTGGAAGTAAGGGATACAGAAGATATGGACCGACCTTTAAGGGATGGTACAGGACATAAGAGCTTGGAAGGTATTTGTTGAAGGCCTATGCTCCATGGGGAGATGAAGAGTAATGATGGTGGCATCTGATGAATTATGGCGCGCAACAGGTGCGGCTCTGTGGCGCGCAACAGCTGCGGCTCTGTGCTCCATATAGAATAAAAATGGTTGAAGAAATTACCATTCTCTGACGCTTCTAGTAGCAAAATGACTAAATTATTGGCTCAATAGCCTAACATTTTGGAAACTGCTACTAGTCCGTAACCCAGAATACGAACATCCCAAAACCGAAATATTCCGAAAATCGAAATTGTTTCCAACCAACTTTTGATCGTTTTTCCAACCAATTTTGGGGCAACTTGAGTTACCTTTTGGGCGTCTTGGGCTACTTTGGGCGATATTTGAAAACTGAAAAAAATCCGATTTCCGAAACACGGTCATCCCGGAGCATTTCGGATTCTGCATTACAGAACTGTTGTGACAAAGTGACTGATTTACTGTTTCAGTAGCCTTACATTATGTGGCACTTCTAGCAGTAGAGTAACTAAATTACTGAATTGGTAGCAAAATATTTTATAATACTGCGAGCAGCAGACTGCCTAAATTACTGTGTCATTAGCCTAAAATTTTCTGATACTGCTAGTATTAGAGTAACTAAATTATTGACTTAGTAGCCTAACAATTTATGAAAATCCTAGCAGTAAAGTGACTAAATTACTGACTCAGTAACCTAACATTTTCTTTTTCTGCTAGTAGCAAAGTGACTAAATTACTGACTAGATAGCCTAACTTTTTCTGATACCACTACTTATAGTGACTAAATTACTAACACAGCAGCTGATACTACTACGACAGAGACTAAATTACTGACTCAGTAATCTAACATTTTCTGTTACTGCTGGTAGTAGAGTGACTAAATTACTGACTCAGTGATCTAGCATTTTCTGTTACTGCTGGTAGTAGAGTGACTAAATTATTGACTCAGTGATCTAACATTTTCTGTTACTGCTGGTAGCAGAATGACTAAATTACTGACTCAGTGATCTAACATTTTCTGTTACTGCTGGTAGTAGAGTGACTAAATTACTGACTCAGTGATCTAACATTTTCTGTTCTTGCTGATAGTAGAGTGACTAAATTACTGACTCAGTGATCTAGCATTTTCTGTTGATGCTGGTAGTAGAGTGACTAAATTATTGACTTAGTAATCTAGCATTTTATGTTACTGCTGGTAGTGGAGTGACTAAATTACTGACTCGGTAGCATCAGTAAGCATGACAGATGAACACCAGTTGGCCTATGTAATTGAAACATTATTTATCTTTCTTCAGGATCAAAGTGTTTCCAATCCTGACGTTAGTATCGGCCTCATCGCCTACAGTGACACCTCTAGAATCACCTCGGACATCTTCCACTTCAACTCCGTCAACAACACGGCTAGTGCCATTCAGCAACTTCCAGGAGGTATTTTCCAGGTATGCCATGGCACTCTTTCAAAACACATAAAGAAGGGAAATCCGAGGCCTGTAAACAGTAAATAAATATTACACACACATAAAGGTATGTTTTCAGGCACTCGTGAATAATAAAGAAGTAGAAAACTAGATAACAGAAAAACAACAGACGTGAGTGGCTTACCGGGGAATCGAACCCATGACCTTCCGTGCGGCACCCCCGCCTGGCTATGGAAGCGAATCACACTTTCCTCCCTGCCAGCTAAGCACCACACAAAAACTTCAGCCCAACTGTCTCGCTGTAACTGCTTTTAGTGTCTTGAGCTGTAAGAGCACATGACTACTCGGGGCAGGCTTCCTTTAAAGGGGGAACCAGCTCCAGTGTCGGCTCTATGCTATTTAGGAAGAGAAAAGGAAAATAACTGAATGAGTGTGTAGTCTGTCTCGTAATTCCTGAACTTAAACACATTCTTGGTGTGTTTATCTGTTGCAGGGCAGCGCTGCCTTAGTGCCAGCGCTTCGGAACATCGTAACCCCGCCAGGGGCCTCCAGTGACAGACGTTACGTCGCAATAGTGGCACCAGAGTCCTCTTACACATCCAACAAGGCGGCACTGGACGTGGAACTGACCAGGTTGGTAGGACATAAAGAGATCGATAACGTTTATCATCATCATTATTACCATCTTCATTTTTCACTCTTTATGGGGCATTGTTCAACAGCTGCAGTTAAAAATAAGCTTATATTACATTTTTGTTTTTAATTTAAAAAATTTTAATTACAAAACTCTTCCGAGCATTTTCCCGTTTTGACGTCAAATCAAACTGTTTTATTTTCAGAGCAAATTCACGTCTGTCATGTTCTTGTCTCTATTCTTTTTATTATATTTGTTGTTTTCTCGGTCCTCTAGTTGTATGACGACTACTTGGTTAATTACCTGCGTAAATGACTACTTGGTCAATTATCTGAGTAAATGACTACTTGGTTAATTACCTGAGTAAATGACTATTTGGTTAATTACCTGAGTAAATGACTATTTGGTTAATTACCTGAGTAAATGACTACTTAATTAATTACCTGAGTAAATGACTACTTGGTTAATTACCTGAGTAAATGACTACTTGGTTAATTACCTGAGTAAATAACTACTAGGTTAATTACCCGAGTAAATGACTACTTGGTTGATTACCCGAGTAAATGACTACTTGGTTGATTACCTGAGTAAATGACTACTTGGTTAATTACCTGAGTAAATGCCTACTTAGTTAATTACCTGAGTCAATGACTACTTGGTTGATTAACTAACTGAATAATCATATGATGACTACTGAGTTGATCACCTCAGTAATGGTATGATGACTACTTGGTTGATTAACTGACTGATTAATCGTATGATCGCTACTTGGTTCATTAACTAGCCGAATAATCGTATGATTGCTACTTGGTTCATTAACTGACTGATTAATCGTATAATTGCCACTTGCTCGATTAACTAGCTGAATAATCTGATGATGGTTGCTTGGTTGATTAACTAACTGGTTAATCGTAAGATGACCACTTGGTTTGATAGGTGTCATTTAATGGATAGATTGTTTGTTTGTGTGTGTATGTGTATATTTGTGAATGAAAATACATCTTCTAAATTTGCCGCCTAAGACGACTTTATAGTCGAGAACTAAGTTTCCTTTATCATTATCATTCCCATATCGCTCCTAATGGAGCAAGAAACCACCATTGTAACAGGACTCATTGCATGAAGCCTGTACCAAAGCATTAATTAAACACCGGAATTATTTTCCACCCTGTGCCGTAATTTAAATTCATGATAGACTAAAAACAACGCTCAGAGCGTTGTTTTGGCACGGGTGTCAAATCTGACCAACGCTCTGAGCGTTGTTCCGGAGTCAAAGCATTAAGGTGCGTTTTTATTGGTTGGTTCTGTAGCATTTTGTTTGGCATGGTCACATGGTCAGCCGCATGCGCAACCACATGCCAGTCGCCTGGAACGAATGCCTGAGGGAGCAGTAGTCATACCCTGTCATCGTCTGCTAAAAGACACCTCATAGACTCCAAAATAATATGTAAAAAATTAAACAACTAAAAGTGAATTGTTATTCCGTTTTTAACTGCAGACTGAAAGGTCTCGGTTACACAGTTGTCATCTTTGCCGTGAGAGAGAATGGAATGTTAGATCAACAAGCACTACAGAGGGGCGCTAGTGGTTCCAGATATTTCTACTACATCCCACGTTACACGGATCTGGAGGCAGCCACCAAAAATTTTACTCGTGACCGACTTTGCGGAGGCCTTGTGGACAACAGCAGTAAGTAATTCAGTGTATGGACAACGATTTTTTAAAAAAAAATGTTGCCTCGTTTTGGCGAGGCGCGTCCCTTTCAACCTAGTCTGTTATATTAGGGTGTGTATCCACGTATAAAAGACCTTTAAGTCTGATTTATTATGGACAACGATTGAGTTTACGTGTGCAAGGGGAAGAATGGAAAGATGAAGAGAGGGAAGGTAATATCTAATCTAAAGTTATCTAATGAACAGTCTTTTGATAATCCCCCTTTTTTAAATACAAGGTGACCACAAGATTGCCTATTCTTCATTCTGTTTTCCATTTTCACTCCTAATGAACCACGGAACGTCCAATGCATCCGTTCCTTTTGCAGGAAGCTTGCACCAAAACGTTCATGTGGTCTTGTATGGTGGTTTCTGTAGCAAAATGTTTAACATGATGAGGTTTTCGGCCTCATATACAACCCAGTATTAGTCGCCTTATTGCTAAACACATCATCAACGCAAGAGCCCATACATTCTTGGTACAGCCTTTTCTGGGAGGGGACGCGCTGCATCGGTATCTCTATGCTCTGTTAGGATCAATAGTGGAAATCCTGACGATGATATTAAATATATTCAAGGTAAAAAAAAAATATGAGATAATAATTAGGATTTAAACAAAAATAAATTCTAATTTGAACTGATGCTAAAAAGTAAGTAGCATTCTACAGGGTGGTTGCAAAAGTAACTTCTTATTTTTACAATTTTTATTTCCTCATGAATATCAAATAGATATACATAAAGCAAAGGTCAAAACAATGAGCATATAGTTGCCATTTGACAAATAAGTTTTATTAATTAATATATTTTTCGGGGGGAAAAAAGTATAAATTAACCAATAAAAGGACGTTACAAGGCAAAATGGTTCCCTTTATTACGTCATATGTTGAACAACCCGGATTTCAAACTGAGCAGTAATGTTTATGTGATATAGTATTTAACGTAATAAAATGACATTCAGTTCTTTTTATCTAGACATTTTGTTTCATATAATTTAATTGGATAGGAGTGAAGCAAGAACCGTTTAAATATTGATTTTTCAATCACCCTGTAGCCATGACGACTCGTAAGTAATGTTTTCCTTAAGCTATTGTCACAATTCATGTCTTAAACAGCTGGTCTATGCGCTGAGAGCGGACACAAAGAGAATGGAGTTGGGGTCGTTGCACACCCCATGGACTGCGACAAGTACATCCAGTGCTACTACGATGAGCGAGGCAACCTTGATCTCGGTGTGGTCAGGCAATGCTCCCCGGGACTTCACTGGAACTCTCAGAACAAATCCTGCTCTTTGCCCAGCCAGGCCGGATGTAGTTACGGTGAGTGTTTCTGCTATCATATAGTTGGGTATGTTTCCGGCACTGTGCAGAAGTGATTGCGTCTTTAATTAGTCTGGGCTGTTCCTCGGTCCAAAAACTCCTTACGTAGAGCGGTCGTGGGTCAATGTTCACGAACGATTATTTTTTGTGGTGCCCACTTGGCAGTGTGGTTAGTCACGATTCACACTCGTAGCGAGTTGGTGGTGCTGTTTGGGTGGTCCTGGGTTCGAGTCCCTGGTAATCCTATTTGTTTTTCTGTTGTCAAGTTTTCTAGTGGGGGTTGGGGTGGCTCAGAGATATGGCGCCCGCCTCTACTTCTAAAGGTACCAGGTTCGCTCTCAGCACAGCAAATATAATTGATAGACATTATTGTCAGAACCAGTGAGGCTTAATGACGTCATACTTCCCTTCTGGTTAGTGAGATCGGATGCCTATCCTTTTCGGATAAGGGCGACAAAAATAGGAGGTCCCGTGTGCAAGTTGCGCACGTTAAAAATCCCTCGGCAGTTGAAAGTCGCAAAGAGAAGGCCATGCGGTCGCTGCCCTGGTAAAATTTTAAAATTAGGAAAACCTACCCACCACGAAAAATATTTATAGAATGTATGATACCTGTATACACACAATGGGATTCTCCCGGTGCTACGAGTTCGTGCACAGTGCTGAGATCCTCCTTGTGTGATCTAAGGGAGGAGATCGGAGCACTGATGGAGTTGTCCGTTTGCAATAAAGATGGTTTTTAAAAAGCAAACCAAACCAAACCAAACCAGCTAGTTTTCTCATTCTTTTGTTATTGTTGTCCTCACGAAAGCCTAAAACTTCCCCATTTAATATTATTGTTTATTTACTATTCACAGGCCTCGGGTTTTCCTCTTTATTTATATCACGTGTTTGTGGAATGTTTTCCTCTAGATCAGTGAATCTCAACCTATTGGGGTGGACCCAAACTTAGGTCGCGGGGAAACATTGTGATAGGTCGTGCCCTAACGTTTCTTTACTCGAAGTTTTAAGCGGCATACCTTTGGCTAAATTTCAATTACTTAATTTTTACTTGTCAGTTTTGGTACATCGGTCGCCAACTTAACCAACTGCGAAATTTGGGTCGTGGTCGTAAAAATATTGAGAACCACTGCTGCATAGAATTTATGTTCAACATTTATTAAACCGTTAACACTATTTGGTGATATATTTTTTTCCCTTTCATTTTCATCAATATTTGAGAGCTTTAGAGAAACTTCTGGAAGATGATGAGGATAAAGAGGAGACAGAATAGAAAGAAACGCAGAAGAATAGACTGCTGTTGTAGTTGTTGCAATTGTAACAGTCATCCTTGTTTTATCGATATGCTATTGGTAGTACTAGTAATAGTAGCATCGTCAGCAGTTTAAGTTGTGACTGTAATACGACACCGCCAGTTGCAGTGGTAGCAACAATAATAGTATTAACTGTTGTTGTTTTTATTGAATTACCTTGAACGGAAGAGTCAGTTATACGCAATACATACAATATGTTTATTAAGAAGGTCAGAAAAATAGTATATTTTTCTATTCTCTCAGGACTAAAAAGAGTTTGTAAATGAAGCTGGCAACCTCATGAGGTAAAAAACTTTGCTACAGAAACTCCTCCTGCAAGAGAACATGAATGCGTGGGTGTAGGTTTCCTGTAAAGGCATCAGCCGCAGTAGTGGCTTCATGTTCCAAATGTAACAAAAAAGGCTGAAGATAATGATATCCTATATATAAATTCCCAGCTTTTTCTGTCAGTGCGTAACGCTAAGGGATGCAACTTTGGTTGAAAGTTAGACATTAATTGTATTGTTTCCCTTATATGAACTCTGTCGAAAATAGTAACACTTACCGAAGATGAATGAACAAATGACAGTGTGCACAAAAATATTTATAGGATGTGTGATCCCGTATACACACATTGGGATCCTCGCTGCTGCTACGTAGTTCGTGTACTGTGGTGATGTAAAGTGTTTTAAAAAATTACTTTTGAATAAGTAAAATTGCCGTTAGGTATTGGTGCTTGTGAATTTAATTCCCGTCTTATGACGGGCTTTTACACTAGTGTTTCTATAATACCTAAATGTTATGCTTAACCAAAAAGACACAAGCGGAATGACCTGGATTTCATTCTCTGACGTATTTATTATTCAATATTCATCAACAGATCGCTGTAAGGAATCCTGCGAGCCATACACGACGGGAGGATCCTGTAGATCTTACTGGGATTGTGAAGACGGCGTGTCCACCGCCAAGTGCTGTCCTGAGAACTACGCCTTTGTCCCTGGTATGGGATGCCAGCCTGATCCAACCTGTAAAGATCTATGTGAACCCGTCAAGTGGTGTGGTGAGTTTCAGAGGCCTTGTTGTTCCTGTTTGCCATTGTTGCTTATGATACAGTTTCTGTATTATTTTAAAAGCAGTTGTCTGTGAGCATGTTATTTAGTATTCTCGACCTCCCAGGTTAACTATTACAGGAACAGTTATTTTGTATCTATCTTCGCTATATGTAGTGCTTGATAATTGTTATTTTCCTAAGGGTCGTTCACATATGACATCATGCAATTTGTGTAATTTTAATATAATGCGTCGTCCAGGAAGGAGTTGTTAATTACTGCGGATAAAAATAGACAGTGACGATGGATGTTACAAAATTTCCCTATTTTGCTCCGTCATCATTTATGAAAGAAGCGATCCTTACTAGTATTTTTGTGTGACTGATAAGGGTGGATTTAGGGCTTGCTCCTCTTTGGTGATAAGGCCGCTATCGTGTTGCTTCATAAATGATAATGGCAGAACTGACCACCATGGACGTTATAGGTATAAGTCCAATTTCGTTGGAAAATCTTTAGCCCCGTCACAATACCTCCCCTATCGACACCAGGTATTATAGTTCAAGATGTAGGGTGTCTTATCTGGTTTTGTGTTGTTGCTGTGTATAATGGTGATGTAGTTCATAGAGTTACAGCACATAGGGTACGACATGTGAAGTCATAAATGGGCAAACGGCTCTTGACGTTTTCATCATTTATTTCTGACGCCACAAGCACAGGTACGTTACATCCAGTTCACAATAGAGCAAAGTCATGACATTCACGAATAGCATACATAGTTCATCAATGCATTTGGCATATTCTCAAAATGATGATATGGCGCCAAGGAATTATATTGTTGGCTCCAAATACAAAAGTACATCAAAAATCCTCCTACTGTTCAGATGTGCTAAGTGAGTCAAATCATAAGTCGCACGAGGATAGCATTCCAGGAGTGCAGGTCAAACTGACCTTTACAGGCATTCCTAAGTCTAACCTTGACGTAGGCATAATTGCTGACACACAGCGACGTTCATAGAACATAAGACTGTCCTACGGGCTGAGTATGACCCGTGTACATATAGATCTCAGGTATGAAGATACCTAGGGCGTGACTTCTAATAGAAGAACCTTCCTTTCTGTAAAACATACGTGAGCAGAGATCGACCATTGTCAAACATAAGTTAAGTTACAGATTGGATGTAAATGAGGCATTACCTTCGTTCGAAAATCCACACCACAGAAAACATACGCCTCCAGGCGATTTGAATACTCAAGGGAAGGACCTTGTAAGCTAACTAACTCACGAAAAGGCTCCTAATTCCCTAACAAAATCACAGAGACGCCGAAACGCGTCTTCTCTGCTTCACAACCTTTCATCGACTCCCAAAGATAAAGAAACTTCCCAGACGCCTCGCGTCCGGACATGCGCAGAACCCATACACTTGAATAGCAATCAAACAAGACGATCTAGGAACATTCCAGATAAGATTTATACTAGATCGAGCCATATATGGACATGAACAGAGAACCTCAACACTGGTTTCAGACATTCCAACAACAGTTGACCGATACTACCAAATAAGGAGAATGTTCACACCTCGTTTAAAAAATATGGACCGACCGTGTCTCGACACAAGAGGAGGTAACATCATATTAAATGATAATCTCAATTATCCAGAGTTATGTAGCTTTGACCGAAAAAAATTAAAGTGTACATTTCAGTCAATCTAATTACACAATGTCATTAGCAAAAAATGATCATACAATGACTTTAGGAAAAATGATCATATAATGACTTTAGAAAACATGATCTGTGCGTAACAGTGACGTCACATTTCTTCACCACACACAAAAAAAAACACACACACACACACACACTCCTTCCTATCGTCACACTTCGTCACAAAATTTTGACCCCCCCCCCCCTCCTTATTGCGTGACGTGTATGTGGACGACCCCCTAAGTCATGCAGGCCCAGCCTGTTGACGATTGTTACGTTCTTCGGAGATAGCTATAGTCCGTTCACCAATTAATGTTCAACTTTAAATTTTTTTTTCACAAAAACTACCTGATGTAATGAATTCATATTTTGCATGTAGTCTTAGATAATCCATGACGTTACAAATATGTTGTTGTTAAGTCAATATCAATTCTGCATTCTTCAAAACCGTAAATTCCTTTGATCTTTTCCGAATCTTACAAGAAGCACGGCTTAAAAATTAAATTTTACAGTATACTACGTCATAAATGTCAAAAGTAGGATCAGAGGCGTATCCATATCTGCTCACCGCATAGGAAACAGCTAGAAGTAGTGCTACATTTAAATCTGAAACGCGGATGGCGGGGGGGGGGGGGGGGGGGGGGGGGGAATACTGTATTCAAAACTATATTGTATACGACACGGTAATTTTATATGGTTACCTGCACTATTTCTTCGTGTTTTGAAGGAGCATAATTACATTGTTTTATGTTTTTGATATCTCAATTAAGTTACATTTATATCAGTCCGTATCTGACGATTCCATTAGGTTAACAACTGTTAATGGCTGGATAAACTGTAATCCATCACGTTGCCAGTATTCTTTTTCTTCACTATTTGCACTTCAAACTCATAATGAAAGTAATATTATTCTATATGTTCAGAAAACAAAATATGTTTCAATATAATACAATGCAGCTATAACTTTACAATAATTTCACGATACGCCACTGACTTTACAATGGTACAGATTTGCACTAATGATGTCGCACTATTTCCGCTTTCAACAGCAGATAACTGCGGTGCACGGAATGTCATGATTTTGTCTTAAAATATATTTTTTTTTTTCTATTAAAAAACCATTTATTGCTCGTGCAACACAAATGTACTGCTGACATGCTAAATTTTGATACCGGTAGGGGAGTGTGATTTTAATATAACCTGAAGAAGAGATATCTCAAAATAGATACAGTTTCTGGAGGCAAAAAATGTTTTCACAACGTCATGAACAATATAATTGTGGTGGGTCGATATTACTTATATATATATTTGTGTAGCAGATGTGAAGTCAGCTATGCAAGCTCCTGAGGAAGTTTACCTTTTAACTATATGTCAGGAAACCTGTCTTGCTTCCACCAATGACTACCACCCGCTATGTATGTTATCCCCAATTTATATGTTATAATGTATGGATGTTGTGTAGCTACGTGTCTAGGGTATATGCAATGTATGTGCAGAAAATAACAACAACCACACTTTAAGGTTAATAAACAATTAAGTAAACAACTCCCTATTGAATTTTGGTCTGAACAATTTTTTACAAATGTATTAAGTATAATTGAGTTGATTCATAAAAGATTAAACGTCAAGATATATTTACACACAAATTAGTTTAACTATTAGAGTCTATTATTTCCTGAACTAGGAAGTGTTCTTCGTGTAATACTTTTTGTCCAAAATTAAGCACATATTTGGGAAATCAATATTGTCATCATTTTATTTAATCTGGTTGATATAGTAACTGGTGGAGAATATTTCAGTGAATTCACAAGGCCCCAAAACACAGGGCTTATCTTAAGATAGGTGTCGAAAATTCTGCGATGTCCTGGTTATACGTCTTCCTGCTCACAGCACTGCTCAGCTTTCAGGATTCAAGATAAGGTAGGGCCCTCAAATCATATGGCCTCGAACAGGTACCAGGGTTGAACAACAACGTGACTGGCTCACTTCAGTTTCACACCCAGAAACTCTGGAAGTAGAGGATTAATTTCCCCTCAAAATAATATTCTGACCTATCTCCATTTGTAACAGGTTTGCAGATATCAACCAATCAAAAATCAGAACATAATACATAAATAATTATTTTCCCCCTCTGGTAGTGTGCTCTATTATCATTAAATATCTCAAACATATGTTTTTTTGTTTTTGTTTTTTTTTTTTCCTAGTCCTAATACAATATTATAATTTCATAAATACATTCAGGTAATAACATGGATTACATAAAGATGGCCAGTGATTTTCTGGCTATACTTAAACATTATTCATTAAAGTCTTTTCCCTTATTAATCTCTCTTTATCCCAACTTTTAAGTAAAACTGCAAGGATTTTATTAAGTTCTTTCCCCACAATGATAATATCTTTCTTAGCAACTCGGTGAAACAACACAAAGTTTGATGTTAACTTTACTCTTTATATAAATGTATATGTTCTTTTATCTCCCAAAGTACAAGCAAAGCTGTAGGGCTTTTACATGAAGCTATAAGATTATCTAACCCCATTTAATGAGTGTACGTAACATGTTGAAATGGCACTTGTACGACTGGGACTCTCCCCTTCAAATATTCATTCATAATCAATATGGCAAACACATTTTCAAATACAATAATAATTATATAAATGTTGGTCTTACCGAAATATCGAATTTTTTTCACTATGTAAGTTAATTACAGGCCATAAATGGTCACACAAGATCTCCTGCTGAATAACAGAACAGCGAAGGCATCTGATCACACTTGTCTGTAAACGTTATTAACTTTACATGTGAAAGTTTAAATTGAAAGTGGCAAGGAACGCTCGTCTTTCTGAGTATTTATTTCACTTTCTTAGTTATGCTCAGCAACCAATCAGGGGACTTCCGTTCCTACGCGTCTATTTTCAAAAAGTTAACCTACAATTTTCAAATCAGGAGACACCCCTTTCTATTGCCTCAATATGGCTAGCTTCAGTAAAGAAATCCCAGGCACGTCTATATATGTCTTCATTCTACCATATCGCTAGTATTATCTAAGTCATGTTAATCCAGAATGAAAATATTTACTTAGTCTACCGTTCGTCATCTAATGTATAAGGTTTCACACTTCTGGCTATTATTTTTACCATTTTCGTCTTTCCTTTATATTTATTCAAATAACATATCTTTCTTTCTACATTAAGATAATATATTTAGACTAAAGAATATTATATATTTAACAACTAATTAGTAGAATTTTAATCTTCATTTTTAGTCTTTATTTTTCCTATCGTTCGTTTTGGCAAGTAGTTTCAGTTTCAGAATTCAAACGGGGTCTATGCATTTCCCCCTCTCTCTCCCTCGCCTTTTCCAAGAAATACACGATTTCTAACTACACTAACTTTCACGCGTGCATGTTGGTTAAAGGCTTGCAAGTCTGTGACGTCACATTGGCATTTTTTTTTCTACTATCGTTTTTTTTTCTGTGTTAACCCTGTAGGAACCGAGAAAACTCTAGTATTTTGGTGGTGTGGTAATACCTATGTTATTTTATACCTACAAACTACTAGATGCTATATTTTGATCGGTGAAATATCGGATATCATCACACATCTCCCCACTTAAGAACATGCTTGTAAAGCGAGTTCAAAATCCGAGATTCACATAGATCAAATTGACTTATATGGCCTTATGACTCCCCTGAGTTTCTTCCAAAGGATGTCTACTCAGAAAATCCGCTCCCACATTCAGCGAACCGGGTATGTACTCAATGGAAAACGAATAAGGTTGGATTAGTAACGACCACCTTAATAATCTGGCGTTTTCATGCTTAGCCTGTGATAAAAATACGAGGGGCTGATGATCCGTTTGGACCACAAATGTTCTACCATAAAGCTAGATCTGGAACTTTTTTATAGCCCAGATTGAAGCTAGACATTCTTTCTCACTGGTTGAGTAGTTTTGCTCAGCTTTATTCAGCTTGCGGCTAGCCTAAGCGACTGGGTTCAGCTCCCCCTTTTTTGAATTGGACCGTTGCAACAATGTAGCCCCTAATCCTACGTTGCTAGCGTCCGTTCTTACCACAAATTCTTGAGTCAAATCAGGCAATTTTCAAAATAGGCTTGCTAGTGAGTTTCTCCTTTAACTCTTGATACGCCGATTCACATTGAGCAGACCACACAATTTTATCCGGATTTCCTTTGCGAGTTAAATCCGTTAGAGGAGCACATATAGAGTTAAAATTTTTTATGTACTTCTGATAAAATCCACATAGCGACACAAACGATCTCACGTCCTTCTTGGTCGGTGGTCTAGGTGCCCTCTGTAATTTCTCCAGGTTCTTGGGGTCAGGGGTCATGTTACCCTGATATATCGTATGTCCCAAGAATTCCAACTCTTTACAACCAATATAGCATTTGGTTGGTCTCGCAGTCAAATTTGCCTCTCTGAGCCTATCAAATAGCATCGTCAAAGAGTTAATGTGTTCCTCAAATGTTTCTGTGGCAATGAGGATGTCATCCATGAAATTCGTTATACATGGATTTTTTAGTGGATCCAACAATTTTCTCTCATCAATCTTGAGAACGCACTCGGAGCATTTTTCAACCCAAACGGCAACATATTGAATTCATAATGGCCATCCGAGGTGTTAAATGCTAAATAAGGTCGGACCACAGGTTTTACTGGAATTTGATAATAGCCCTTGCTAAGATCCACCTTAGAAAAAATATTTTGCCTTGTTCAGCCTGGCAAACAGCTGATTTGGGTCAGGTAATGGATCCACCTGATTCTCTGTGACAGCATTCAGTTTTCTGTAATCTATACACAGACGATGTTCCCCAGAGGGTTTTCCTCAGCAAAACCACACTGGAGCTGTAAGGAGATTCACTGTGAGAGATAATCCCTTCTTTTAACAAATAATCTATCTCCTTCTTCAATGCTTGTTCCTTAGCGAACGGAATCGTATAGGCCCTCATACGGATAGGTGTTGGGTCTATTAATTGCATATCATACTCCAACAAATGGGTGTGCCCCGGTTTATCCGTTAACACATCTGTATGTTCTGTTAGAACCTTTTGAACCTGTTCCCTCTGTTTCTTAGTCAGGTGCTTACTGACTTTCACCTGTACAGGTGTTTCACATGGTTTTAAGGGGTATTCCTGCGAGGTGAGTGGTTCATTTTTCATTTGGGTTGCAATGGACAAGGCCAGTAAAGGTGTCCCTTCCTGGTTTTCTCTCTCGAGATACTTCTTTAGGAGGTTTACATGATATCTTTTCTCCTTTCCTTTCTTGTCTATTTTATAATTGTTTCTAGATATCTTTTCTATAACGATGTATGGACCTTGCCAGCCAATTTGCGACTGGTTACTACTGTCGGGAAGTAAAAGAAGCACCTTCTCTCCCACATGTAATTCTCTATCTTTCGCTTTCTTATTAAAGTATGCAGCATGTTTCTTCCTGGCTTGTCTGAGGTTATCATTTGCAAGTTTCCAGCCAGTTTTTAGACGAGTGGTCAGTTCGTTCACATACGCATATGATGAGGTAACAGTCTCTTCTGCCTTCTCATCGGTCCACGTCCTCAATAGGGCTTCCAATAGACCTTTTATTGGCCTCCCAAATAATAGGGTTGCGGGTGCCATCCCGGTTGAACTGTGTGGAACTTTCCGGTACGCAAACAACGCAGCGGGCAAAAATTGGTCCCACGTATCAGGTTTTTATCATGGGCCAGCAGCTTCCTCAGGATGGGAAATGAGAGACCCATTGAACCTCTCACCCTGGCCGTTCCCTTGGGGGGGATACGGAGTAAAGTGAAGATGCTTGGACTGGAAGATGCTAAATACCTCTTCTGTTGGTCTCCCCTTGAACTGTGAGCCGTTATCAGTCAAGATTTGGTGAGGGAAACCTAACCTCGTGAATATTGTGAGTAATGCCTCTGCCACATGCTTCGAATCAATTGATGACAGGGCTACCACCTCTCCCCACATGGAACATGTGTCCACCAGAGTCAGAATGTAACTGTTCCTCCTCTTTGTCCGAGTGAGAGGTCCCACAATGTCCACCGCAACTCTCTCAAAAGGTGTTCCCACTATGGGCATTTCCCCTAGAGTTGCTGGGGCAGTCCAATGCTTTGGAGCTACCCGTTGGCATTCTGGACAGGATTTTACATATCTTTTTATATCCTCAGTTATTCCTGGCCAGAAATAATGACAAGCGATGCGCTGACCTGTAGCGCTGATCCCCATATAACCACAGAAGGAAATATCATGTCCTTTTTACATCATCTTCTCCCTATATGCCTTGAGAATGACTATCTATCCGTTAACATTGGATCTAGTTCTAGCCTTCCTATATAACAATTTATTTTTCGTATAATATTCTCCTGTGCTTGGAGGTGTATGGCATTTAGGTAATTTTTTATAACACAGCTTGAGTGACCTATCTTCAGCTTGTGCCTTCCTCATCTCCTCTGGATGAGTATTTATAGGTCCATCTTCCTCCTTCCTTGACTGTGACCTGGTCTGCACTGTTGCCATAATAACAGGTCTCTTGGGATTCCCCAAGAAGACATAACGACATCCCAATATTAAGGGTATATGGGTTCGTTTATAACTGCTACTTTGATGATCCCTTCCACATAACGAGTTTTTCACCTCTATCCTAGCTACGGGAAGTGTCATGGTTGCTATATCCTTAGTCGCCCCTTGTATCTCCACTGTCTCTGTGGTATACTGATCTGGGTTCACTAGGTGCGAACTGACGACTGAATCATAATCTAGACCTGTATCATAAAGGCACACCTTATGGTGACCCCATTACATACAACGTCCTCACATACTGGGGGGTGATAGGGCTCATGTGGCTTAGTAGGGTGTTTTTGCCTTTACTCCCTTATTCCCAGTTTTCATTGCAGCAAAGGTTGGAAGAAGGTTTTTTTTACAGTCATGGGTGTCATGGCCATCCCTCTTACACCATTTACAATATTTTCTTTCCCTGGTTAACAGGTTTTCTTTCATATATATTGAGGGTTTTCTGTCACGTTGTTCGTACCTGGACCTATCATAATATGGTTTATTCTTGTTAAACTTATCTCTATTGTCATATTTGTTCTGAGGTTGAATTTGGGGACCCTTATTATGATCTATATGTTTCTTCTTTGCTCCTGCCAACTCTGACTGGGCTGCTAGATATCTCTCAGCTACATTTAAAATATCCACCAGTCTCTCTGCACCCTGTTCTGTGAGAAACTTTCTCAAGTCTGGAGCCATGGACTCTCTAACCTGCTCCATCATAACCATTTCCTTTAAATCTTGGGTTTTCCCCAGAGCAGTCCATTTCTCCAAATAGGTCTCTAGTCGGGCCGAGAACTGGTGGTAGGTCTCCCCCGTGAGTAATTTAGCCTGTCTAAATTTCTTCCTATAAAATTCACAGTTTTTTCTCGTATCTGACCAATAGTGCATGTTTAAGAATGTCATAATCGTCTTGGTCATCTTTACTGAGCTTGGAAAATACTTCATAAGAATTTCCCCTAAGTCCCTGGGATACTTTAAGGCTCCACTTATCCTTCTCCAACCCATATGTTGTAGCTAAACTTTCAAAACGGCTAAGGAAGGACTCAATATCATCGTCTTTCTCAATAAAAGGATCCAAATGAAACCCCATGGCTGATGAGCAGGCCCACTGGCTTGCAGCTGAGTCGGAAGTGGATGGGCTAGTTCCATCTTCAGGAGCATGGCCTTGTAACTCTAACGCTCTTAGTCGTAACTCATGCTCCCGCTGTAACCTTTTATCTTCTGCTTCCCTCTGTAGACGTTTTTCCTCCTTCTCAGCCTCAAGTTTCTTTTCCTCCAACTGCAGCCTCTTAATCTCAGCCTCCCGATCAGCCTCTAATTTCTTAAGTTCTCTAGCATCTTCTAACATAATTCGTTTCTCCTCCGCCAATCTATCAGCCTCTAATTTCTTAGCCTCCCTAGCATCTTCCCTTTCTCTGGCTATATATTTATCAACCTCTTCTGTAACATAATCAATTAAAATCTGTCCCTCCATACCCATTTCCTTCGCAGTCTGCACAGCAGAAGATCTGTACTTGGCCAATTCTGCCATCTTAATATTCTAACCAATGTGATTTAAATAAACCAAATTATCTAATTAATCTCTAATTAACAGGACAACACAGAGCAATGTCAATTCACCAAAACCTCCACTTATTTACTTATTATATAACTTTGGAAATCCCGGACGAGCCCCCAATATATGTGGTGGGTCGATATTACTTATATATATATTTGTGTAGCAGATGTGAAGTCAGCTATGCAAGCTTCTGAGGAAGTTTACCTTTTAACTATATGTCAGGAAACCTGTCTTGCTTCCACCAATGACTACCACCCGCTATGTATGTTATCCCCAATTTATATGTTATAATGTATGGATGTTGTGTAGCTACGTGTCTAGGGTATATGCAATGTATGTGCAGAAAATAACAACAACCACACTTTAAGGTTAATAAACAATTAAGTAAACAACTCCCTATTGAATTTTGGTCTGAACAATTTTTTACAAATGTATTAAGTATAATTGAGTTGATTCATAAAAGATTAAACGTCAAGATATATTTACACACACAAATTAGTTTAACTATTAGAGTCTATGATTTCCTGAACTAGCAAGTGTTCTTCGTGTAATACTTTTTGTCCAAAATTAAGCACATATTTGGGAAATCAATATTGTCATCATTTTATTTAATCTGGTTGATATAGTAACTGGTGGAGAATATTTCAGTGAATTCACAAGGCCCCAAAACACAGGGCTTATCTTAAGATAGGTGTCGAAAATTCTGCGATGTCCTGGTTATACGTCTTCCTGCTCACAGCACTGCTCAGCTTTCAGGATTCAAGATAAGGTAGGGCCCTCAAATCATATGGCCTCGAACAGGTACCAGGGTTGAACAACAACGTGACTGGCTCACTTCAGTTTCACACCCAGAAACTCTGGAAGTAGAGGATTAATTTCCCCTCAAAATAATATTCTGACCTATCTCCATTTGTAACAGGTTTGCAGATATCAACCAATCAAAAATCAGAACATAATACATAAATAATTATTTTCCCCCTCTGGTAGTGTGTGCTCTATTATCATTAAATATCTCAAACATATGTTTTGTTTTTTCTTCCTAGTCCTAATACAATATTATAATTTCATAAATACATTCAGGTAATAACATGGATTACATAAAGATGGCCAGTGATTTTCTGGCTATACTTAAACATTATTCATTAAAGTCTTTTCCCTTATTAATCTCTCTTTATCCCAACTTTTAAGTAAAACTGCAAGGATTTTATTAAGTTCTTTCCCCACAATGATAATATCTTTCTTAGCAACTCGGTGAAACAACACAAAGTTTGATGTTAACTTTACTCTTTATATATAAATGTATATGTTCTTTTATCTCCCAAAGTACAAGCAAAGCTGTAGGGCTTTTACATGAAGCTATAAGATTATCTAACCCCATTTAATGAGTGTACGTAACATGTTGAAATGGCACTTGTACGACTGGGACTCTCCCCTTCAAATATTCATTCATAATCAATATGGCAAACACATTTTCAAATACAATAATAATTATATAAATGTTGGTCTTACCGAAATATCGAATTTTTTTCACTATGTAAGTTAATTACAGGCCATAAATGGTCACACAAGATCTCCTGCTGAATAACAGAACAGCGAAGGCATCTGATCACACTTGTCTGTAAACGTTATTAACTTTACATGTGAAAGTTTAAATTGAAAGTGGCAAGGAACGCTCGTCTTTCTGAGTATTTATTTCACTTTCTTAGTTATGCTCAGCAACCAATCAGGGGACTTCCGTTCCTACGCGTCTATTTTCAAAAAGTTAACCTACAATTTTCAAATCAGGAGACACCCCTTTCTATTGCCTCAATATGGCTAGCTTCAGTAAAGAAATCCCAGGCACGTCTATATATGTCTTCATTCTACCATATCGCTAGTATTATCTAAGTCATGTTAATCCAGAATGAAAATATTTACTTAGTCTACCGTTCGTCATCTAATGTATAAGGTTTCACACTTCTGGCTATTATTTTTACCATTTTCGTCTTTCCTTTATATTTATTCAAATAACATATCTTTCTTTCTACATTAAGATAATATATTTAGACTAAAGAATATTATATATTTAACAACTAATTAGTAGAATTTTAATCTTCATTTTTAGTCTTTATTTTTCCTATCGTTCGTTTTGGCAAGTAGTTTCAGTTTCAGAATTCAAACGGGGTCTATGCATTTCCCCCTCTCTCTCCCTCGCCTTTTCCAAGAAATACACGATTTCTAACTACACTAACTTTCACGCGTGCATGTTGGTTAAAGGCTTGCAAGTCTGTGACGTCACATTGGCATATTTTTTTTCTACTATCGTTTTTTTTCTGTGTTAACCCTGTAGGAACCGAGAAAACTCTAGTATTTTGGTGGTGTGGTAATACCTATGTTATTTTATACCTACAAACTACTAGATGCTATATTTTGATCGGTGAAATATCGGATATCATCACAATAATACTACAGTAGAACTCCATTTATCCGAACCCCAATTATCCGAACATCCAATTATCCGAACACTTTTTCCAGGAAAAAAAAAATCAGATTCCACAGTCACGTTAGACTAAAATTCTGAATCTTTTGATGCGGCAAACTTCAAATGTGTGCGAACAATTTGTAGAGAATGGGATGGCTAATGGTCGGTCGCTTACGTACAGGAAGTCAGTTAGATCATAAAGTCAGTTAATATCTGGTTTACCAATCCAGTGTACGTGTGCGTTCTAGGTAGAACACTGGCTAAACAGACAGTTCAACTTAAAATAATTGGGTCTGCTACTACAGCAGAATAATTTTGGTGTACAAGTATTTCTCTGTGCGATATGGCATCTTCCAGTAAGCCTAAAGCATATAAAAGGAACCGCAATGTTTTGTCAATTGAAACGAAAACAGAAATTATCAAGAGACTAGGACAAGGTGAAACTGTGTCTTCACTTGCGAGGATTTTCAATGTTGGGAAAGCTACCGTCTCTGACATCAAAAGTAACAAGGATAAAATTATGAGTTTTGCATCGAAATTTGATAGTGAAAATGGGTCGAAGAAACATAAAACCATGAGAAATGCGAAAGATGTAAAAATGGAAGAGGCTTTGTATATATGGTTTGTGCAAAGAAGAAGCAAAGGGGAACCTATCTCTGGTTCTCTGTTGTGTGAAAAGGCACTTCAGTTCAACAATCAACTTGACGGTCCTCCTGACTTTAAGGCTAGCCAGAGATGGTTAAGAAATTTTAAATCTCGTCATGGCATACGAGAATTGGAGATTCAAGGGGAATCTTTATCTAGCGATGCAACTGCCGCTAAAAATTTTAAAGAAACATTCTTGGCTTTTTTTGAAGAAGAAGGTTATTCACTCGATGATGTGTATAATGCCGATGAGACTGGCTTATACTGGAAATCATTGCCTCAAAAATCACTTGCATCTCAGCGCGAAGCAGCTGCCCCTGGGTTTAAAAAGTGCAAAGAGAGAGTAACAATTTTGGTAGCCGTGAATGCCAGTGGAAGTCATCGTTTACCGGTGCTAATGATCGGCAAAGCCAAAAAACCACGTTGTTTAAAGAATGTGACATGTCTCCCATTGTGTTACAAAGCACAGAAGAGTGCTTGGATGAATAGTGAAATATTTCTTGATTGGTATACAAATCAGTTCATCCCAAATGTGAAGAGGTTGAGAGAACAAGAAAAGAAAACTGGAAAAGTAATTCTTCTACTGGACAATGCACCATCTCATCCAGAGACGGATACATTGAATGCAGTTGATGCAAATTTTAAAGTAATTTTTCTGCCTCCCAATGTAACAGCACTGATTCAACCAATGGATCATTGTGTTATAGCAAAGCTTAAAAAAATGTACAAGAAGGAAGTCCTGCGTCGTTTATTGTTGGCTGAAGATGAAGAAAGTGTGGTGGCGTTTTCCAAAAAGCTTAATCTCAAAGACTGCTGCTATATGTTAGCTGATGCTTGGACCACCCTGTCACAAGATAATCTCAACAAGGCTTGGAGTAGATTGCTTGGGAAAAAAGGAGGAAATGAAACTACTGCAGTGGACACAAATGATGATTGTATAAATGAAGTTGTGGAACTGTTTCAAGCAATGCCCGGATTTTCGGACTGTGACAAAGATGATGCACACATGTGGCTAGAAGATGATAATGATTCTGGTTTTCAGTTTTTGAATGACGAAGAAATTTTGTCTTTTGTGCAAGAAGAAAACCAAATACATGTAGTGACCGATGATGAAGACTCCTCAGAAGTACACGATGTACTTGTAGATTATGAAGAAAAACCAAAACGTCGACCAAGTCCTGAAGAGGCCTTTATAGCACTAGAAACAGCGATGGCTTGGTACGAGCAAGAAGATGACAGCTGTCCTACACAGCTTCTGCTGTTGAAGAGAATGCGTGACTTAGCAGCCAAAAGGAGACTATCCAGTTTGGTGCAAAAGAGGATTCCTCATTATTTTAAATAGTGGGCTACATCTGTGCAAGTACATGTATACGTAAGTTGCGCCTGGTTTTGAATCGTTTGTAATGTTATTTTGAAAACATTTCTCTTTCTTAACAAAAATAATTAATACAAGTAGTACATGCACTGCAGTGTAATAAAAGATTTTGGTGATACAGTGATCTAATACAGTGTGGGTATTATTATTACAGTACAAGTAAATATGTTTTATAGTGTATTTTCCTTGTGATGGTTAATTATTTTTAGAAATATGTGTACATGTACTCGATACATTATGTAATCCAATTATCCGAACATTTGATTATCCGAACGATGCTCGGTCCCATGGGGTTCGGATAAATGGAGTTCTACTGTACATGCAAAATATAAATTCATTACATCAGGTAGTTTTTTAGAAAACAAATTTTAAAGTTGAACATCAATTGGTGAACGGACTATAGCTGACTTTAATGTTTTTTGTTTTTTTTTCCTAAACCAGCGGCACTTCGGCTTTCAGCCCTTCAGCCCAATGACATGTCATTGGGAGGCTGGGGAGCTTGTGGACTTTCCTTCCAACCCGGTCAGGAGCTTCGCTCCTTCCCATCCACAGAGGGTTTATCTCAGGATAGCCGTTCAGGTTATTCAGTCAAAATCCCGGTAGTTCACACTCCTTCAAATGCTGACGCCCGGGCTTGACCCTTGCATACCTGGTCACCAGCGCAACGGTGTAACCATTACACCAGCGCGGCTCCCGCTGACTTTCATTAATTAGTGCTTGTTCGAAACAGAACTGAGATGGTAGGACAAGATCGCCAGTTATAGAAATGCTGGAAAGAATCAGACCAGTGGAATAAGATGTGAGAAGACGAACGTCTTGGCTAGCGCACACATAGTAGGTAAAGCCAGATGATAGAATTACAAGCGAGTTCTTCTTCTGGAATCTTTAGGGTTAAGAGAAAAAAAGAGGAAGAAAATAAGTATAAATCTCTCTCTCTCTCTCTCTCTCTCTCTCTCTCTCTCTCTCTCTCTCTCTCTCTCTCTCTCTCTCTCACTCTCACTCTCTCTCTCACACACACACACACACACACACCGAAAAGGACATTAGACATAGATATGAAGGGGGTAAAGATGACGTGGACAGCACAGGACAGGATGGCTTGGTGCGTCATTTTTGAAAGCCTGTACGCCACAGGGAACTGATAGGTAACAAAAATAACGTTCTTCGAGGTCGTCTGCTTTGGTATGACGTAATCTAAAAGTTATGAGCGCGCATATTTCTTATCTTCTGTATCTCGGATAGCGGAGCCCGCACATGTGTCACATGACTGCTGATCCCCACAAAAATGTAACAATGATTATGATTGACCAATCGTTTCGTATTTTCTGTTTCAGGCACTTGTCAGAAGAAACCAAACTGGCAGAATCCAGCGGGCTATGACGTCAAGATTTTGGGTGGTAACATGTGGATGCCCCGCCCCTGTTTCTATGAAGATTTTAATATTGTTGATTGTAAATGCTCCGCACCAAGAGGCCGAAGTAAGAATTGTTTGACTAAAATATGTTTTGTTGTGCGTGAGAGAGAGAGAGAGAGAGAGAGAGAGAGAGAGAGAGAAAAAGAGAGAGAGAGAGGGGGAGACATGGTTGAAATTTGAATTACTGTATCTGTATATTTTTTTTCAGTGGACAATACCTCTTTACCTCTCTGTCTCTCTGTCTCTCGCTCTCTATCTATCTCTTTCTCAATATATATATATATTTACCTCTCTGTCTCTCTGTCTCTATCTCTATCTATCTCTTTCTCAATATATATATATATATATATATATATATATATATATATATATATATATATATATATATATATATATATATATATATATATATATATATATATATATATATATATATATATATATATATATATATATATATATATATATATATATATATATATATATATATATATATATATACACATACAGGCATTCCTCACTTTATTTCTCTTCGCTTTATCGCGCTTCGCAGATATTGCGCTTTTTTTTTTCAAATTATTCAAGTTTATTAGAACGTGTCTGCTTCTTCCGATAGATTTTGGTTCTCCACCGGCAAAAAGATTACGATTCGCTGAAGGCTCAGATGATGAAGATTAGCATTTTTTTAAGCAATAAAATATTTAATTGTACAGTACATTGTTCTTGTTAGACCTAACGCTATTGTGCACTTAATATACATAGTGTAAACATGATTTTAGGCTTTTATATGCACTGGGAAGCCAAAAAATGGATGTGACCCGCTATATTGCGATATTCGCTTTATTGCGGTGGTCTGGAACCGAACCCGCAATATCTCCGAGTATGCCTGTATATATATGTGTGTGTGTGCGCGTGTAAGCGTGCGTGCGTGATTGACCATGTGCCTTTAACGTATTTCGCGACTACTTTCCCTCCGATATAAGATACAGTTTAATATGTTATTGAATTATGCCTCTACAACAAATTCATACGAATATTATGACTTTGACTTTGTTATGAGGCCTCAGAATACCGAGAATTAACCGAGTTTGGCTGTAAAATACCATTTCAAGTCAATACAGCAACAGAAAACAACTATAATATACTTACTGCATTTGCTGTCCACAGCTTGCCCTGCCGATCGTGTCTTTGATTTCGCCGACGCCCAGACCAGGAAGGCTATTGACGAGGGTAACAAGGAAGGTATCCGGGTATACGACTGAGGGATGAATGAATGGAAATGAATTTGCTTTGGAGTTGAGGTTGAGTGAATGCACGGGGAATGAATGGAATAATGCTTTGGAGTTGAGGTGAGTGTGCAAGAATTAATGAATGCACGACTGAATGAATGAATGAATGAATGAATGAATGAAGAGACTGAGAAGATGATAATGAAGGAGGAGCAGGGTAGCAGAGCAACAAGAACAAACATGAAGACACACAAATGAATAAACAAAAAGGAGAAAGAAAAACAAAGGCACATTACTTCTAAATCACCAATGTGGAACTGATAAAAAGAACCAAACAAATACCACTTGAACTGATGGAAAGAACCAGGCAAAACCCGGTAGAATTGATGGAAAGAACCAGGCAAAACCCGGTAGAACTGATGGAAAGAACTAGGAAAATACCAATGGAACTGCTGGAAATTACCAGACAAATACCAGTTGAATTTATGGAAATTGCCAGTCAAATACCAGTGGAAAAAAAGATGTGAAAAGAAAACGCCGGCGATGGATAGGACACTAACTGAGAAAAACATCTGATAGTATTACAAGGCAGTCCTTGTTCTGGAGCAGAGGCGTCCCTAAAGTATTTAGCACCCGGGGCGGATCATAACTTTGGCACCCCTTCCCCCATAAAGAAACACACTTACAAGTACATTTTAAACAGTGAGTGCTATCATAATAGTGTTCGATGGAACCCCCCTTCCAGTCTGTAACCCGGGCGGACCGCACCAACCCCCCCCCCCCCCCCCATAGTACGCCACTGTTCTGGAGTCCCCAATGAAAAAGAGGCAGAGGCAGACCAAAAAGACATGGAAGAGAGGACTGTAGACAGAAGTGAAAATGATGTGGAAGACGTGGACAAAAACTTGGGGCTGATGGATCAAGACATGTGTTTGTTGAAGGATTATGCTCCTTGCTATTGATGAGAATTAAACTTTCCGAGCTCGTGCACTGTGCTGAGATTCTCCTTGTGTGACCTAAGGAAGGAGATTGGAGCACTGATGGAGTTGTCCGTCTGCAATGAACATGGTCCTTAAAACCGAAACCAAACCAAACTTATAGAACATCCATAAATCTATATTTGTGTTCTTAATTCCTATAGATATTTTTTTTAGCATGTATATACTTCTTGAATTTCTGCTATGAAAACTGAACACTAATCGTGCTTGTGTTTTTTTTTTAACTGTTAACTCTTGACCAGGTTCCGACAGCTCGAGATGTTTAGTCCTTATGGTGAAACTTTAGTTAGCTCCGGATTCGCGTGCGGTAACGCTAACAGCCTGCACATCTCTGCCAACGACCAGTTTATCTTTGCTGAGATCAGATCTTCTTCCCGCCAACGTTTGGCAGAAGTGAAAGTTCCACTGAAGGTGAGTTTTTATTAACTGCCTCTTTTAGCGTCAAGTAAACTCATCACGGAAAACAAATTTCTACATAAACCACCACTGTAAGAAAGTGTGACGGATTGATCCAGGCTTCTTGCACGTGAAGCAGCTGCAGAAGTGTCGCCATGCTCGGTAAGGTAATTTCCCTTCCTTGCTGTCTTTGCTTTCCACAACTCAGAGCGGAGTCAGATACTCATTTTTACAGCTGTGTAGACTGGAGCATGGCGCGACCTGGTTTCAAACCAGGTCTCCCTACCTCGAGAAGCAAGTTTTCTTACCACAATTGTGCATTATAATATTATGCATAATAACTTGAAAACATTATGTATGATAACTTGAAAGTGTTACATATAACAGAATGTTTTATAGAAAACACGTACATATGTTATGCCTGATGACGTGAAAGTATTCAGTATATTATATCGTCATAATAATATAATAGACACTTCAGTCATAACTGACTATGGGAATGCGCCCTTGAGGTGACAGCCCTCCACTGCTTATTTTCCTGTTGTCCCTTTCGATGTTTGCTCCTCTTGTTATGTGAGCTTCTTTTCGCCCATTCTGAGGTGGCGCCGTAGATAGCATCGCCACTTGCTGCGATCGGCAGCTTCCTCCTCCCAGGCTGCTGGATTTATGTCCAGACATGATATCCTCATATTATTATTAATTATAACATTAATGAAGACTTTAAAAATTAATGTTGAAATCTATGATAATGAATGTCACAGCCATGGTTATCACTGTATCCATAACAACGGGTGGGTTTGAAAAAAAAATCGAAAAAAGGTGATTCGTCTTACGAGGACAAAAGACAAAGAAAGTAGTCTACGTTACGGCCACAAGGCCTTCGTCAGGAAAAGAAAGAAAGTGAAGGCTAGATAGGAGACATAAGAACTTAAAGAAATATAAAAATAAAAATAAATAAAAATAAAACCTAGGTACTTCCCTGAAGGCGAAGCATGGCTGAAAAGGAAGTGACTTCTGACCCCGGATGTACACAATACATACTAAGAAACTAAAAACTAAAAAACGAAACTGAACAAAAAAACTACCCAAATATAATAAAAGTGGGGACTGGAAATAGAAGAGGACAGAATAACAACATAGCAAATGATGTGATTATTAATACAATCGTAACAATTGGAAAAAAAAAGGACCAGTCACAAGTTTAGTAAAAACCACACTGTGGAAAGTCATAGAAACGTCAAACCCCTGCAGGGAGTTAGGGTAACTAACACATGACAAGTTATCATAGAGAAAAATGTATCAGCTCCGTATGCTTCAGTCAGAATGAGGGGAATAGAAGAATGATTGTGATAATGATAGGAAACAGTAACGATGATTTTTGGCGGGTGATTGAAAAGTATATCCTTTTTTACATTATTATTTCTTCACTTAATTAATTAATCCAATTAATTAATGTGAAACAAATGTCAAAATAAAGAGAATTAATTGCTATTTTATTACATATGATGATCGTTCGTTCGTTACGATCCACACAGGGTTCGAGTTATTCACTCTTTTACCCTTGCAACAAAGTTTGGGGTATTGGTTTTGGGCTCTCTTGCAAAACCCAGAGAACTTCCCCGACTCAGCAGGCTATAACTGGTGGAGGTCACACCAGACCCCCTAATTGGCGTATGTGCAATGCAATGAGAAGGATCGTTCTCTACATTGCAAAGGGGGTACATATGATAATATGTCAAATTAACATTCAGCTCAGCGTGAGATTCGGCCTGTTCAATGCTTGGGTTTTATAGCGGGCAGTAATTTTTACTGTCTCCTGTAACGTTCGTTTATTAGCCACTTTAGGTTTTATTGAGTAGTGGTCCTATTGAGGAGCCATATAATTTAGGTTTTATTTCTTCTTCTTCGTACACTCTCCGACGTCTACTTGAATGTTTTCAAAGAAAGCAGTAGTCAGTTTGAGGCTTTTGCATCTCCGTAGAGCTGTTCCACGAATGGTACTGGTGTCGGCCACTTGCGCCTTCTCTGTTCCGTATATGTTGGGCAACTTTGAAGGAAATGTTCATCCGTCATTTTATCAGTGCCTCAGTTATACTGCTATTTTTAGCTTGTTGAATAGATGGTATTCCAATTTGTTGTGGCCAGTGCGGAGTCTGAAGATTACCACTTGTGTTGAGCTGGTAGTATGCATCATTCTGTTTGATGCTCTACATCCCATTTGTTTCTGTATCTGATTGTGATAAAACTCTTTGCCTCCTCGAAAGTTATGCTTGCATCAGGCTGAGGTAGATTTCCACCGTCCTTTGCCAATCTCAGCCTCTTCATTACCGGTGCTGTTACAGTGAGATGGGATCCATTGGATCACAACTCTTTTGAATCATTGACATTTTATTGTGTTTCTGGAAACGAAACAAAATATAAAATAAAACTTGTTACGCAAAGACAGCTATTGCTTTTTTGTTTCATGTATAGCTAATAGATACAAATAAAGATATACAAATTTAAAAATAGGAAGTGGTTTTTAAATCGCAATGTAGAGTATTCTTCTTCTTCTTCTTCCATCCTTAGCCATCAACCGGCAAAGCAGTATGTGGCCAGTACGCCTAGTGGCGTCTTAGGGCAACAACAAATTGATCAATCTATCGCTGTTTCCACCACGCCTAGTGGCGTCTTTGTGGAACAAAAACAGACCAAACAATCTATCATTGTTTCCGTAATCAGATTGGTTGGCAAGCAGGTGATCAGCCCACTGTGCGAAGTTTTTACGGGATGGGGTAAACAGCCCCATGCCCATACCCTCCTTAGTCGCTTTTTACGACATGCGTGGTAGGGTGCAGTGTTACTATTCTTTGCTCCCCTTTCGGGCCCCGGTAACACACGGGTGATAAATGTAGAGTATAATAAAGTATAAATAATTTTGTAATCGCTATTTTAACCAATTCAAGGGACTTAACAAAGATGAGTTCAAGGATCTGGTCTTGTCTTACGATGAAGGAGTCCTCGCCCTTTCGATAAAAGATGCGAGCATTCAATATATTGCAAAGACTCAAGGTAAGATTGTCGCTTTTTCTTTTGTGTCTATGTTTTTTCATTTAATTTCTTTACTTAACTTATTATTATTATTACAAAAACAACAGCAAAAATCAACAGCTGCTACTACAACTAGTATCAGTAACTCATACATAGAGAGAGAGAGAGAGAGAGAGAGAGAGAGAGAGAGAGAGAGAGAAAGTTAGATATATAGAGAGAAAGATGGAGAGATATAGAGAGAGGTAGGCAGATAGAAATAGAGAGAGAGAGAGAGAGAGAGAGAGAACGAACGAACGAACTTCATTTTCCAAGGGTTAAGAATTGGGTGCGCAGGTCCGTCTAACTTTCTGTCCTTCCTCTCTCTCATTTTGGTTACTGGATCGAGAGATAGAGAGGGATAGAGAGAGAGATAGAGAGAGACAGATAGATATAGAGAGAGATAGAGATAGAAAGCCAACAGAAGTGGGTAGACATTGGATCAGTTAAGGGGAGGAGCTACCTTCAAATGCTATTGTCATTATTAATCACATGATTTCAATGGACAGTCACAGACGTCACCTACGTCAATCATAGATACGCGTAATGAAGAGTTTGATGGTATTACATCATCGGTTGTCATGGAAACAGCGGATCATTAAAGCCAGCCTCAAAGTAGTAAACTTCCCATGAACCCATGCTCATATAGCAGCTATGAGACACGAAGAAAAAACAAAAACAGAGAGAAAGAAGCCAAATGAAAAACATAAAAATTACTCTAGCAAGAGACAAAACGACTATTTTTAATCCGCGCACAGAACTAAAGGTATTACAGTAATCCGAACAAAGGTTGCGCAATGTACACATATTTAAATCAGTTACGCATTTTAAAGCAAACACGCATCCGCATCCACATATCATTTCCATTTTCAGCTCCCAGCAACATCTGCTTGTCATGCGGACTTGATATTGGCCAGGGCTTAAACAAACTCAGTTTTGACGGAGAGATACAGAAGGTAAGAAGTTGGTGGCTTGTTGGCCTTATGCGCAATGCGTGGGTTACACATGAAACAACAAATGTTGTTCTTATTGTTTCGTTACAAACAATAATGTATGTCTGTATGTTTTACCTGACGACTTTATTTGCCTGCCTTTTGATGCAACACACATATACAAATAAAAAGGTGGGACCATAGCAGATACTGCCGTAGAGAAGTGAAGTGTTAGAGATTTCACGATACTTGGTCCAGATTTATGAACTGGAGTGGCCCTACTTCACTGACTTTGCCTTTCCTAACGCCGGAGCAGAAAATGGTACTCATTTATATCTGTGTAGACTGGAGCGTGACGCCACCAGGTTAGAACTCTGAACCAGGTAAACTTTGCTGCTAGAATTAAATTCACCAATCACTCTACCAATACACACATATACACTCTTCAGTGCCACCTTTCTTTTTTTTTATTCCGCTGCGACACTTTCTCCCTTGTCTACTTTTGTCACTCTCTCCTCTACTGATTACTAACTTTTCCTCTTAAACTCCTCGTATTCTTTCTTTTTCCTCCCATCTTTCTTCCGCCCTCTTACTCTCCTACTCACAATATAACACAACAGTCATTCTAAATTGTTATTTTATTGTTGATCAGAATCGACGTCATTGCACTTCTGGCAAACCCATAGGTGCTCAGTCTCCCTCAGTAAATGTCGAAGGGTATGAATGCTAATTGTTCCTGTTGCGCACTGGTTGTATACACGCCGGATGCGTCCTCTCATACGCCCATCCCTGCTGGTTTTACGTTTGATGTCAAATTCCAGCAGTCTTAGCCTTGATGATTCATCGATTGCAGTGTCATTCTGCAATAGGCGATCATGAATTGCCTTCAGTATTTCTCTCGTATCCATGTCCAATGCACCGTCTATGGGTGCTCTTGGTGACCAGGACAGTAGATCCATTTCAGTTCTTGAAGATTCGATGCTTCTGTGGAGGTTTTCCATTCATGTCGGAGCCATTCATTTTGGATCTTTCGAAGCATGGATTGTGAGTCTGATACAATAACTGCCTTTTGTTACTTAAGTCTCAGACAGCAATCTTAAGGCAGCAGTAGCTGCCTCTACTTCCATTCTCCGTGCTGGAGGTTGTTATCATGTAAGCCTCGCTATGTTCAGCGACGGTTCTGCCCTTTACTCTAGCAGAGAAGCCCCACCCTGATTTATTACCACGAACTATAGACCCATCAGTGTACACAATGGCATCATCATCCCCAGCATTATCATTTATCAGCTGATCAATTTCCAGCTCTGCTCTCCCATTGGCCCAAGATCTGCACTCTCTACCGAGGTTGATGATGACTTGCTGGTAGTTCACCCAGCTCTCATCTGACTTACTCCACTCTTCTCCCTTGAATATATTTTCAACTGTGGTCCCTGTCTAATAGTCGCTGCTGCCTGCGCCATCCATGACACCCCCTTCTTTTTTCTAGCTCCCTGGTCGCCACATTTGAGAAAATCAGCCAAATCAAACATCTTTCAGTGCACCTTCATCTAGAAAAGAAATATGCATACCACACGCCAATTCTCTACTTAAAAAAAAAAAAATATTTTGCCTCGTTTTGGCGAGGCGTGTCCCATTCAACCTAGTCGGTTATATTAGGGCGCGTGTCGTGGAAGTGGCGTGTGAAAAATGGATAAGTTGAGTTCACATTGATTGTGCAGTTTTAAAAATAATTAAGATGGATAAGTTGAGTTGATGTTGACTGAGTTAACAATTTTAATAACATTTAAGATAGATAAGTTGAGTTCACATTGATTGTGCAGACAGTTTTAATAACAATTATGATGGATAAGTTGAGTTAATGTTGACTGAGTAAACAATTAAAAAAAAACAATTAAGATAGATAAGTTGAGTTAACATTGAACCGTTTTAATAACAATTAAGATGAATAAGTTTAGTTAACCTCAACTGAGTAAACAGTTCTGAATAACAATATCTTATATATAAAATCCCAGCTTTTTCTGTCAGTCCATAACGCTAATTCAAACGGTATTGAATCAGTTCTACAAACAACGGTTCACATGAAACAAGGGACGTTTTGGGTTTTACCCTTCGTCAGCCACAGTTATAAACAGGTGACAAGGACAGGAATAACATATAGGTACATATTCAATATGACGCTCAATGTGAGCAACCCTGAACCCATATCAGTAAGGAATCAGCAACTGGAACAGACAGACACCTTCACATACCTAGGATGCATAGTAACACCAGACGGCGGAGCAAGCAAAGACACCAACAACAGAATGAACAAAGCAAGAACAGCATTTTTTAGTCTAAACATCTGGAAGTCCTCTCAGTACAGCATAAGCACAAAATTAAGATTATATCAGAGCTGTGTGCTTTCTGTGCTTCTCTATGGTGCGGAATGCTGGAGAGTTACAGAGAAGGAAATGTCGAAATTGTCATCTTTTCACACAACATGCCTAAGAAAAATTCACCGAATCTTTTGGCCGAATACCATCACCAACCAAGATCTGCTTACTCGGAGCAAGCAAGAGGACATGCACACCATCACAGCTGGCAGACGCTGGAGCTGGGTTGGCCATGTCCTCAGAAGAGATCCCGATGCCATCAAAAGAACAGCTATGCTTTGGACTCCTGAAGGAAAACGAAAGAGAGGCCGACCAAAAACAACCTGGCGGAGGACTGTGGAGGCTGAGATGCAAAGAATGAACCAGAGTTGGGTCACTGTACGAAGGATGGCCACCGACCGAGCAAAGTGGAATCAATTTGTTGTTGCCCTACAAGACGCCACTAGGCGTGATGACCACTGACTGCTTTGACGGTCGGCGGCTAAGGATGAAAGAAGAAAAGAAGAAGAAGATAACGCTAAGGGAAGCAACTTTGGTTGAAAGTTAGACATTAATTGTATAGTTTCCCTTATATGTACTGTCCCGAAAATAGTAACACAGAATGCGCAAATGACGGTGTGCACAAAAATATTTATAGAATGTGTGATCCCGTATACACACATTTGGATCCTCGCTGCTGATACGTAGTTCGTGTACTGTGGTGATGCACAGTGGTTTTTAAAAAAATACTTTTGTTGCCCTTAGGTATTGGTGCTTTTGAATTTAATTCCCGTCTTATGACGGGCTTTTACACAACTTAACTAATACTGTCTGCATCAATAAGAACACATAAAACAAAAATTCCACCAAGAAACAATGAGTCCATGAATGTTGAGGAAGCTATTTCAGCCAGGATATTGTATCTTATTATTCTTGTCTTTTTCTTCCTGCTGCTAACAGAGCATGAGATCCAACATTTGCAGGTGATCTCTCCTTGTAATAAACCTGCGTCCAAGCATTCATGTGCTTCTGTAGCGTTGGTTTCTATAGCAACTGGTTTTACGTAATGAGGTTGCCAGCCCTCGTGCACAGCCTCATAGTTGTGGCCTGTTAACGACGTGCCTCCTGGGGTAGCAGTAATTCTATTCTGTCTATGTCTCCTAAGAGCCTCCCCCCGGGAAACTTACACGGGGCAGCCAGGATGTGAATAAACATTTATGTATGAATGTTGAGCAAACCGTTGTAGTAAGGCTGTTAACAAAGATGCATGAACAAATGTAACATGTTTCAGTGGATAGAATGGCGGGAAATTTAAGATGACAAATGACATCGCGGGCAATGGATAGGACATGTATTGAGGAAAGCTGTTGATAGCACTAGCAGACAGTCCTTGTTATGGAATCCCCCAGCGTAAAAGAAGCAGAGGCAGATTGAAGAATACATGGAGAAGAGAACCGGAGACAGAAGATGACAATTCTTCTTCTTCTTCCTCGTTCGCCCTCAGACTTCTACATTAATGACACTAATAAAGACCGTAGTCAGCTCAAGGTTCCTGACATCTCGTTCGCCCTCAGACTTCTACATTAATGACACTAATAAAGACCGTAGTCAGCTCAAGGTTCCTGACATCTGGGTCATCTTGGGTCGTCGAACACAATCCTCATCGAGTCATATTTGCATCAGGCGGTTTGGCGTTGCACTATAAAAAATGATGATCAAAGAAGAAGATGAAGATGAAAATGATAATGACGACGGGGAAAAATCTTGAGCTGACGGCACGTGACAGGAGGATTTGGCATGCATTTCTGAAAGACCTATGCTCCTGGGGGAATCTAAAGAGTATTTATTGATTGATAGCTTGGGATGAAAGCTTTTGATAAGATCAAATTTTGGAAAGAGTGAATATCTGGCTGATAAATAGAATAAACACATAAATTTATGAATACAATAAAGATAAATCACACATTAACTTGTATTTATTAAATTAATATCAATATGTAACTGACTAATGACTTCTTCCAATTTCAGATTGCTGTTTACTCATGTGCGTGGCCTCTCCTCTACTGAAAGTGACAGATCTTCAACAGAAAACCTTAACCAAAAAAAAAAAAAAAAAAAAAATGGGAAGAAAAATGACTCAATAAATTATGGGAGTCTGTCACAAATAACGTGCCTTGTTTTACTCTTGCCCGAGTGTTATGTTCTGATTGCAATTTTTCAGTCCTAAACTCTGCTGTATTGTATAATATTATGTTGTGACGTAACGCATGCAAGATGGATGAAGGATCATTGATGAACTGTTGTCTATCTACATTAGAGCATCAACAAACATATGGTCAAATAAAGAACACATATACTCAAATTATAACACATATGTGTGTTGAAATGGGTATTCTATGCATAGGATAAACACTATATTTCGTGTGCATGGGCCAAAAATAAATTAATCAGTGGCCAAATAGGAATCACAAGAAACATCTAAGTTGATGCATTTTCACTTTTCTAAAGAAATTTAGGTTTTAAGGAAAGTTATTGTTTCAAAAGTTACGTTTCGAAATTTATATTTAACGAATTTTTATAAATGTTTGATATTACAACAATATTGTTAAAAGTCAGCCTGCATCCTTCTGTGCTGAGATGTGTTCTGTATGATGCGAAGAAGCTTGTACATTGTGTTAGAATGTTCAAATGATCTGTAACATGTCAAATTATATTTGCGGGTAATTTATAAATTCCATTTGTTATGATATTTTCTTGCAGTCAAAAATATACAGTTGTTTTATTGCCCTTTTGGCAATATTGGTTGTTAATAATTGTTTGGTTAACCATAAATAAGTACTGAATTAAGGAAAGTCAATTCAGTTCTTACAAAAGTGTTGGGGGGTTTGTTACATAAAACAATGCAATCCCCAGCTTATAACGATATTTCCCTGTTTGACAGGTTAAGGGAGACATATGGGAGACATACGAGACGCTTTAGGAGATAATAAAGAAGATTCCGCCAAACAACAGTTAGGAAGACGTAAGTGGAGATGAAACTGGACATACACTGTGGGAAAAATCCTCCCGGGAAACTCATCATGCACTGGCATGGAACCCGTACAGGAGGTGATAGAGAAAAAAGCCAATGACCAAACTGAGAAAAAGCGCTTTGACTGAACAGAGGGACGGCTATACACTCGAAGAGAGATGGATAAGTGGCAGAGGGACGAGAAAAGTTAAAGCTTCTGATCATTAGTTTGTGTACTCGAGACAACCATGGGCAACGATTGATTTAACTTGGTGAAACTTAAGGTAGCTGAAGTCTGACATCAGTATATGTGATGCTTCAGGTGGCGATCGGAGTCTCAAAATAACTATCTTGACAATGAGAGATGGGTAAATTAACCAACAACAAAACTTGCAATACACATTAAAAAAAAAAAAAACTGGAGCAGAGAATGTAGAGATAGATTGTCTCACATATTTTGTCATCACAAAGTGTGACAGACGAACCAGCTGCAATTGGACTATCAACTCATTCAACATAGTTGACTGATGTCCTCACTAATGTTGTACTGTCTTTAAAGTCAGAAAAGAGAAAAGACTGAGCTTTAGTTAGGAAGAGAAATTAATGTGACATAAATGCATGATAGCTTAGCCCATTTGTTAAACAGAGCATTAAGAAACTAAACCGAAAGAGGAAATTCAAATTTACGTAAACTTGTTGAAAATTGGTGTACAGGTGTATCAATATGCGTTTTATATTATTTAAAAAAAAGAAAAGATATAAAGTTATGTGAAGAAACTCAGCTTTCAATTGTAATTTTTTTTACGTAACATAGTTTAGCTATAATATAAACATAATTTAACAAGCAAAAGACAATCATTGGGAACTGTAGATTATGTGATGTAAGTTTTTAATTTACTTTCATGTGACAGCAACAAACATTTGTTATGTCAGTTATTATGCATTTTATTTGGATGTATTTGATATATTTATTTCAAGGCTGGTCCAAGATATCTGTATACGGTGGCGAACAAGCCATCTTGAATGTTTTAACTGATAGTTAAAAGGATAATAAAAAAGATTTCACAAAGATGAAAATGTTATCTTTTCGTGTTGTCTATTTTCTATGTTGTTTATTCCAGTTTGTACTATAATATTTCAGTGCTACTGTAGACTTGTTTGCATGGAAAGTTGTTAACAAAACACATGTACCTTTGTGTGACAGTGCGAAGACGATGTGTGAAGAAGAAAAAGAATTCGTGTGTAGTGTTGTCGTCACTCTCTGGCCTACTTTCACACACGTTCCGCAGTCACAAAAAAACTCTTGATGACAGGGGTCCCACTTTTATTAATGAAACCCTATCAGGTAGCATGTGAATCATACAGAAAATAATGCTGTCCACAAGCTATTTAGGTATTCTCTACGTAACACCATATAACCCAGCACAGACTGCTGGACTCTCTCAATGTCGTTAGCTCTCTTAGCACAGACGCAACTATGCAACAGCCCAAACCTCACTTGGTTATCGTACAAGGGCGCGTTTTGCACAAGAAGACAATCTGGCTACTTCTCAGCTCTGCTGAAGCCTTCAACTCTTTTAGTTTAAATCTTACTTATACTCCCCGGTACCTTATGTTAGCCACGTCAAAATGTCAGGCAAAGCTCCGCCCATCCCTCTAGGGAGCAAATCAGGAGTCCTATGCTCAGTTTGGATGACATGAGATCATATCTTAGTAAAGATTATCTTCCTAGACGTCCACAATTCAAGTTCCGCCCACTAATGGTAACATCCCACGATATCCGTTGTCCTACTAACACTTCTTACGGTTTCGTGCTCAACAAGGTTTTTTCCTCTGGTGTCAGACAGCGCCGAGATGTCTAAAACCAAGGGACGTCTCTCATTACATCTTCTGCGTCTCACACGTTTCAAAGATGGCAACGGTGTGTTTCATTTAGATTGCCCACTCCAGTGTGAGAATGCCAGCATGAGCGCAAATATATACCGTGGACCAGATCATAAATTAATTACCCAGTCTAAAATTACATCCTTCTGGCCACACGGTTACATTTGTATAACACATTAATTTCATATTAGTTTTGTTACTTAGTTTTCTATTTCTCATCATCAATTTCGTGTTTGTTCCTTGTGGAGCATGGAGACACTCCTGACAGGAAACCTGCACCAAAACTTTCACGTGCTCTTGTAGTGGTGGGCTCCGAAACGGTTTATTTTACATGATCATGTTGCCAACCTCACCATGTTTCCAGTTCTCGTCTCCATGTCTTGAGTTCTCTTGTCCATAGCTCTAGTTATGTTCTCCATGTCTTGAGTTCTCTTGTTCATAGCTCTAGTTATGTTCTCCATGTCTGCAGTTCTCTTCTCCGTGTCTCAATTTCTCTTCTCCATTGACTCCATGGAGGTCTGGATCCCTGGCTCTTAGTTTGCCATATTTATCGTGGTAGCCGATCTTCTTCCATTCTGCAGACATGGCCAAACCATCGTAGTTTGTACCGTTCCACTTGGGTCTGCAAGGGCTGGATTTTGAGGTCCTGACGTGTGGTCTGGTTGCGGAAACAAAATACATAGAAATAAATTCCAGAACAGCCAATAAACTGACGTTAGAAGAGGCAGTAACAATTTGAAATCACGTGTTGAACAGACCGGATCTCACGTTGAGCAGAAATATTTATGTGACACAAGTTTTTATGTGATAAAATGCCAGTTAATTTTCTTTAATTTGACAATTGTTTCATTTGTAGATGCGTTGTATGCTGTTTTATAGATTGGTAGTGTAACTTTGTCCATCAGGTGTGTTTGTTAGTGTGTCTGGCGTTTAGTCTTTGTTGAAGAATAATTTGTTCTTCAGTAGAAAATTCTGCTCTTTGGTGTTTATGTTTCAGTAGAACCAAGCTGATAATCTTAAGTGTAGAAATTTCATTTGACGATGGTTCTCAAGATGTTCCAATGTTGTAACCTATCTTGTTATTTGTTTTATTTATATAATCGCATAGTGGTTCAGATAGTATCAGGTTAACACCTGAAATGGTTATGGTTATCTGTATGTTTGAGGCGATGGTAGAACCTCCTTTCACAGGCTCTTTGTTGACCAAAGATGTGTGCAAAAGAGACATGAGGGCACTGGACATGGATGAAGCTGCTGATCGCACCAGGTGGCGATGCTTTCTACGGCACCACCTCAGATTGGGCCAAAAGAAGCTCTCATAGCAAGCAGAAGAGAAGGAGAAAACGTCGAAAGTAACACAAGGAAAATAAGCAGTTGAGGGCTGTCACCTCAGGGGAGCATTCTCATAGTCAGTTATGACTGAAGAGGCTATTGTTATTATTATTGCAAAACACAAACAATTAAGACAACAGACTGTTGACGTCCTAGTATCTCTGACCTTACGCGTAAACATCGACAGTGTCGGTAAACGATAATGACACATAATGAAGCTGGAGATATTGCTACTGCTTGTTTGTCAACTCTTGTGAGGATGGGTGGACAGCAGTTAAAAATTAATAGAAATGAAATCGAAACTGAAAATTAATGGGTCTTACGGGTTTCATTTGTACCGTCGGATTGCCGTACGTCGAGTCTGCCGTAATCTGATACCTTGCTGTGTACTCACAATGGCAGCCATGTGCGCCCGTTTATTTGTAGTCAGATCTTCTCATGTCAGCTGATGTCATTCATTTCCTCCTTTAGTTCCCCACGGAGCATTAGCCTTCAACAAATTCACGCCAAGCTTTCCTGTCTTGTGTCATTTGTTCAAGCTCTTTTCATGCTTTCTTTATCTCTTTCATGTCCATATGAAATTCTTGTGTTTTTAAGCATCCCCTTGTCTCTTGTACTCTGGGCATTGCAGAACAAGGACTGTCTTTTTGTGTAACCATCAGGTTTCCCGGTGTGTCCTATCCAACTGTAGATTCCGCACTTTACATGATATCAAACACAAATATTTTTTACATGTGCGATTTACAGGTAAAATAATGTGTAGCAATTATCTAATGTATACACGCACATGAACACGCACGCAAACACACACTGAGTAGACTTTCGATTATTTGAAATGATAGGGAGCAAATTAATTCCAGTTAATAAAATTCAGGTTAATCATCATACTATATATATATATATATATATATATATATATATATATATATATATATATATATATATATATATATATATTATATATATATATATATATATATATATATATATATATATATATATATATATATATATATACACGTAACATGTCACGCACATATATACAAAAAGTTCGTAACTCTCCACTCGTACATAGACGACAAAATGTTCGTAACTTTCCACTCGTACATAGAAAAAAAAATGTTCATAACTTTCCACTCGAACATAGATAACAAAATCTTCGTAAAACTTCAATCGCACATAATTAACACAAAGCTCGTAAATTTTCACGCGGACAAAAATAATAAAAAGATCGTAACATTTCAGGCCACGTTTTATTCTAGCCATAGAAACATCTTTCAAAACTTACTGGAAACTTGTAACGCATGCAAAGAAATAATGTGATTTCTCACCGGAAAAAACGGAACATTTGGCCGGACCCCCTATTCTTGTGCACGCTGTAAAGAAAAAAAGATCTAGTTTTCTCTATCTTAAAAGTCACAACCGTTTGATAAACGCTCTCCTTTTCTGAGCTGGTAAAAATAAAAAGTGAAAAAAAGGGGGTGGGGAGACACATTTTAGGGATTAATTTGGGGGTCGGAGTGGCTAAGAAGAATGGCGTCCGCCTCGAGATCAAGAGGTACCCGGTTCGATTCCCAGTTGAGGGAAAATAATTTATGGAAAAAAGTTTTTCAGAACCAGTGGTTCTAATGATGTCATACTTCCACATGGTCTCATGGGTACTGAAATCGGATGCCTAGCCTTCTCGGATAAGGGCGAAACAATAGGAGGTCCCGTGTGCAAGTTGCGCACGTTAAAAATCCCTCAGCAGTGGGAAATCGTAAAGAGTAGGCCTATCAGGCCGCTGCCCTGGCAAAATTTAAAAATTAGAAACCTACCCACAGCAAAAATATTTATAGAATGTGTGATTCCTGTATACACACATTGGGTTTCTCGCCGGTGCTACGGAGTTCGTGCACTGTGCTGAGATCCTCCTTGTGTGGTGTAAGGGAGGAGATCGGAGCACTGATGGAGTAGTCCGTGTGCAATGAAGATAGTCCTTAAACCAAACCAAACCAGGGATCAATTTTATTATTGTTACAAAATGCACTATAGAGCATATATATATATATATATATATATATATATATATATATATATATATATATATATATATATATATATATAATATATATATATATATATATATATAAAATAAATGTTCCCATAAATTAAACATAATGAATAACGGCTATTAGAATTTTTGCTATCGTCGACACTTTGAACGCTTGTGACTTTAAATGTGAAAATGCCAGAATTCTATTTCAAATGATAATTGACTTATCAACATTCAAACTGCATATACATAAGTTTGAAACAACCTGTGTGTGTGTGTGCGCGCGCGCGTGTGCGTGTGTGTGTGTGCGTGCGCGCGCGTGTGTGTAGACATAAAGTATTACTGATTAATGATAACTGGTCATCCTCTTTTAGTCAATGCAACTGAATGTATTTTTGTTTTGAAAAAAATGTGTCTCGTTTTGGCGAGGTGCGCTCAACTCAACCTAGAAACAGGGTCCGTCGCTTGAATTAGGAATTAGGGCATGTGGTGAGTTGGGATTATATAAATATTTTTATAGGGGACTTAGTGTACTGAATGAGATCAGCTGTGAAGGTCTCTGTATCTAATAAGGTTGGTGTGTTACAGAGAACCTTGCTTGCTACCACATTTCGACCTCAATCAGACTTATTCTTGAATTGTATGATGACTTCGTATAATGTCTAGGGTTATGATAGTGATGAAGTGTAAGTTCACAACAACCAACAGACAGATAAACACCTAAGTTAAGATTCACAACAATTTACAACACTATGACAATCACAAACACCTAACACTCTAAAGATTTATCTTAAGTAAGTCAAGTGTTAAATTTTATACAATGTATTAGCTTTTTCAATATATAGATATCCTGATCCTACTACAATGTGAATCAGGAATCACAATCAAATGTAAGCACAATGTTTATGTACACGAATTTATACAAAAGATCTTTGTCCAGACATATAATAGTATTGTAATATAAGGGTAGTGTTGTGATGTATTATTATGAGGTAATACTGGCTTTTAGTGCTAGGTTGTTGTTTGTCATCACGACTTCATGTGTTTGTTACTGGTGGAAATAATATTAAAGGATTCACAGATTCTGTTTCTTTAAAATTTCTGTTCCTTTTGTCTTTTTAATAAAGTTCAATTCAGGGGTATTTGATTCAAGGTTGGGCTTTACGTGCTGACATGCTCTTATCTCATAATGCAGCTGCAGGAAACCTGTATCCTCTGCTCGCTTGCTTCTCAGTTTGATAATATGATAGACAATGGCCGCTATCTTGTGCATGGGAGTCTGCTGCCAACTTTCTGGATCACGCAGTACTCAGACCGGACGATGCAATATCACCATCTATACCACGGTCCCTGAAAGTGAAGGTTATGCATCCTTCTTACTAACTAGTATACAATATTATTCCACACTGAAGTACATGACAGTACAAACAAACATAAAGTTCAGCGCTTTAGGCCAACTGCTAGCTTTTCATGTGACAATATACACCAGTATTCCTCTCCCTAATGGTTACAACGCCTCTGCCATTCCAGCTGTAATTCCTTCCATACAATAGGATAGGTGTTATGTTACTATATGGTAATCCAATATATATATATGCAGTTATACTCCTCTCTGACAATTTTTTACATGGTGGAGCAATATCTAGGCTTTGCCTCATGTTTGCTACTGAACCGCACACATACAGACATAATTTATCATTTCACATTCAATTTTCATATAAAATACAGGTCACTACTATGTTTCACAAAAGTCAGGGATTTCCATCCCAAGCAGATATGACCAAACCTGACAGTATCTCTGTTCTCTATATGTTTTATTACCAATATCTAATTATCTAATGGACTTTTTAGATAATTTATTACATATTCCTAGTCCACTAGCCTTCCTGTACACGAATATATGATTTTCAAGGGGCTAAGTAGTGTAGTTAAGAATACGATCTTTTTTCGATGTTAAGTGTTTAATTTCAACTACCACCTGTTCAATCCTTTACGACTGTACTATCAGTATAATGTCAGGAGCCCTACGTAAATATCAGGTTTCCTAATAAGAATTAAACCTGTTTTCAAAACTTAACATCGTATCGTTAGTTTTTTTCATCACTGTTTATTTGAAAAAAATTAGGCCATGCACACTGCGAGTTGGTTTATTTTTAGACACACAGCGAGTGGCTTGCGCTACTGTGTTCCATGGTCCGTCCAACTCTCTCTGCTTTTTTTCTTCTAAGCCCGTCTGTCTTTCCAAGACTAACCTTGTGCGCAATTTTGCACTAGTGTTAGTTTTTAAAATCAAGGTCGTTCAGAAGATTTTACTACACATTCTATTTTTAGAACTACGTTTATCGCCGTATTGTTAGGCTTAAGTATTTTATTTAGGAACGAACGAATTAGGACAAGTAGAAATCTTGTGTTAGCCATTACGGCGTTATACAACCAAGGCGTTATCTATACTAGGAAAGCACTGGTCCTTCTCCATTCTTCTTCCTATCGTATTATTTCGTTCTGCTTTACATTTATGTTCTAATTTATATATGGGTATTATAATTTTTCACCACAGGGCACATGTCCAAATAAAAAAGGCTTGCAGTCTGGTTACTTAACGTCAACGATTTGAAGGGCGACAAATATACAAAGCTCATGTGATCTTAAATAAGAGTAGTTAAATTAGGATTCAATGAGTAGATTATGTTTCAGCCGTAAAATAAATGTGTGTCCATGGAATTGTGGGAGATGAATGAATAAGTGAAACACGTGACTGAAAAGGTCGCAAATGAATGAATTAGTGAATGAATGAATAAATGAGTGAATGAATGAATATGTAGGAAAGGTCGCCACGTGAAGACAACGATGCCAGTTGTAGTTTAGATATTAGTGGCGTTACATTTTGTCACCGTGACATGATTTTAGCTTGACGAATAGGGGCTCCACATCTTATTGCTAGTCAAGACGATAACTTGATGATTAATGGCTCCACAATTTGTTACAGTGACGAGAATAACTTTGATGATTAATAGCTCCGCGATTTGTTACACTGACAAAGGATCAACTCGATGATTAATGGCTCCACGATTTGTTACAGTGACAAAAGAATAACTTGATGATTAATGGCTCCACGATTTGTTACAGTGACAAAGGAATAACTTGATGATTAATGGCTCCACGATTGCTTACAGTTATAGGAGAATAACTTTGATGATTAATGGCTCCACGATTTGTTACAGTGATAAGAGAATAACTGTGATGATTAATGGCTCCACGATTTGTTACAGTGACAAGATAATAACATGATGATTAATGGCTCAACGATTTGTTACATTGACAAGAGAATAACTTTAATGATTAATGGCTCAACGATTTGTTACAGTGACAAAGGAATAACTTGATGATCAATGGCTCCACGATTTGTTACAGTGACAAAAGAATAACTTGATGATTAATGGCTCCACGATTTGTTACAGTGATAAGAGAATAACTTTGATGATTAATGGCTCCACGATTTGTTACAGTGACAAGAGAATAACTTGATGATTAATGGCTCAACGATTTGTTACATTGACAAGAGAATAACTTTGATGATTAATGGCTCCACGATTTGCTACAGTGACAAAAGAATAACATGATGATTAATGGCTCAATGATTTGTTACAGCGACAAACGAATAACTTGATGATTAATGGCTCCACGATTTGTTACAGTGACAAGAGAATAACTTGATGATTAATGGCTCCACGATGTGTTACAGTGACAAAGGAATAACTTGATGATTAATGGCTCCACGATTTGTTACAGTGACAAAAGAATAACTTGATGATTACTGGCTCCACGATTTGTTACAGTGACAAGAGAATAACTTGATGATTAATGGCTCCACGATTTGTTAAGTGACAAGAGAATAACTTGATGATTAATGGCTCCACAATTTTTTACAGTGACAAAAGAATAACTTGATGATTAATGGCTCTACGATTTGTTACAGTGACAACAGAATAACTTGATGATTACTGGCTCCACGATTTGTTACAGTGACAGGAGAATAACTTGATGATTAATGGCTCCACGATGTGTTAAGTGACAAGAGAATAACTTGATGATTAATGGCTCCACAATTTGTTACAGTGACAAGAGAATAACTGATGATTAATGGTTCCACGATTTGTTACAGTGGCAAGAGAATAACTTGATGATTAATGGCTCCACATTTTGTTACAGTGACAAGAGAATAACTTGATGATTAGTGGCTCCACGATTTATTAATGTGACAAGACGATAACTTTGATGATTAAGGGCTTCACATTGTGTTACTGCGACAAAACGATAACTTTGATGATTAAGGGCTAAACATTTTGTTATTGTGACAAGACAATAACTTGATGATTAAGGGCTTCATATTTTGTTACTGTGACAAGACGATAACTGGATGATTAAGGGCTACACATTTTGTTACTGCGACAAGATGATAACTTTGATGATTAAGGGCTCCGCATTTTGTTACTACGACACGACGATAACTTGATGATTAAGGACTTCACATTTGGTTACTGCGGCAATACGATAACTTTGATGATTAAGGGCTTGTTGTAGCCGTTTATGGTAATGGTGTTGGTCTTCACAACGCGAATGGCAAACTGAACGAAAATGTCAACAAACTGTTCTGTAAAACGGACTACAACAGGTAGTGTTTGAACTGATCACTCGATGGTAAACTGGGCAGTACATAAGTCAGTGATTGCTGGACATATAGTTTATTGACATGGCACATACGAAGAAACGATACGATCATAGTTATAGGTTATAGGTACAAAATGTCATACTTTGAAGTTGCTGATAATTCTTAGTTATTCTTCAAGTGATCAAGTCTTATCAACACCCACAACAATCTATTCAGCTATTGAGTTCGGAATCGGCTAACCTCTCTCTACATCCAAGCCACGACTTTGGCATTGAAGCATGTACGGCATATAAAACATGTGCGTAAGATAAACAATATAACTTCTACTCGTAGGAATTCTCCGTCTACGATTCAAATCTTAAAGGCAAGCGACTCTGTAGATCCATTCTAGGAACATCTTAATTCCCGCTAGACTAGTATTAGAGCGGCCCTTTTTCATACAGCATTAAAATAAGAAGTGGGACGATAACTCACGTGACATTCCTGATATTGGTTTCGACCTGAAGACCAATACAGATCACTAGAAATAAATGGCTTCCTTAAAATGCCATTGAATACGAAATATAAAATTACTATCATGGACACAAGACAGTTCCATGTTTCCACTTCAAAACATGACGTCACAAACTACTCAACTAGGTTACACGTGCGTCCAAAGCAACACTCACTGCTTTGTGCACGTCAGTGCGCGAATCAATCGAACGCTCAAACAATATAACTACATAAAACTGGTGCGTACATTTGGCAGGACCGACGACTACCCCCTTAGGTAATAAATGTACGTAACAGCTCCCTTATTACCTCCCCTTAAAAAAATTAATCCCATTAATTTTTTTCGAACTAATTACTCGAGAGAGGTGAGTCAAAACTACAACAAGATTTATGACATGCATAAAATTATATCATATTAAGAAAAGAATATTAACTTGAAATTAATATAACTAAATGACAGTATGCATTAAAGCACACATCCACCATCGACCTACTTTGGAACGATGTGGTAATATTCGAAGTAAAAAGAAGTTGAAAAAATGAAAATGAAGAATCAACAAAAAAAGATGATAATAAAATTCAACTAAGTTTTTTTCAAAAGAAAATCGAAACATATGATTTCAAAAATGAAAATGAACAGCAACACTGATGATAATCAATGATAAAAGAATCAGTGAAACAGAAAATTTTGAAATACAATGTGCAAAAATGAAGCAATGCAAAATTAAACACTTTAAGAAGCAACGCACTTACTGATATCTAGCACTAGTAAGTTTGACTAGTTATCTAAAAGTAAAATCTCATGTAGTGGAATACGTGAATACACGTATTGCGAGACACTAATAACGTTAGTAGATGTGTGATTTATAAACAATCAAATTGATTAAATTGAATTAATCTAATTCTAGTACTTAATTACACATAAATATAAATAACTAGTAATTTATTCTAAGTAATTCTAATTTCAGTCATTGTGAATATTCGTTCAGAACTATTTAGAGTCAACAAGAATATGTTCCTAATGTTCCATGCACGAAATAAGTTTACGAACACGATATGTAGTGTAATATGTTCCATAACACTAACGAATGTCTATTTGTTGCTTTTTACCAATGTTTCCATACTACAAAAAAAATGTTACTTTAATATCACTGTTCTCGTTCTAATAAAACGTTACTTCACAAGAAATAATGTTATAATCCATATGTAAGTATGTTCTGAAAGTTATATTTATACGAATACTGCAAAACTATACATAGTCTTCACAGATGTACAATTAATGACACTGTACAAAGTTATTCATGTTTCGGTGAGGACGTTTCTCTCCATCTAAAAGTGGTTTAGTTTCACCAAGTTCACTAGGGCATCTTGAAAGACAGTCTGCAAATACATTCTGTACTCCAGGAATAGCTCGTATCTCAAAATGGAACGGTTGAAGAGCTATAGCGTAACGCGCTGACTTTGATGACTTAACGTTTCCAGTATTCAATGCGGTAAGAGCTTTCTGGTCAGACTCCACCACAAAGTGTGATCCGAGGAGATAACGATCCAGTTTTGTGATTGCCCAGACAAGAGCGAGAAGCTCTTTGTCTAGAACGGAGTACTTCATCTCGCTCGTCGTAAGCTTTCTGGATACGTACATAATTGGAAATAAGGTGCCTCCGTATTCCTGCATCAAAACTGCCGCGATAGCGTAGGAAGAAGCATCACTGCGAAGAACAAAGGTGAGATCTTTGTTAGGCAACCTTAAAAAAGGCTTATTTGAAAAAATTTGTTTTATATAGTCTAACGCCGTTTGGTGATCCTGCGACCACTTTATTACATTAGGTGTGCCTTTCTTCAGTAACGAAGAAAGAGGTGCAGTTATAGTAGACAAATGAGGGATGAATTTAGAATAGAACTGTATTAGGCCTAAGAGTGACCTCACTTGTTTTTTTGTCTTAGGTGCTGAGATGTTTAAAATTTTAGAGACGTTACTGTCTTCTGTATACATTAAACCGCGACCTATACGGTGACCAAGAAATGAGATGTCATGAAAACCGACAAAAGCCTTTGAAGGTTTCGCTGTTAAGTTATAATCCTGTAAGGTAGAAAGTAAAGATTTTAAACCCTGAATATGTTCATCCCAAGAGTCACTGAAAAGACAGATGTCATCTATATAAGTAATGACATCGGGACGATGAGACAATATGCGGCGCATCATGCGTACAAAGGTAGCTGGCGCATTCATTAACCCGAAAGGCATAAAATTATATTGAAAAAGACCCCGTGGCGTCGAGAAAGCGGTGAATGGCTTTGCTTTCGTAGTGAGTGGCACTTGCCAATAACCCTTTGAAAGGTCAAATTTCGAAAAGAATGTGGCATGAGATAATTTCTCTAATAAGTCGTCTAAAAGAGGTAATGGTTCCGCATCGAATTTTGTAACTTTGTTTAACTTCCTGTAATCTACGCAAAGACGTATATTGTTGTCTTTCTTCCTAATGATTACCATAGAAGAAGAATATGGTGATGAAGATGGTTCAATTATATTTAATTGGAGCATATCATCCAATTCCTTATCAACCTTATCACGAAAGTGTAAAGGAATAGGATATGGGCGAACTCGAATCGGTGTATCGTCAGTCAAAATAATGTCATGTTGGATGACTGACGTATGACCTGGGATGTCGGTGAGGACATCCTCATACGTGTGTAGAATTTTAGAGACTTGCTGACGTTGATCATCAGTAAGAGTAGATGAGATAGTAACATCATTCCATTTCTCAGTGGAATGGAGTGGTACAACTGGTATTGGTAGTTGTACATCATCGAAAGAAGATTCCTCTTCTTGGATGACTGACAAACTAGAATAGTGTTGAATAGGTGGTGTAGGATCGTCAGTTGCTTGGAACACCGATTGTAGATAATCAGGACGTGAGTAATACTCCTTCAACATGTTAATGTGGAAGGTTTTATGTTTGCCATTAACATCAACGATGTAGTCGACATCGGATATTCTTGAGATGATCCTGAAAGGACCTCTCCAGGTAATTAAAAGACGATTGTTATGCGCAGGGAGTAATACAAAAGCTTCATCACCAGGTATGAGCTGGCGAAGACGTCTATATTTGTTTGCAGATAGACGAGCTTTTTCTTTGGCATGTTCGGATGATGCAGTAGCTAGTCTACAAGCATCTATGATTTTCTTTCTAAGAGAGATCACATACTCATAAGAGGATTGAGTTTCCTCTTCAATATTCTCATCCACCAATAAGTCGTGGATTAACGACATCGGACCGCGTGGTTGCATGCCAAAAACAAGCTGGAACGGGAAAACCCCGTTGCTTGATTTTGTACCTCGCGATACGCAAAGAGACAAGCGGGTAGGACCCGATCCCAGTCTTGGGGATGGTCTTGAGTCATCTTACCCAACAACTGCTTGAGTGTCCTATTGAGACGCTCAATTAACCCATTTGACATCGGATGATAAATAGAACTAAGAGATCTATCTATACCTAATGTCTTCATCACTTGAGACATGGATTCAGAAATGAACTGAACCCCATGATCCGACAAAATTTTCCGTGGAAAACCAATGCGTGAGAAGATTAACATCAATGCCTCTGCTACACTGGCAGATGAAGTGTTCTTGAGAGGGATGGCCTCAGGCCAACGAGTGCACATATCAATGCACGTAAGAATATGCGTATGCCCTCTAGCAGATGGAAGCATTGGACCAATAATGTCAATGGCCATTTTATCAAATGGTCTAATCGGGATGTCCGCAGCTTGAATAGGAGCCGCATGAAATGGACCCCGTACCTTAACTTCTTGACATATCAAACAGGACCGACAATAGAGAGTAACATCTCTATGGACGCCTGGCCAGTAGAATGCCGAAAGCACTCTGGATTTGGTACGCGAAAAACCCATATGGCCCGCACATTGCGAGTCATGAGCATGTCGTAATATACGAGATCTCATACAGGATGGGACAAGAATCTGAGAACATAAGGATAAATCCTTTTCCCGTATTACTCTAACCAAATCCCATTTTTAAGTATAAAGTCATGTCTAGATTTTGCAAGTTTGTTGCTTGTATTCTTTTTGTTAACATACTGAAAGAATTTTTTTAATGAATTATCATTCTTTTGCAATGTTGCAAACAACTCCCGTGAAATAGGAGCATCATCATCACAAGTGGTATGAACTGTAGGTTCAATAGGTGTATCATGCGACATATTAGTAGCTTGCGCTCTAGTCACTACTGCATTTGCAGTTTGAATATGTCGCTCTTCCCATTCAGCAATTTGCTGTGGTGTACACTCTTTAATACCATGTATGCGACCAAGTATTACATCACAGATTGGGTTAGGCAGAAGACATGCTTGGATCTTTCCTGAAAAGAAAGGTGTGTTAAGATCAATAATAGCAGTGGGAAATGTTTCAATAGTGCCACCAAATGTTACACATTTGACAACCCGGCCCGTGGCACAACTTGGGTCGATCAGCGAAGTCCGGACACCGATTGTTGTACAACCTGAGTCAAATAGGAGAGAGCATGAAATATTATTGACAAATCCCTTGTTAAACTTAAGAGAGCCCTGTCCCTGGTGTACTGACGCAGCAGTGGCTGTACAGACTGCAGGCAGGCTAGGCAAGGTATGTCCGCAACGCAGCGTCGTGATCGCCTTAGGCTGGAAAAGAGTCGAGCATTCTGGGCAGTCTTTCACCTGGGAACAATCTAGAGAACAAGACATAGCATTGTGAGTTTCAGCTACTTTACCCTGTTCAATGTTAGCCTGTGTATCATTAAAAGCAACATTAGAATGTCTACCTGTATTATTCAACGATCTATCTCGTCGGCGCGATCGATTGTGATTTTTGTCATTAAAATTGCCATAATTGTCGTTTCTGCTAGAGTTAAAATTTGGATTAGTCCGATAATTTGTAGAATGATCGTTATGATGTTGGTTAAATGGTTTATTTCCAAAAAATTGTCTGTTTTGCGGACCCTGAGACCTTGATCTCCAGTTTTGTTTATTATAATGTCCTTGACTATTTTTAAAATAATTGTTACCAAAATCTCGCGATCTGTGAGTTTGGTTCCAAGAAACATTAAATGGAGCAGATTGTTGAAATTGCTTCCCTTTGTAAAAGTTATCATTGGTGAAATTATGATTATTTCCCTTATTGACATACCTATCAGCACTAAAAGAACGATTGCGTGAAAAATTGTTTTGTTGTGCTGCAAAAGCAACAGGCAATTCACTCTTAATCTGCGCGTTACTTAGATCCATGTTTGGGTGAGCAGTGCAAAAATTTTTTGCATGTTCTTCTAAGTTTTTCATTGATAAAGGTTTCCGTTCGTGTAAAAATGCGAGAAATGTAGGGTTTACCGACGAAAGTACCTTATCGCGCATCAGTAAATCAAAGAGACCTTCATACGACTTTTCAATTTTGGATAATTCGATCCATCTTTCTAATGTTAGTCGTATCTGTGACAGAAAATCACTAAAATTTCTGCCAGATTGAGGTAGTAATGCGTGAAATTTCAAACGATATTCGTTTTCTGTCATTTGGAATTTTTGCAGAAGTGCTGCTCTAAGAGCATTGTAGTCATTTTTCTCACCAATGCTGGTGGTATGATAAACTGCTAATGCATCTCCTGTAAGTAATCTGGATAAATATGTACAGTATAGAGCTTTATCCACGTTATAAGACCCACAAGTGGCCTCAAACCTATCCAGGAAGAATATTACATCATCAGACGGGGGATTAAATTTTGGTAATTTAAGGTGAATTTCCTTAAAATGATCCTGTCTGGATGAAGTGTGGCTTTCAAAAGTTCTCTGAGAATTAGCTTCCTGAGTTAACCTAAGTCTCTCATATTCTGACTCTGCTAATTTCAGTTCATGCTGTCGTTTTCTATCATTCTCTTCCATCTCAAGCTGAAGTCGTTTTGTGTTTTGTTCAGCTATTAATCTCCTTTCTTCTATTTCTTTTTGTTTCTGTTCCATTTCCTTGTATTAATCTTGTGTTTAACTTCCATTTCTTTTCTAAGTCTTTCTTCAGACTCCTTTTGCTTCTGTTCTGCTTCTCGCTGAAATCGTTTCTCTTCCAATTCAGCGGCTAATCTCATTTTTTTCTCCTCTTCCTCAGCTATAAATTTCCTCTTCTTTTCATCCTCCTCAGCAGTTAATCTCATTTTTTTCTCATTCTCCTCCGCCTCAATTCGTTTTTGATCTGCCTCAAATTTCAAATTTTCCAAACGTAAAGTTTCCAATCTTCTCTGATCAGCTTCTATTTCTTGAGCTTTCTTATATTCTGACAGTGCAAATGCTTTAGCTTCATCAGGAGCCATCTGAAGAGCTTTTGCTTGCTTAATGAAATAGTCTAAGGTAGCCATTTCAATATTATTATGTAATAATACTATTTAAAAGTGTTACTACAACTAGTGTTCTTCGTTCCTGTTCTAGAACGGTAAAATCAATTTAAATAATAGGCAATAATATTAATAATTAATAATGTAATTTATAACATGAAATGATGTGAAAGCAATAACGTGACAGACAATAGCACAATAATGACACGACAAGATATTCAAGCCAAACGAAGACGTTCGCAGAAATCCAATTAAAATAAAATGGGAAACTAAAATGGAATGTCGTAAAGAATTACGATGATAACTGCGATTAAATCCAACAAGACAATAGACACCACAGTGTAAAAACAAAGGTTTTGTAAAAAACTAAACGACAGGAAAGGTGAGACGGACAATAATCACATACAAAATTCATCATAAAACTAAGGCACAAGTAAAAAATATCTACCAAAAACAACAAGTAAACGTGACACTACAGCTAACACAGACAGGTGTCACAGACCACCAGACACAGTGGACCTAGAATCCTTCTACGCTCACGCGTAGGAACATTCCACTGCGGGAAGTCTGCAAAATAATGTCCTACAGAACGTCTGACGAAGAGCCCGAATTGACTTCGAGATGGATCTCGTTCGTCAGATCTACCGCCCAACCTCCCGCGAAGAATACACAAAACATAACACATAACATAGAAAATATATAAGTGTACATAATCAATCAAGGCACAGCTAATAGTAATAAAGGGTATAACGTATACAAGTTATACTTAGCTCGCGTGCAGGTAAAAATCAAAGTGCCTCGTCTCCGTGTATGTACGTAAGAGGATGTAATACTTCGCTCTGCGTATATCAAACTAGCTCGCACGTAGTACTGACGAAGAGGTGAGCAAGGCAGTCAGTCACTGTACAACACGAAGTGAAGGTTGATAGATGACCTTGAGAATCTTGTAACGGTCAGTTGATTACGATTCATGTTGACAACAAGTTCCAACTTGACGATGATGTCGCCTTGAAAGTACACATTCTATTTTCAAACGATTAATTTGCTTGAGTAAGATCCGTTGAAATACTGAATTTCAAACCACGCTGGCGCACCAATCACTGTTGTAGCCGTTTATGGTAATGGTGTTGGTCTTCACAACGCGAATGGCAAACTGAACGAAAATGTCAACAAACTGTTCTGTAAAACGGACTACAACAGGTAGTGTTTGAACTGATCACTCGATGATAAACTGGGCAGTACATAAGTCAGTGATTGCTGGACATATAGTTTATTGACATGGCACATACGAAGAAACGATACGATCATAGTTATAGGTTATAGGTACAAAATGTCATACTTTGAAGTTGCTGATCATTCTTAGTTATTCTTCAAGTGATCAAGTCTTATCAACACCCACAACAATCTATTCAGCTATTGAGTTCGGAATCGGCTAACCTCTCTCTACATCCAAGCCACGACTTTGGCATTGAAGCATGTACGGCATATAAAACATGTGCGTAAGATAAACAATATAACTCCTTCTACTCGTAGGAATTCTCCGTCTACGATTCAAATCTTAAAGGCAAGCGACTCTGTAGATCCATTCTAGGAACATCTTAATTCCCGCTAGACTAGTATTAGAGCGGCCCTTTTTCATACAGCATTAAAATAAGAAGTGGGACGATAACTCACGTGACATTCCTGATATTGGTTTCGACCTGAAGACCAATACAGATCACTAGAAATAACTGGCTTCCTTAAAATGCCATTGAATACGAAATATAAAATTACTATCATGGACACAAGACAGTTCCATGTTTCCACTTCAAAACATGACGTCACAAACTACTCAACTAGGTTACGCGTGCGTCCAAAGCAACACTCACTGCTTTGTGCACGTCAGTGCGTGAATCAATCGAACGCTCAAACAATATAACTACATAAAACTGGTGCGTACATTTGGCAGGACCGACGACTACCCCCTTAGGTAATAAATGTACGTAACAGGGCTCCATATTTTGTTACAGTGACAAGATAATAACTTGATGATTAATGGCTCCACGATTTGTTACTGGGCTCCATGATCTGTTACAGTGGAAAGAGAATAACTTGATGATTAATGGCTCCACAATTGTTTACAGTGACAAGATAATAACCTGATGATTAAGGGCTCAACATTTTGTTACTACAAGACGATAACTTGATGATTAAGGACTTCACATTTTGTTACTGCGGCAAGACGATAACTTTGATGATTAATGGCTCCACATTTGGTACTGTGACAAGACGATAACTTGATGATTAAGGGCTCCACATTTTGTTACTGTGACAAGACGATAACTTGATGATTAATGGCTCCACAATATGTTACTGTGACGAGAATAACTTGATGGTTAATGGCTCCACAATTTGCTACGGTGACAAAGGATAACTGATGATTCAGGGCGCCACATTTTGTTACTGTGACACGCACAAGAAATTTGACAATCCATTCTTTTATGCGTGGGACAGCAACCAACGTAGCAATACCCTTCAGTCTCGCGGACGCTTCGTTACTGGCAAATCCACCGACATTCTGTCTCCCACACGTCTCATAACTGGAATACAGCACAAGAGATAACAGTACAATTCAAGCTTATGGAGGCACAAAACGGGGGGAGGATTAAAAAAAAAAATTCTGAACATAATTTTTTTCCCACGAGGTTTAATTTTGCCGAATCTGTCAAATCTTTGTCTTGAATCAGAATCACCAACTGCTGTCCTCATGATGTTCTATTTTCCATCGTTTTTTTTTGTCTGTTTGTGTTTGTTTTTTTTCTCTCCTATGGTTCCGAACTGTGGTACCGCTTGTGAGATGGTAGTGTTTCTGATGATTTTAAATGCTGGTGATGGCTGTGATTGTGATAAATGATGGGCATGTGATGAGGAGAAAGATGACGATGGTGATAACAAAATCACGAGCATGCAAACGAAAAAAATTCATCCTCCACCCCTCCGCCCAGCGTATAACTGTGCGTGCGTATTTTAAAAAGGATGACTGGTATACATGAACATTTACAGTCGATGTGCTCGGCAGACGAAGTGACTGGAAGCGAGTGATCCTGCTCAGGTTGCTAGCGCCATGCACAATGTCATAGTAGTCGCCCTGTACGACATGCATGAGGGTACAATAGTCCTGTTTGTTTCTTTACCTCTTCAGAGACCCCCGGGAAACTCTCGAATTAGAGAAGTCAAAAGCAGCAAGGAAAGGAACTGATCACCTGACCTCATAAATGCTAAGACCTAGCACAGTGAAGTCTCTAACACTTCACTCCCCTACGACAGCATCTGCTATTGGACTAACTTTACCAGTTTAGATCTTTATTAGACCTTTATAATCTTATTATACCTGTACTGCTATAATCTTATTACACCTGTACTGCTATAATCTTATTACACCTGTACTGCTATAATCTTATTACACCTGTACTGCTATAATCTTATTATACCTGTACTGCTATAATCTTATTATACTTGTATTGCTATAATCTTATTATACCTGTACTGCTATAATCTTATTATACCTGTACGGATATAATCTTATTACAACTGCACTGCTATAATCTTATTACAACTGCACTGCTATAATCTTATTACACATGTACTGCTATAATCTTATTACACATGTACTGATATAATGTTATTATACTGTACTGCTATAATCTTATTATACCTGTACTGCTATAATCTTATTATACATGTACTGCTATAATCTTATTATACCTGTACTGCTATAATCTTATTATACCTGTACTGCTATAATCTTATTACACCTGCACTGCTATAATGTTATTACACCTGCATTGCTATAATCTTATTACACCTGTACTGTTATAATCTTATTACACCTGTACTGCTATAATCTTATTACACCTGTACTGTTATAATCTTATTACACCTGTACTGCTATAATCTTATTATACTGTACTGCTATAATCTTATTATACCTGTACTGCTATAATCTTATTATACCTGTACTGCTAGAAACTAACCCTTGTTCTTGTTAAATTCTGTAAGACGACACTGTATATCTCCCATTGCCCGTCCATTCTTGAAATAAATATTAGACAAACATAAAGGTATGTTTTCAGGCACTCGTAAGAAATAAAGAAGTAGCACACTAGACAACAGAAAAACAACAGATGGCAGGGAGGATAGTGTGATTCGCTTGCATAGCTAGGCGGGGTTGTCGCACGGAAGGTCCTGGGTTCGAGTCCTGGGTAAACCACTCACGTCTGTTGTTTTTCTGTTGTCTAGTGTTCTACTTTTTTATTTCTTACGAGTGCCTGAAAACATACCTTTATGTTTGTCTAATATTTATTTACTGTTTACAGGCCTCGGGTTTCCCTTCCTGATGTGTTATAAATGTCCATTCTCGAAACTTGTTCTAAAAGTCATGGTGACCTGCACTACAATGCTATCAGCTGATTTGCTAGATGTGTGTCCTATCAAAGCCCGCATCTTCTTCTCACTAGAAAGCTACCAAAATGTTATAAGTATACAGTTGACAAGAATTAAAAAATTAATGTCGAAGGTAGCATGAAACACATATACAATACCTAACACAAAGTCCACAAGATTATACTTGCTGCAGTACTGGAACGTGCTCTTCCACATATGCTGGGCAGAAAATAGTGTCGCACCGTGCAAATTCAAGTATCTTCGGGAAAATCCGTTCATGTAATTCTAAAAGTAGCGCTGCCTATGACCAACCATTGACACACATACTTATTACAAATAAGGGAGGGAAACCTGAGGCCTGTAAACAGTAAATTAATATGAAACAAATATAAAGGTATGTTATCAGGCACTCGCAGGAAATAAAGAAGTAGAACACCAGACAACAGAAAAACAACAGACATGAGTGGCTTACCCAGGATTTGAACACCGGACCTTCCGTGCGACAACCCCGCCTAGCCATGCAAGCGAATCACACTATCCGCTCTGCCATCTACGCATCATCAAAAAATGATGTTTCAATGGCAGGTCAATAGTGCGAACCACAATACACGACACCAGAAGTCCTCCATGGGCAGTTTCAGCCTATTAATGACGCAATCACTTCTGTTGTATTTCTATCAAGCAGTATAGGCCGAATCCAACAAGACCCTTAGGACCTTAATACTGTGTCCAGTAAATGATAGGAGACTCGAACAGTGAGAACAGGATAGTGGGTAGGTTTGGTATTGTACAAACATTTATTACAAATAAGGGAGGGAAACCTGAGGCCTGTAAACAGTAAATTAATATGAAACAAATATAAAGGTATGTTATCAGGCACTCGCAGGAAATAAAGAAGTAGAACACCAGACAACAGAAAAAACAACAGACATGAGTGGCTTACCCAGGATTTGAACACGGGACCTTCCGTGCGACAACCCCGCCTAGCCATGCAAGCGAATCACACTATCCGCTCTGCCATCTACGCATCATCAAAAAATGATGTTTCAATGGCAGGTCAATAGTGCGAACCACAATACACGACACCAGAAGTCCTCCATGGGCAGTTCAGCCTATTAATGACGCAATCACTTCTGTTGTATTTCTATCAAGCAGTATAGGCCGAATCCAACAAGACCATTAGGACCTTAATACTGTGTCCAGTAAATGATAGTAGACTAGAACAGTGAGAACAGGATAGTGGGTAGGTTTACCTTTATATTTGTTTCATATTAATTTACTGTTTACAGGCCTCAGGTTTCCCTCCCTTATTTGTAATAAATGTTTGTACAATACCAAACCTACCCACTATCCTGTTCTCACTGTTCTAGTCTACTATCATTTACTGACACAGTATTAAGGTCCTAAGGGTCTTGTTGGATTCGGCCTATACTGCTTGATAGAAATACAACAGAAGTGATTGCGTCATTAATAGGCTGAACTGCCCATGGAGGACTTCTGGTGTCGTGTATTGTGGTTCGCACTATTGACCTGCCATTGAAACATCATTTTTTGATGATGCGTAGATGGCAGAGCGGATAGTGTGATTCGCTTGCATGGCTAGGCGGGGTTGTCGCACGGAAGGTCCGGTGTTCAAATCCTGGGTAAGCCACTCATGTCTGTTGTTTTTCTGTTGTCTGGTGTTCTACTTCTTTATTTCCTGCGAGTGCCTGATAACATACCTTTATATTTGTTTCATATTAATTTACTGTTTACAGGCCTCAGGTTTCCCTCCCTTATTTGTAATAAATGTTTGTACAATACCAAACCTACCCACTATCCTTTTCTCACTGTTCTAGTCTACTATCATTTACTGGACACAGTATTAAGGTCCTAAGGGTCTTGTTGGATTCGGCCTATACTGCTTGATAGAAATACAACAGAAGTGATTGCGTCATTAATAGGCTGAACTGCCCATGGAGGACTTCTGGTGTCGTGTATTGTGGTTCGCACTATTGACCTGCCATTGAAACATCATTTTTTGATGATGCGTAGATGGCAGAGCGGATAGTGTGATTCGCTTGCATGGCTAGGCGGGGTTGTCGCACGGAAGGTCCGGTGTTCAAATCCTGGGTAAGCCACTCATGTCTGTTGTTTTTCTGTTGTCTGGTGTTCTACTTCTTTATTTCCTGCGAGTGCCTGATAACATACCTTTATATTTGTTTCATATTAATTTACTGTTTACAGGCCTCAGGTTTCCCTCCCTTATTTGTAATAAATTTTTGTACAATACCAAACCTACCCACTATCCTGTTCTCACTGTTCTAGTCTACTATCATTTACTGGACACAGTATTAAGGTCCTAAGGGTCTTGTTGGATTCGGCCTATACTGCTTGATAGAAATACAACAGAAGTGATTGCGTCATTAATAGGCTGAACTGCCCATGGAGGACTTCTGGTGTCGTGTATTGTGGTTCGCACTATTGACCTGCCATTGAAACATCATTTTTTGATGATGCGTAGATGGCAGAGCGGATAGTGTGATTCGCTTGCATGGCTAGGCGGGGTTGTCGCACGGAAGGTCCGGTGTTCAAATCCTGGGTAAGCCACTCATGTCTGTTGTTTTTCTGTTGTCTGGTGTTCTACTTCTTTATTTCCTGCGAGTGCCTGATAACATACCTTTATATTTGTTTCATATTAATTTACACACATACTTAATCGTTCCTCTTCTAACCCTGGGGTGTAGAGATGTGCCACAGAGCGCGCCATACTATTCTATCGGCTGTCTTGCTCCTTCCCTGGTTCCAATCTAGTTCTCGATCCTTCAGAGACTGTCTAATGTTGTCCTCCCAGCGGACTCTGGGTCGTCCTGGAGGTCTGGATCACTGGTTCTTAATTTCCCAGCCAGTGGATGTACTATCTAAAATTACAGAGACTAAATATCCCGATGAGACTAAGAAAGAACAGGACTACTGCACACTCAAGCATGTCGTACCAGGCGACTAACAAGATTGTGCATGTGGCCGGAAATCTCATCGCGTGGAGCAAACTGCCACAGAGGCCACCGTTAGAGTTCCGTGTTAATGCTTGATACAGGCAACCTGGGATGGAGACCAGCTACAGTAGTGGCTCCAGCATAGAGTGTAAAGGAATAATAATATATGCTAATTAATAACTCGTCAGAAGGTGAACAAAATACTTTTCATCGTTAATTAAAATAAAGTATAGTTATTCAGTCGTTGTCCAAATATGATTCAACTCCTTTATCTTCGTTTCTGTCGTTCTTCTCCACTTTATCTTTGGTTGACCTGCATATTCTTCCCCATCTAAACGTCAGTCATATATTTTATAAATATATTAGGGGAGACGCGCTGGTGTAATGGTTACCACATTGCGCTTGCGATCAGGTGTTCAAGGTTCAAGCCCGGGCGTGGGCATTTAAAAGAGTGTCACCGACCGGGATTTTGACTGAATAACCTGAACGGCTCCTGAGATAAACCGTCTGTGGATGGGAAGGAGATAAGCTCCTGACCGGGTTAGAAGGAAAGTCCACAGGCTCCCCAGCCTCGCAATGACGTGTCATTGGGCCCAAAGGATGAAAGCCCAAGTGCCGCTGCTTAAGAAAAATAAATATATATATATAAGAAACACATTCTATACGCCCAACGGCCAAATGCAGATTAGTATATTTTTCTCAGTCTTCGTCACCCCTAGCACTATTCGTATGGCATCATTCTCGCGCATCTCGCATCATTTTATGTGTGCAGTTGGTGATGCGACGTGGTGCAAAAACTTCGATAAAAATCAATCCATCAAAGTTGCTTCACACCACGAAGCAAACCCTAACAATGGGATTTGCGTTAAATGTGGCTCCGCCATTTTTACTGATGACTAAATTAACATACTGAGGACACACGTTGAGAAAACCTGTTGATAGCCCTACAAGGCAGTCCATGTTCTGGAATCCACAGGGAAAGAGAGGCAGACACACACACACAAAACACATGGAGAAGGAAACTGGAGACAGAAGTGAAAATGATGAGGAAAATATGGAAAGAACTTGAGCTGATGGCACGTGACAAGAGGACTTGCTGAAGGCATATTCTCCTTGGGGAACTAAAGGGTATTGATTGAATTGAAATGAACTCACGCTACAATCTGAGCTCTCAAATCATAGAAACACCAGTGAATTACCGAGGCCCGCAAGGGGAGCAAAGAATAGCAACATTATGACCAACCAGGCATATGGTAAAAGGCAACTAAGGAGGACCAGACAGGGGCCGACCACCCCATCTAAGAGAGACCTTAAGTCATAAATAACTTCAGAAACAATGGGGACGTAAAAGCTTGATATCACAGTAAGAATACAGAAGGTACGACAGGCTTTCACCGCCTTGAGAAATGTATGGAAATAACAAGAAATCAGGTTCTACACAAAAATACGAATCTTCAACTCAAATGTCAAAGTCAGTGCTACTGACTGAAACATGGAGAACAACAAAAACAACAACCGAAAAAAAAGCTACAGACTTTCATAAATGGGTGCTTGCGTGGAATAGAAGGATTAAAATGGCTCGACATGGTCACCAATGTGGAACTGATGAAAAAAACACAGATGAGTACCAGTGGAACAAAAGATGAGAAAAAGACGCTGGAGATAGATAGGACATGCACTAAGAACACCTCAGATAGATAGCGCGTGCACTGAGCAAACCTGAGATAGATATGGCATACACTAAGGAAACCTGAGATAGATAGGACATACACTAAGGAAACCTGAGATAGATAGGACATACACTAAGGAAACCTGAGATAGGCCGTACACTGAGGAAACCTGAGATAGGCCGTACACTGAGGAAACCTGAGATAGGCCGTACACTGAGGAAACCTGAGATAAATCGGACATACATTAAGGAAACCTGAGATATATCTGACATACATTACGGAAACCTGAGATAGATAGAACATACACTAAGGAGACCTGAGATAAGGAGACCTGCGATAGATATACGCTAAGGAAACACGAGATAGAAAGGACATACACTAAAGAAACCTGAGATAGATAGGACATGCACTATGTAAAATTGAGATAGATAGGACATATACTGAGGAAACCTGCGATAGATAGGCCCTACACTAAGGAAACCCGAGATAGATATGCTATACACAAGGGAAACCTGAGATAGATATGCATTACATTAGGGAAACCTGAGAGATAGGACATACACAGAGGAAACCTGAGATAGATAGGACATACACTAGGGAAACCTGAGAGATAGGACATACACTAGGGAAACCTGAGAGATAGGACATACACTAAGGAAACCTGAGATAGATATGATACACACTAGAGAAACATGCTGAAAACACTACAAGGCAGTCCTTGTTCTGGAGTCAACAACAGAAACTGAAAAACACGCGGAGAAAGAGAATTGGTGACATCATTGAAGACATGGAAAGGAAAGACCTTCAGCTGATATCACGTGACAGGAGAACTAGACATTAATTTGTGGAAGGTCTTTGCATCTTGGGGGTTGAAGGGAGTAATAAATGAACGAATGAATATAAACTGAACTTCATACTTTAGAAATTTAACAATGAAAGAAGTTAAAATAAAACTCTGCTCAGTAAATCTATTTACTTACTTGCTAAACTAATCCACTCTGCTCTCACTGGGGCATACATTGCAGTTCACACTAGAATCGGTTCTGTTTTAGCTAGTTTCTTGTTCCTCAGTTCATTCCGATGGATTCAGGATCGTATTCAGAGTTCGTTGCTCAGGGAGTCAGCTTTCTTTCGGATTAGACAGGGACACCGGGTTATCTCCATTCTTCTTCTTCTTCTTCAAGTACCATACCTGGTGACGTAGGAGATCATGGGTCTCCACAACTTCCTGCCTCCAGTGCTATTTATCAATTTTGTTTATAACTTCTTTTCATGCCATGATATCAAACTGTTCAGTATCTGCTCTCTCTTCGTCTTTCTCTATCGCTGTTTCCTTCAATCCTTCCTGTTGTTACGATGTATTCCAGCTTTCCTCTTCTCATATCAACTCCGTTGATCTAATTAATTTCCGCAGTGTTGACGTCTGTCAGTATTCTTTGCTTTGCGTAGCAAGGTAGCCAGCTCTACGCACTACCCTCTTTCCTCTGCACCTGGGTTTAATATCTTCCTTGTCGGAGTTATGTACATTTAAGACACTCTAATAAGCTAAAACCGAGCACCTCCCTGGTTTCTTAACTGTGAGGTCAGTCTGTTCAGCTCGCCCTATTTATAATCTACCCGTGATCCTCGTGTTCCGAAGACTGGAACTAGTTAACAAAGACAATTGTTTCGTTCACCATTGATTATTTGCTTATAATTATCTTCAGTAAACTTTAAATTAAAAAAAAAAAAAAAAACAAACTATCACACCCTTTGTGGTTCGTTACATTTTTTTGGATGGTCATTAAAATATACCGTGACTACTTAAGTCAATAGTTCTCCGCACGTGTTGAACACGTCATCGCAAAACGTAAGTACTGATATGATAGGAAACTCTGTACAGGGCGTTACAACAGGAGCCAACCTCGTCATCACCTTGTAAGTACTGTACTTCAAGATATTGTTTGTTAATTTGGGCATCTGTTGTTATCAGTGGTAGCCTATGTATAACAATTTTATAATGCATATTATACAACAATTATCGTTTTTTTCCACCAACACCACCTCCACAATTGCGTGTAATTATAACCAGCACCACGAATATGCACTTGTCAAACTATGTCAATTTCTAGAACATGCGACTTTAAAAACCAGATAACTCTTTTGAACTTCTCCAGGGGAGATAAGAAACGCCATGTGGACAATCCAGGCTGGTGACAGCCTGAACTAAGTTGTCACTCGTGTGGGTTTGTGTAGGTATCTGTGCATGTGTGTGTGTGCTTATTAATGGACCATGCATGTGCGTTTTATGTACGATAAATGTCTATATGTCAGTTTGCAAGTACGTATGCATGCATATATTTGTACATAATTGTGCACAGTCTTGTTTTGTCTGTCTTATCTGTCTGTAGGTAGGCAGGCACAAACGTATGTATGTATGTACGTACGTACGTATGTGTCTGCGTGCGTGCATAGCGCGTGCGTGCGTGCATAGCGCATGCATGCATGCATACATGCACATACAAACATACAAACAAACAAATAAGAAAAAAACATTCACATACATACACACATAGACAGACACACATCCACGTATCCACATATAGTGAAGTGAATCCGTATGACTTCTTCTTCTTCTTCCATCCTTAGCCACCAACCGGCAAAGCAGTATGTGGCCAGTACGCCTAGTGGCGTCTTAGGGCAACAACAAATTGATCAATCTATCGCTGTTTCCCCCACGCCTAGTGGCGTCTTTGTGGAACAAAAACAGACCAAACAATCTATCATTGTTTAATCCGTATGACAACACGCTCAAATTCCCCGCTCAAAAACAAACTAGCTATCGTATTTTTAAATCTATAAATAACTACAGTATTTGAAATTTGTCTCAGGGGCAAGTCAAATTTACCGCCAACAACTAGAGTATTTGAATTTTTCTAAGAAACAAGTTAAAAGTTACCACCCCCGCACACCCACCCCAATATTTATCGAAGAACGTAGTACAAATTAACAACCAATCAAATCGTTTCCTCTTTTTTGTAGTGGTAAGAAAATTTTGGTTGACGAGAAATAAATGCCTATTTTGTGTTTTTGACTGAACTTAGATAATTTATTTCTTAATAACTAAAGATAATTAAAATGAAAGGGCTATCTCGAATTATAGCGCTGATATTGCTTAACTCATAACCATAAAGGTTCCCTCATAATAAAATTATCTTAACTTAGTAAAATTTAATTTAGTGATATTTTCATATCAGGGTAAGGTCACATTTAATTACAAAAAAATTACCCAGATGAAAATGCAAAGGAATAATTAAAGGAAAACTATATATAACGATAGAGGGAACTTGGCCGTTTAATTATCACTTTTGATAATTAAAATCGGTCCACAAATAACTATTAAATAAAATAATAAAATTTGGTCATATTAGACAAACACACTTAGAACCGCCCAAGTTTATAGTCTCAAAAATATTAACTTTTTGACTCGTCTTCTGATTGGTTGGGTGTAGTTTGATAAAAAGTAATAACTTCTTGTAAGTTCCGCCATTGAAAACCTAAGATTCCATGCCGAGCTGACATATATGAAAGAGACAGAAGGACAAGCCTTTGCCGTCTGTACTGCGAGCTAAGTGCTAGAGCCCTTTTCTGCCGGTCAGCTTGTGTGTGTGAATATTTTTTACTTGAAGGTAAGACATATAATTTTGTTTGCCTATTTTATTAACCTAAGTAACAGGCTGTGTGTGCCATATTTTTTTCGATACTGCCGCCGGGAGATGTGTTGTGTCACGACGACCTAAGTAGGAATGTGCCTATAGCAGGCTTATTCAGAGTGAAAATGTGTAAAATGGTTGCCAATTGGCCTTACAAATTTGCGACTGTAAGTGCAGTATTAATAAATTGGTATTGGCTTCTGGAGTGACACATTGTTCAAATATCATATGAAAACATATAGGGAATGTTAGAATGAAGTAATCAACAGGTCACATGCTATATTGTACGCACCATGATTATTGTATGGAAGACTAACAATGTATGAGGGACATTGGCTTTAAATCAACACTGCAGAAGAGTGATTACACGAAACTGATTGTAGACAATGGAATTTAAGGTCTGGTGCGACTTGTTAGCACAAATGGCTGAATTTGATAAGTTTTAGTATTGATTAGGTGTGAAATTGATAGAGACAGGCTCTACATAGGATGGATTGTCCTTCTTATTCCAGGTTGTATTACGAAGTACCTCGTTGTTGAAGTAAACTAAGAAGAAGAACGTGTGGGAGTTGAGCGCTCTGAATACAAGTGGAGCTAGACCCCTTATCTTCAGCCATGTTGGTGCTCCTGACTATTATCATCAAAACAGCAGCAGTACAATAATAAAGATAAGTCCTTTAGTAAGGCAATGGCGATTCATCCAAAGCTCTTCCACCGAAAAAAACTTACCATTTAGGATGATGACAATAGCAGACCCTGTAGTGTAGAACCAACAGCAGTAGAATTAGTTTTAACTGGAACTGTGTGTGTGACCAAGTTATAATAATGGAACAGAATTTCCAAGTTATTTATTTTCTCATGTAAATATAAAGTTCTTGATTTTGAAAAGAAAAGTACTGACCCAACAAGATTGAAGTTCAGTACCATTAAATTGTATATATATTTTCAGACAGTCTTGCTTACTTACTTTTCAGTAAAGTTAAAGTTTTGTTTGAAATCTTAAATTGTTAGAATACATTACCCTAGACACTTTGCCAAATAACACCACACAGATATCCTACTCTTGGTGAGATCTCAAGGGGTAGACGATAGGGACCCAGAGAGCTTCATCATCATCATTCCTTACTCTGGGAACTTACATAGCTTGACCTCACCTTGATTGTCTATACACCCTTGCTCTTTTCAGAGAAGGGGGTATTTCTTATAAGACCAGTCTTTTATCTGGCACTATCCTGGTATCCTCTGATACATCTATTTGTCTAGGATAGCCTATAATTAGTAACATCAAAACCTCTTGTGACACCACATACACGTAATACATAAATTTCTCCAAATTACTAATTGCCTAACTAAAACTTTATGTCATGTACAGAACAATGACAAAATCCCACCACCTTCTCGGGAAAATAGTGGAAAAGACACGCACTGCGCCGAGAAAGTTAAGCCGACCACTTATTAATATAGCACGCTGGCCTTTCAATTTTGTCGTGGTGCATCTACCATTGACCATAAGTTTTAATAAATTACTACAAAAGTCCAATCCTGGGAAACCTTACTGCGAACCAAATCACAGTAAAGAACCAACGTCTCCAAGTGGTGGACAGCTTCACTTATCTTGGCAGTACCCTTACCAAAGATGCGAATATCGACTCCGAGGTCAACAACAGAATTGCAAAGGCAAGTGCGGCTTTCGGAAGATTAAGAGTAAATGTCTGGGATCGACGAGGAATTAGTGCCGCCACCAAGATAAAAGTATATCATGCAATAGTGCTCACTACCCTCCCGTATGCCAGTGAAACATGGACAGTGTATAGCAGAAATGCCAAGAAGCTTAATCATTTCCACATGAGCTGTCTTCGCAGGATTCTCAGGATCAAGTGGCACGATATAGTATCTAATTCCGAGGTCCTCAGCAGAGCACATATCTCAAGCATCTACACATTGCTGCAGAGGGCCCAAATTAGATGGGCCGGACATGTTATTCGCGTGCCCGAAAAACGCCTCCCAAAGCAGTTGATGTACAGCGAACTCTCCATGGGTAAGCGAACAGTAGGGGGGCAAAAGAAACGCTTCAAAGACACACTGAAAGCGTTGTTGAGCAGCTTCAAAATTGATGTCTCCTCCTGGGAGACTATAGCACAGGATCGCTCTGCCTGGCGGACAAACATTACTCAAGGCGCTCGCATTGCAGAACAGAATTTAGCTGATAAGGCAGAAGGCAAGCGTGCTGCAAGAATGGCCAGAATGCACAGCAACACTACTTTCGACTCTAACCATGTGTGCCCCGTATGTGGCAGGGCCTGTAGGACCAAAATAGGACAAATTAGCCACTTGAGATCACGGCACAGATGTGTCACAACTCAAGTCTGAAGCTGTCGCCATCTTCGCTTGCGATGGGCAACTATTATTATTATTATATTTACAGGTTGTCAATATTAAGTGCAACAAATAACTTTAGTTTTAGATGATGTAATGACGCAGACATCAATAGAAGAATAATGGATCAAATAATCCCGCCTCATGCGGATGTTGAGAGAGAGAGAGAGAGAGAGAGAGAGAGAGAGAGAGAGAGAGACTTAACAGCAGACCTCAAGGAAAAGCACCGGGCAGTGGATGTCTTCAAGGAAAAACTGAAGACAAAAAACAACAAAAACAAACAAATAGAAATTAAAAATTAAAGAAAAAAAAAAACAAGAAAATAAAAAACAAAATGAAAGAAATAATTCCTAGGCAAGCAGAATCTTATCTGTACAAAACTTCATCTTTTCTATGACACTTCACAAGCACGAAAGTACTCGGGTACAAAGACAGACATGTTGTCAGTGGCCGGCAGACGAGGGCCGAATATTGTGATCTGAGAGCTATCACAAGCCCCTTCTGGGTCTTCATGTAATCGTTGACCTCGTTATCAGATACATTTTAGGGTAACGTGTTTTATAGTGGATAAATTTGAACGATGGGAATGAAGAAGCAAGCTACAGTAAACGATGTAACATTGTTTGACGTAGTGCTCCCTCGTTTTGGCGTTGGCTTAGTGCTGAGGAAAGCCTTCCTGGCCTAAACGTTTGTGTTTTTTTGTTATTGGGAAGACGAAAAACTGCTCGTGAAATCTTTGGCGCTAAAGGTTATCACTCTGTAAACTAAAGTATTTTACTCTGAAATCACAAGTGAGAAGAATTATTTGGCTTATGAATGTTATGTGAACGGAAGTATTTAATGTACGAATTATTTATGAACAAAGGTATCTGAGTATGGAATCACACGTGAATACAAGTATTCGATAGAGGAATAATATGTGAACATAAGCGTTTGATACAGTAATCATATGTGAACACAAGCGTTTCATACAGGAATCATATATCAGCACACACGTTTCATATAGGAATCATGTTTGAACACAAGCATTTGATCCAGGAATCATACAATAACACAAGCTTTTGATGCATGAATCATATGTGAACACAAGCATCTGATTCAGGAATCATATTGCGTTTGATTCATGAATTTAATGTGAACATAAACGTTTGATACATGAATTATATGTGAACATAAACTTTGATACATAAATATTTTGATACAAGAATCATATTTTGATACAGGAATCATATTTTGATACAGGAATCATATTCTGATGCAGGAATCATATGTCATCACAAGCGTTTGATACAGGGATTACGTGACCACGGTACTTGGATTTGGATTCACGTGCTAAAAATATCTGTAGCAGGAAACATGTGTCGCGGTTCGTTTCCCTTGATCTGTCGTAGTGGGCCAAGAATGGCCCGACAGTGGAGTTAAAGAATGAGTTTTCCAAAGGTAGCAACCTATGCTCAAGATTACTCTTGGCACATATATAAATAGGACGATGGTGCTCCTATTCCAGGAAGGCTCGCAGGTATTTTAGAATGACAAGTACAACCACTGCGTCTTCTAAGTTGATTGTAAACTTTATATTCCCCGCCCACTTCTGTGAAAGAAAAATATGTGTCACATTGTAGTACTTGACTCGTATTTATTGAGCCCCCGGCCTAAAGTAAATCAGCAAAGCACTTAATTGCACTGTTAGCTCTGTGTATAAGTATTTTTTAAAAATAAATCAGTACTTTGGCACTTATCTGGCCAGGGTTGACAATGATTTGTCGTTGAGTTCAGATTCAGTGACTGCTAGTTCCCAGAGGTATTTTGGGCTGTTCCGTCTCTTCTGGAGTCAAATACTGTGGCAGCAGCATGTCCCTTGCAGTTAGGCTGGTGTAACTACTTAGGTTGTCAAGTCAAGCGTCTTCAAGACCCGTCTGATGTACCGGCATCGACTGCTGGCAACTTGTACCATAAACTAAGAGGAAGCAAATGCCTCTTTTTAAGTATCGGGTCACCTGATATGAACATCAGGCATCTCCGCTTCCATCCACCATTTCATCTTCCTAGAAATTTGTCTCTATCCCTAAGCATTACATTTGAACCCATTGAGTCGGATGAAACTGCTTTTGGACAACGGAAGACGACAATCGAAACATGCTATGCATGCATATTTATACATATAAACGTACTAAAATGTTAGTATAATGAATATACACACCATGATATCATCATTCATTCCCTGCTCCCAATGGAGCTTGGGGCTACCTCTGGTATTGGTTCCTTGTGAGAAAACCCGCATGAAGCAATCATCAGCTCCTACAGTGGTGGTTCATGAGGCAAATTATTTTACATGATGAAGTTGCCAGCTCCATGTGCAACTGTACAACCGCAAGCCATTTATATATGTCAAATGTAAAATATCAAGTGACAAAATGTATAAATTACAACTTGCCCCGTTATCGGGCGAATTACAGACATTTTGCACAGAAAACAGCTGTAATATGTCGGGCAGCTGGTTAAGATGCCATAGACCTTCAGGTTGGTTAGGTGTCTATTTGGGTGCACTTTAAGTAGGATCCTAGAACTTTGAGCGCAAAGTGATGACTCTGGAGTTACTCCTTTCTAATTTTAGAATTCACTTCCAGTCATATAGCCTGTGTTATACTGGGCTCTTAATTAGTACGTGTTCCTGGCTGTCTATGATTTCGTCTTGACAACAGTGGAAGGCAGTGAAGCGATTTTACAATGCTCTAGGTTATGAGTGAAATTTTTGCTTACAAGCATATGTCTCTCCGTCCAAATCCGCTGGGTATAGATCCAATCAGAAGTAGTTTAGTTTAGCATTCCCATGCCAAACAAATGACTAGTAGGTGTCTAATTTTGGTTCAGGTTTCCCCCACCCAATGCCTAAGGAAAGTTCTCCGAATCTTTTGGCCAAACACCATCAGTAACCAAGAACTACTTATTCGGAGTAACCAGGAGGACATGCATACCATCATAGCTGGCAGACTGTGGTGAAATTCAGTGATACAACGCTAAAATTTCTCCAATTATAAAGATAACAGTTAAATGAAATGTAGGGATAAAATTTGGATACGATACGCTGCTACTTCTTCGCCTACGCCAGCGTTTTCTAGTGTCATTGAAAACTAACTAGTTATAACATGCAGACTAACGGTCTATCCTTTTAGACGGGGTAGAAACGGAGATAAAAGAAAAAAATGATGCGGTCTAAACACGTGTTTGAATCTAAAGTCTAGAAGACGCAATTTGTAGTTTTAAAGTAAAAAATTACGCCACTAGTTGAAAATAATACACTTTTAATTACAAAGACGGACAGATAACACGGAAGATATTGACGAAAGACTGTATTGTTCAATACAGACGAGCAGACAGTTATTTGTGCATACTTCTCACAAAAGTTACTTTTGACGCGTCCTTGAGCCTAACGCAGAAAAACAAACTACATGTGGACAAGGGGCAGTCAAGGGAGGATAGAAGCTAAAAATAACTTAGCATAGAAATCTTATACGTAGTGAGACAAAAAATTGTGTAGTTTGTTTTGTAGTTTGGTCTAAAACCAAGTGTAATTTTGGAAAAAAACAAAGTTCGGACGGACAGACCGACATTAGTACATTTCACAACTAGACCGAAACTAGACTAAGATTGGACATTTAAGTTTAAATATTTGAACTGTAGAGGGGAAGTACTCCGATTGGACGAACGAGTAATATTGATGACAAAAATTAGCCGGCAAGTGCCATTTTGTCGAAGACTGTCCACTGCAACAGATCGTTGATGCTTAGAACTGTGACGCCCAATGACTATAGATAGTATTTCAAAGTGGGACGCCATAGTATAGCCAGCAGCTCAGCTGAATTTGTGCTAGACAACGTATCTGTGTGTTTTCATTTGAATTGTGGTAAGGGAAAAATCATTAACCTTTTTTTTATTTAATAATTCTGAGTGATTGATACTGCCATGTCATGAAAAATGATTACGACAAGTGAGTGCTTATTCTAGGTCCCCAGCGACAGTTCAGGGCCTAGAGGCGAATAAATAATATGGGAAAACGTATCCAAGAATATAGAAGACAGATCTATATTTCAGATCAGTGGGAACATATCACCCACCTTATTGGATGGAAAAATAAACTAATGAACATATTTCAGATGCAATGCAGTCATGGGAAACTGGTGCTATGTGATGACAGCCTGGATGAGAGGTGCTAGGTCGGTCAGAGAGATCTGATCTTGTCTTGTCAATTTATGTTTTATGATTAGGAAACAGGGTAAAGTAGGCAGTATGCTATGACATAGCCTAATTTTGTGGTTTCAGAGTTTCTTTGTCTGGCACTGTGCTAGTGCCAGATGCTCTGAAGAGATCAAACGGTGGAGGACTAGAAGTCTATTAGTTTACCTCAGCAACTGTGAGGAGAAGTCTATCATTTACCTCAGCAACTGTGAGGAGAAGCCTAGCATTTTACCTCAGCAACTGTGAGGAGTGGGCCAAATGAACATCTTGACTACATCGACACAGGCCAGTTAAGTACTGAAGACCTGGCCTGCTGTTGATTCATCAACATAAATAAATAAATTTATAAAAACACTGTGAATAAAAGACTTTACCACCATTACCCCTGTTAACAAAACACTGAACAGTATAACAAGAACTAGACATGATGATACCACCACGACCCGTCATCCAGTAATAGTTTTCCAAAAGACTCTGTAGTTAGTGTCCATATTAACAATTTACACTTATATATATTTATGTACAAAATTTTTATGTGATCATTCAATTATATGCTATTTGATTGATATAAATTCATCTTGATTCACACGTCCTGACCATACGAAAATTTGGCTCAGGACTAAATAAAGTTAAAAAAATTGTAAAACTTAAATTTTAACCCAGTGTTAAGTTACTTGATCATAGAGTTTAGTATTAGACCTAGTGTTTATATGTGTGTGTCTTTGTATTTAATTACCTGCACACCACATTTCAGTACCCTAGACATTGAACGTAGCTAACTGTTGCGTGCATATTTTGACGCACATTTTACAAAAATCGATATGGCTATTTAATATGGGAAAAATATAGACATTCATTCATTTGTGTATGAAAATGCTGTCTATGGTAAAAGCGAGATAATCCATGTTTGATTCACACTTTTGATTATAGGAGTAATCGTTCTGGATATTGATCCAGCGCAAGGATATTGCGCTTGCGTTTGTACTTATTTTTTAGGGCCAGAAAATATATTAATTTGCTTATTGTGTTTATGGCCTGAATTCATATGTATTACATATTATTAGTACAAGTAGAATCAGTCCTATATTGTATATTTTGGATTGGTAGGAGGGACTAGATTCTTGTATTCCGGTCTAGCGGAAGTATGAGTTGTCTTGACAAGTCGTGATGAGTTCCGATGTACTGCTTACAAATGGCGGGGTACGTTTTTCTAGAGCTGGTCCTTTCGTCAGAAAAAAATGTCTCACGAAGTGGTTTTTCTTCTGAAGGAGATGGTGTCTCTACGATAGTTTGTGTTAGAGACTCTCCTTATGTCAGTATATAGATGATTCGGACTCCAGGTAAACCCAGCTCCTATTTTTGATGATCTCTCGTCGGTTAGGCCTAGCTTGACTTTTGGTGCTTCGTTATGCTAGTGTCGTGTTTGGTATCGACGAAGATGACAGATTTTCCTGCAGCGGTTATAGCTACGTGAATTAACCTGATCACCGTAGAGCTGTATGGAAACATTTATGAAATCCTTTATATACCCATTATAAATTAACTCTGGCTTATATTCTCCTTCCTATGAATGAGTGAACGACAACTCAGGGAGACAGCCATGTTGGATTTCGGTCATCATATGTTTTGATCACTGCCAAGAGAACAGATTATTTATCTTATTATCGGACAGTGACAGGGAGATCTCAATCTTGCTAGAAACCCCCTTCGTGGTTTCATAATATATACTACAAACTATGGACGTCAAGTAACTTTAGTTATTTATCGATTCGCCTTCACTGACGCGTTTAGTCAGATAGGGGAATGTGGCCATAATGTATCATGACATTGAACTTTTGATGTACTGCCCATTATTTCTGAATGTGTCATGACTTCAGATCTGCTATGTATACCTACAAATTGATATGTCAACGAACCATGATGTACTCGTATGTCCCAGTGTGTACGTCTGAATAAATTGAGTAAACTAAGATTCCAGCAGTCTGCATTGGTGCCTTGTAGACACAAGAGTGAGTGGTTATATTGGTCAGTACACGAACAGTACACCATTCGCGGTAATCACACTCTACACTTCTACTTCATACATACACCATCCTGCGTCGGCTGAAGTGACCAAGTTTAGGGCCTGCTTCCCCTGGAGCCTTTGCCTTCCCTAACTCAGGACTAGGGTGAGTTACCCATTTACAGCTGGGTAGACTGGAGCATGCCTGATCTCAACAACACACCACTCTTCCTTACAGAGCAGACAGACTGATACTTTACAGTGTGTGTGTGAAAGCAACTTTACAGAGTGAGAAGAAACAAAACTTTACAGTGGCGAGCCAGATTCCTAGGTCCAGCTTACGCAGTTTTGTGTTGAGAATCTCAGTTTACAGCTGAAAGAACATTTGTTTGAACACATCAACACCAGTAGGACAGCTATACAGTCGATGTCAGCTTGACCTGTATTACCGATAGGATGCTGTATCTAGGTCAGCGCTTGTTGACAGTTTTTTCGCTGTACAGACAGTATTACACAGGACAGTGGTATCAAGTGTAGAAAATATCTGGAGCAGTATTGTTGACATTTCTCAACGTACAGAAGAATCACAGTGTTGTTAAACATAAAGTGCATAGTTCATCGTTGGATCTTCATATGCTCAAAAGAGAAAAAATTGACAGTGTAATAGTTTAGAATTAAATCTGTTACTCAATAAAGTGGCAAGTTATTATTAGAATTAAAAAATAAACTGTGCCTGCTTTACAACAACACTATACCTGCAACACATTCCATTCATGACATAAATTATATTGTATGCTATATGCTATTTATGCTTACATGTTATTTGTTATGTATTAGGTTTGTATTATTAAATCTTGTTTTGTTTGCGGGCCCTGATAGTTACAAGGTGGGATTAGAACAGGAAATACCGAATGATATTGGTCTTGTTCTGGCGTTCTATATTCGATAGGTACAATTTCTTAATTGGAAATTTGTTAGCAACAAGTTTGCTGCAAATATTCTGGTTAGTTGTGATGACTGTTTCATTTTTTCGTTATTTGTAACATTTTTTGTGTTCTTTATTTTAGTTTTTTGTTTGATTTTGTTTGTATAATTGTAGGTCTCATCTTTCCTTTCATTTCAGTTTTTTTTTCCCTTATGTTTATACACTGTGGCGTTATTTGTCTTGTCATTTTATTATTGCAGTTATCATCACGGTTTCTGTGATCATTTTTTTTCATCATTTTCCTGAATCTTTTCTAATGTCTTTTTCATTTGTCTTTTTAAGTCTTTAGTTGTATATGACGATCTTTGCGCCAATTCTGCAAAGCTTGTAAAGTTCATATTGTCTTTTCTCTTGTTTGTCCTTTGTAATGTCTTTTAGTTGACAACATATTTGACGTGTAATAGTGGTATACACTGATAGTATAGTACAGATCAGTACTTTTATGATTGTTATTGTTATTACAAAACAAAATGTACAAGACCTTTTGTAAGGCTTGTCTCCCCCAAAGTGATTGGTAAAGGGAAATATTTTTTCCACAGGTACTCAAGTGATCTTTGATTTACATTGAGATATAACAAGACCTTTGTAAGGCTTGTCTCCCCACAGTATTTGAGATACAGTTCGATATTTTTGGTTGTCCACAGGTACTCAAGTTATCATTGGTTCACACATTGAACCATAAGTGTAACTTGGTTTTTGACTAATACAAGTTTGGACTAAGGACTAAGTCTATGGTATAGACTTGTCTCCCATTCATTAACTTGAAAAGGGTTAGATTGAATTTATTTTGAAGTATACTTTTATCAGGTTTCATTGATTGACTCTAACCAAGACATATGTCTTATTAGATTATTTCATTACACAAGGAAAAGATCTTAGCATTAGAAGACTAAAAAGACTCAGGTTAGAAACAATGGAAATCGAGACATTAGTTGCTCAGATGAATATGATTTGCTGCACAAGAGAAAACAATTAGCTGTTGAAGCTTAAGGTTGGGCTGAAATAATGACAATATGCGCCATCTCAGAGGAGCAAGAGAAAAAAAGCTGCTGCTGCAAACAAACAAGGACACAATAAGGAAAACAAATCTTAGCGAAAAAAAAGCTGCGCTGAAAGAAAGAAACCTTCAAATAGCAGAACAAAAAGCTGCTGCAGAAGAAAGGAACGCCTTAGCTGAAGAAAAAAGATTAGAAAAAGAAGCTGATACTGCTGCTGAACTTAAGAAATTGCAGATGCAAGTGGAGGAAAGGAGATTTGAGGCAGAACAGAAGAAATTAGAAGCTGATGCAGAGCAGAAAAAATTAGAAGTTGCTGCAGAACAGAAGAAATTAGAAGCTGCTGCAGAACAGAAAAAACTAGAAGTTGCTGCTGCTGCAGAACAGAAAAAACTAGAAGTTGCTGCTGCTGCAGAACAGAAAAAATTAGAAGCTGCTGCTGCTGCAGAACAAAAAAAATTAGATAGAGAAGCTGAAGAGAGAAAAGCAATAAGAGAACATGAGTTTGAATTAGAGAAATTAAAATTGACATGTATGAGTAATGTTAATCAGGCATCTGGTGGTAATGGTAAACCCTTTGTATACAAGGTCAAGGTACCAGCGTTTAACCCTACCAGTGATGATATAACATTTTGGCTTTCTAGATTTGAACGGGCTTGTCGATCTCATAATGTTGACAAATCACAGTATGTGAATCAGTTGTCTGAAAATCTAAAAGGGGAGTCTCTGAGTAAGCTATATTTTGTTGAAGAGGCCGACAAAGACAATTATGATGCTGTTAGGGCAGCTTTGATAAAGAGATATCAGCTGTCTGAGGAAGGTTACCGTCTTTTGTTTAAAACAATGAGACCTGAGGTAGGTGTAGAATTCTCAGATTTCATCTCAAAAGCACGAATTACACTTTCACGATGGATTGAATTATCCAAAACAGAGAAAACATTTGATGGTCTTACGGATTTATTGCTAAGAGACAAGGTCATGTCTTCTGTAAATAAATCATTCCTAGAGTTCTTACATGAGCGTAAACCTGGTACAATAAAGAAAATGGAAGAATATTGTGACCAGTATGCCACGGCACACCCTGACATGATTCTTGGTAACTCTAACATTAAAGAGAGTATGCCAGTTGCTTCGGCAACAGAATATAATCAGAATTACTCACACACAAATTCCAAGGAGCTAAAAATAAATTTGATAAAAAGGTTAATTGGGATAAGTATCAAAACCAAGATAACCGCTCAAATCAGAGTTCTTCTTTGAAGAACTGGAATCGGTCTGATAGTCCTCGACACGCGAGGGGTTCCCATAATGTTAGAAATTCTCGGAAAGGGAGTAGCTATAGGAACTACCCAAGTGCTTCATGGAGACAAAAGAAACAATATTACAGGGATACTCAATATAATGAGCATGATGATTATGATCATGAATATTATGATTCAAACCCAAATAGGGGTTATAACAGAGGCAATAATAATTATAGAGACAATTATAACCGAGGTAGATCACAACACAAAAGACATGGTAAATCTTATTACCAGGCTAACTCTGCACAACAGGAGTTCCACGACACCGATAATCAGAATAATGATAAAAAAAGACTCCAATAGTGTAGCAAATTCCGCTTTCGATTTTGCTAGAGCATCTGAGTGTTCGCAATGCAAAACATTATTCGATCCAACCACAGTGTCTACTTTAAGCTGCGGTCACCCACTTCCCGCTCTTCATGCGTCAATTGCGCATAATGGAAGGGGTGCTCTTGTCTTTAATAGGGGCCTAATAGATGGTACTCCGGTATCAATTCTTTTCGACTCGGGGTGCACTACCATTGGAGTGAGGCAATCACTCGTAAATCCTTCTCGAGCTACAGGCAATATAGTCAAATGTGTAACATTTGGTGGCACATTGGAGAAGTACTTCACTGCCATTATCAATATTGCTACGCCTTTCTTTACAGGAGAGGTGCAAGCATGTCTCTTGCCGAATCCGATCGCTGATCTTATCATCGGTCGCATTCATGGAGTGAAAGAATGCACTCCACGGCAAATTTCTAATTGGGAAAATGTTAATATGCAATCTGCTAATGCAGTAATCACTAGGGCTCAAGCTCTCAATATGCCACAATCTTCACATTCTGAAGATAATGATGCGCAGATCCAAGATGATCCCTTGGAGATTTCCCACGATTCCTTTATCAAACAGCAGGAAGATGATCCTACTCTAAAGAAATTCTTTACTCTGGCAACAAAAGGTGATCCGAATAAGGATACTAATCGTAAATCTTGGATTACGATGAAGAATGGCGTACTTGTACGTATGGTACAAGACTCCGCTAAGTCCATTCATTCTCAAATCCTTGTGCCTAAAAATATGAGAGTTAAAATCTTACGGCACGCTCATGATTCGCAGTGTGCTGGACATATGGGTTTTTCCCGTACTAAAGCTAGAGTTCTTCAATCTTTCTTTTGGCCTGCTGTGAATAAGGACATACGAATCTATTGTCGATCTTGTAAAGTATGTCAAGAGATTAAATCCAGAGGTCCACGCCATGATGCACCTATTCAGGCTGCAGACATTCCCATTCGGCCATTTTCAAAAAATGGCGATAGACATCATTGGTCCATTTAAGATAAAGTCTGCTAGAGGACACCAATTTATTTTGACGTGTGTTGATATGTGCACACGTTGGCCGGAGGCTGTTCCTCTAAAGAGCATAACTACTGCTGATGTCGCAGATGCTCTTTGGTTAATATTTTCTCGTCTGGGATTTCCAGCAGAAATATTGTCCGACCATGGTACCCAACTCATATCGGATACCATGTCTCAAGTAATGTCGACTCTGAAGATAGAGAGATCGCTGAGTAGTATTTATCATCCTATGTCCAATGGGATGGTGGAACGTTTGAATAGAACTCTGAAAAACCTACTAGGTAAGATAACAGAAGATCATCCTCAGGATTGGGATAGGGTTTTACCCGCGGCTCTCTTTGCATATAGAGAGGTCGCCAACGAACATACAGGATTTTCTCCCTTTGAACTTGTCTTTGGCGCGAAACCGCGAGGTCCTATGTCCTTACTTCATGATCTTATAACTGCTGATAATATTGTCGATGACACAAAATCCTCTTATGAATATGTCATCGCACTTAGACACAAGATTATTGAAGCATGCAAATTGGCAACTGCTTCTTCTGAATTTGCGAAACAGAAGGCAAGGGAATTTGCCAATAAAAAGAGATGTTTGCGTCAACTTTGTCCAGGTGACAAAGCATTTGTCTTGCTACCTTGTAGGGAAAATAGACTTCTCATTTCTTGGAAAGGTCCGTACGATATAATATCAAAAGTTTCCGATGTTGACTATATCGTCGATATTGACGGGAAGCGTAAAACCTTCCACATCAACATGCTCACGGAATTCCATGAACGTCCTGATTATTTACAACCTGTTTTCCAGGCAACGGACGATTTTCCAGTCCAACATGGACAGTACTCATCTCTGTCAGTAATACAGGATGAGGAAACGAGTTTCTCGGATGTAAATTTACCTTTTCCACTGATTCCTCTTCACTCTAATGAATCATGGAAAGATGTTGCAATTTCTCCAGAATTATCTCCAGGAGAGCAGAAACAAGTTTCTACTATGTTAGAACAATTTCAGGATGTCCTTACTGACATTCCTGGTCAAACGGATGTCATTCAACATGACATTATTCTTACTGACCATAGTCCTATAAGAGTCAGACCGTATGCTATCCCGATACATTTTCAAGCACAGGTAGAGAAAGAGTTAGATGAGATGATAGAGTTAAAAATTATTGAACCATCCACATCAGCATATTCTTCGCCGATGGTTATAGTACGGAAAAAAGACAATAACATACGTCTTTGCGTGGATTATCGCAAATTGAATCAAGTGACTAAATTCGATGCTGAACCTATGCCTTTACTAGAAGAGCTACTTACGAGACTATCGAATTCTCACTTCTTTACTAAACTCGATTTGTCTAAGGGATATTGGCAAGTTCCACTATCCGAACACGCCAAACCGTTTACTGCTTTTTCGACGCCTAGGGGTCTATTCCAATGGAATTTCATGCCTTTCGGTCTTATGAACGCCCCTGCAACATTTGTACGCATGATGCGTCGAATCCTATCTCATCGCTCAGATGTCATTGCGTATCTTGATGACATCTGTCTTTTCAGTGATACTTGGAACGATCACTATAATGGTATAAATGAACTATTGTCTATCTTACGCGAGCATAACCTGACAGCGAAACCATCGAAAGCATGTATTGGTTTTAGCGAAATATCTTTCTTAGGACACCGTGTTGGTCATGGGTTCCTAAAAACAGAAGACCATAATACAAGTAAGATACTTAACATTTCTATTCCTAAGACTAAAAAGCAAGTACGAAGTCTCTTAGGTCTAATACAATTTTATGGACGATTCATCCCGAATCTGTCCTCCATTATGTCACCTCTTTCTTCCTTGCTAAAGAAAGGGTCTCCTAATGTAGTCCATTGGACTCAAGAATGTCAATCCTCTTTGGATAAGGTTAAAACTATGTTTTCTACTTCACCTATCCTAGTATTACCTTCTAAGGATAAGACATTTATTCTTCGTAGTGACGCTTCATCCACCGGGATTGGAGCTGCACTAATGCAAGAGTACTCTGGAACTCTGCATCCTGTGATGTATATTTCTCGGAAATTAAATGCCGCAGAGAAGAATTACTCGGTCCTAGACCGTGAATTATTGGCTATGGTTTGGTCAATCCTTAAACTGCAAAGATTTCTTCTGGGCGCGCATTTCATTGTGGAAACTGACCAGAAAGCTCTTACGGCTATTCAGAGTAAAAATCTGAAGAGCGCGAGATCAACGCGATACGCGATTGCTCTACAGCCATTTCATTTTTCGGTGCGAGCTATCCGTGGGTCAGAAAATGTGATGGCAGATATTTTGTCTAGATGCCCACATGATTCATAACTGTTATACAACTTTGATACAGTTGTTTCTATGTTAAAATGTGTACACATATGTAATATATCATATATTGATTGTAACACTACTTAGCGGTTCATTGATATGTATTCACCGCTGATCTTTCAATGTTTTTTCGTCTTTGATGATCATGATGTTAAGATATCTTAGATGGAATTTATGTATAAACTAATGTGAAAATTGTGTCATTGCTAATATTGTAGTATGCGTTGGTGACACCTCTCTGGAAATATTTATACTTAGAGAAGTACTTTCTCTAAGGTCATAAAACTTATGCTTATCATCTGCGCATTGTTATTGGTGCGTTGTGAGCCTATTGTATGTTGCTCCTAGATGTATTTAAAAAAAAAATGTACCATTTTTTTTTCCCCGAGGGGTGTGGTAATCTGTTGCGTGCATATTTTGACGCACATTTTACAAAAATCGATATGGCTATTTAATATGGGAAAAATATAGACATTCATTCATTTGTGTATGAAAATGCAGTCTATGGTAAAAGCGAGATAATCCATGTTTGATTCACACTTTTGATTATAGGAGTAATCGTTCTGGATATTGATCCAGCGCAAGGATATTGCGCTTGCGTTTGTACTTATTTTTTAGGGCCAGAAAATATATTAATTTGCTTATTGTGTTTATGGCCTGAATTCATATGTATTACATATTATTAGTACAAGTAGAATCAGTCCTATATTGTATATTTTGGATTGGTAGGAGGGACTAGATTCTTGTATTCCGGTCTAGCGGAAGTATGAGTTGTCTTGACAAGTCGTGATGAGTTCCGATGTACTGCTTACAAATGGCGGGGTACGTTTTTCTAGAGCTGGTCCTTTCGTCAGAAAAAAAATGTCTCACGAAGTGGTTTTTCTTCTGAAGGAGATGGTGTCTCTACGATAGTTTGTGTTAGAGACTCTCCTTATGTCAGTATATAGATGATTCGGACTCCAGGTAAACCCAGCTCCTATTTTTTTGATGATCTCTCGTCGGTTAGGCCTAGCTTGACTTTTGGTGCTTCGTTATGCTAGTGTCGTGTTTGGTATCGACGAAGATGACAGATTTTCCTGCAGCGGTTATGGCTACGTGAATTAACCTGATCACCGTAGAGCTGTATGGAAACATTTATGAAATCCTTTATATACCCATTATAAATTAACTCTGGCTTATATTCTCCTTCCTATGAATGAGTGAACGACAACTCAGGGAGACAGCCATGTTGGATTTCGGTCATCATATGTTTTGATCACTGCCAAGAGAACAGATTATTTATCTTATTATCGGACAGTGACAGGGAGATCTCAATCTTGCTAGAAACCCCTTCGTGGTTTCATAATATATACTACAAACTATGGACGTCAAGTAACTTTAGTTATTTATCGATTCGCCTTCACTGAAGCGTTTAGTCAGATAGGGGAATGTGGCCATAATGTATCATGACATTGAACTTTTGATGTACTGCCCATTATTTCTGAATGTGTCATGACTTCAGATCTGCTATGTATACCTACAAATTGATATGTCAACGAACCATGATGTACTCGTATGTCCCAGTGTGTACGTCTGAATAAATTGAGTAAACTAAGATTCCAGCAGTCTGCATTGGTGCCTTGTAGACACAAGTGTGAGTGGTTATATTGGTCAGTACACGAACAGTACACCATTCGCGGTAATCACACTCTACACTTCTACTTCATACATACACCATCCTGCGTCGGCTGAAGTGACCAAGTTTAGGGCCTGCTTCCCCTGGAGCCTTTGCCTTCCCTAACTCAGGACTAGGGTGAGTTACCCATTTACAGCTGGGTAGACTGGAGCATGCCTGATCTCAACAACACACCACTCTTCCTTACAGAGCAGACAGACTGATACTTTACAGTGTGTGTGTGAAAGCAACTTTACAGAGTGAGAAGAAACAAAACTTTACACTAACATACATAATAGTAGAATAAGTCTGTTTGAGGTCATAGGTGGTAGCAGAAAGGTAATCCTGAAAAACTCACATACATTTTTAGCTTCAGGGACCTTCACAGCTGACCTCATACAGTACACTAGGTAACATCGCAACCGCACTTAATACCATTAAAACCACCACATATATTGGGGTCCTGTCCGGGATTTAGACTAGTTGGGTATAGGCTTGTATAAATTCAAGTGTCCCTAAAATTAAAAGTAATATCTAAGGTGAAAAGTAAAAGTTGATGAATCTTCACAGCCAGTGGTAATTAATTAATTAGTGTTACTTTGGTAATTAGATTTGGTAATTTGTCTTAGATATTATTAAAGTGCGTGATACAGTATGGCAGATCTAGCCAAATTCAGATCGGCTGCTGTGCTGACTGCTAAGGAGATGAACATGGAGGGTCAGGCTTTGATCCAATATGTAACTTCAGAATGTGACAAGTATATTGAAAGGGAAGATAGGAGGTTAGCTGAAGAGAAGAGGTTACAAATTGAGACTGACAAAGAACTTAAGAGGCTGCAGATTGAGGCTGACAAAGAGGCTAAGGCATTGGAGGCAGATAGGGTGGCTGAAATAAAGCGGCTCCAATTGGAAGAGAAGAAATTGGAAGCAGAGGAAAAGAGACAGGCTGCTGAAAGAGAGGAAAAAAGATTGACTGCCGAAAGGGAAGATAGGAGATTGCAGAGGGAGCACGAATTACGACTATGGGAGTTGGAAGTAAAAGCCCATGCTCCTGAAAATGGTGCCAGCCCCTTTCCCTCCGATGCCACTGTTAGTCAGGGAGCCTCAACCTCAGCTATGGGTTTTCATTTAGACCATTTTGTTGAGAAAGACGATGACATAGAAGGGTACCTGGGTAGATTTGAACTTTGGCTACCACGTATGGGTTAGAGAGAGAGAGGTGGAGTCTTAAGTTATCCCAGGGGCTTAGAGGTACTTCTTATGAAGTTTTTGCTAAAATGAATAGAGACGACCAAGACAATTATGACATGCTAAAGCAGGCTTTGTTATTGAGATATGAAAAGAATGGTGAATTTTATCGTAAGAAGTTTAGAAATGCCAAACTTTTGTCTGGGGAGACATACCACCAATTCTCTGCCAGACTGGAAACCTATTTGGAGAAATGGACTGCTCTGGGGAAGACCCAAGATCTCAAAGAAATGATCATGATAGAGCAATTAAGAGAGTCCATGGCTCCAGACCTGAGAAAATTTCTCATGGAACAAGGTGCAGAGAGGTTGAGGGAGGTTTTGAATGTCGCTGAGAAGTATCAAGCAGCCCAGGCAGAGGTAGTTGGCACAAAAAAGAAACATATAGAGAATTTTAAGACCACACAGCACTTTAATAAATTTGATACCAGAGAACAAGGTAACAAAGGTAGGACAAACTTTGATAGGCCACGCAATGATTACCGTGATAGAAACTCACAGTTCAATGACCAAAAATATAATGAAAGAAAACCGTTTAACTAAGGAAAGATGTGGTGTAAATGGTGTAAGAAGGACAACCATAACACCGAATTTTGTAAAAGGAAACCTTCTAACATTGCTGCAATGAAATCGGGGAACCAGAGATTAAAGGTTAAACCTAATGGACAGCAGGAACCTTATCACCCCCCAGTTTGTGAGGATGTTATTTGTAATGGGGTCACCATAAGGTGCCTATATGATACAGGTTTGGATTATGATTCAGTTGTGAAGGCTAGCCTAGTGGACCCAAGTCAGTATGCCACCGAAACAGTGGAAATACAAGGGGCGACTAAGGACATACCACTCATGACACTTCCCATCGCAAGGATAACGGTGAAAACTCGCTACGTGGAAGGAGAAATCAGAGCAGCAGTGATAGATGAACCAATCTACCCTCTGATATTGGGGTGTAGATACGTCTTCTTGGGGAATCCCGAGAGACCTGTGATCATGGCGACCGTGCAGACCAGGTCACAGTCAAAGGAAGAAGAAGGTGAACCTATAAATGCTCATCCAGAAGAGATGAGGAAGGCGCAGGCTGAGGATAGAACACTCAAGCCATGTTTTAAGAAACTGCCCAAATGCCACACACCTCCAAGCAAGGTAGAATATATTATGAAGAACAAATTGCCATACAGGAAGGCCGGATCTGGAACAAATGGTCACAACCAACTGGTTCTTCCCGCTTCATATAGGGATAAAGTGATGGAACTAGGGCATGCGATTCCCTTCAGTGGTCACATGGGGATCAGCGCCACAGGACAGCGTATAGCTTGTCATTACTTCTGGCCAGGGATAACAGAAGATATAAAAAGATATGTAAAATCCTGTCCAGAATGTCAAAGGGTAGCTCCAAAGCATTGGACTGCTCCTGCAACTCTAGGGGAAATGCCCATAGTGGGAACACCTTTTGAGAGGGTTGCAGTGGATATTGTGGGACCTCTAACTCGGACCAAGAGGAGGAACAGTTACATCCTTACTCTGGTGGACACTTGTTCTATGTGGGGAGAGGCGGTAGCCCTGTCATCAATTGATTCGAAACATGTGGCAGAGGCATTGCTTACATTATTCACAAGATTAGGATTCCCGCATCAAATCTTGACTGATAATGGCTCACAGTTCAAGGGGAAACTAACGGAAGAAGTTTTTAAGCTATTTCAAGCCAGACACTTTCATTGTAGTCCGTACCATCCACAAGGGAACGACCAGGTAGAGAGGTTCAATGGGACCCTCATTTCTATCCTGAGGAAGCTGGCACATGAAAAACCTGATATGTGGGATCAATTTTTGCCCGCTGCGTTGTTCGCGTACCGGGAAGTACCACATAGTTCAACCGGGATGGCACCAGCAACCCTGTTATTTGGGAGGCCAATAAAAGGTCCATTAGAATCATTATTGAGGACCTGGACAGATGAGAAGGCAGAAGAGACTGTTACCTCATCATATCAATATGTGAACGAGCTGACCACTCGTCTGAAAGCTGGATGGAAACTGGCAAATGATAATTTGAGACAAGCCAGGAAGAAACATGCGGCTTATTTTAATAGGAAAGCAAAGGACGGAGAATTAGCTGTGGGAGAGAAAGTGCTTCTTCTACTACCCGGCAGCCATAATAAGTTGCAAATTGGATGGCAAGGTCCATATACGGTTCTAGAGAAGGTGTCTAGAACAAACTATAAAATTGACAAAAAGGGGAAGGAGAAAATATATCATGTGAACCTTTTAAAGAAGTATCTGGACAGACAAATCCAGGAAGGCACCCCTTTACTGACCTTGGCTATCGCAACTGAAATGAAAAAGGAACCACTCACCTCACATGAATACCCATTACACCCTTGTGAGACAGCCGCACAGGTAAAAGTCAGTAAGCACCTGACTAAAAATCAGAGGGAGAGAGTTCAACAGGTTCTGGAGGAACATACGGATGTGTTAACAGACAAACCGGGGCATACTAATTTGTTACAGTATGACATGAAGCTGGTAGACTCAACACCAATCTGTATGAGAGCCTATTCTGTTCCGTTCGCTAAGGAGAAGGCATTGAAAGAGGAGATAGATTATTTGTTGAAAGAAGGGATTATTTCTCACAGTGAATCTTCTTTTAGCTCCAGTGTAGTTTTGTTGAGGAAACCGTCTGGGGAACATAGACTGTGCATAGATTACAGGAAACTGAATGCTGTCACAGAAGGTCAGGTGGATCCATTACCGGACACAAAACAGTTATTTGCCAGATTGAACAAGGCAAAATACTTTTCGAAGGTGGATCTTAGCAAAGGCTATTACCAGATTCCAGTGAAGCCTGAAGTTAGACCTTATTTAGCTTTTAGCACCTCGGAAGGACATTATGAATTCAACATGTTACCATTCGGATTGAAAAATGCTCCAGGTGTATTTTCTAGGATGATGCGCAAATTGTTGGATCCCCTGAATAATCCATGTATCACTAATTTCATGGATGATATTCTCATCGCCACAGAAACATTTGAAGAACACATTAACTCTCTGAATATGCTATTTGATAGGCTCAGAGAAGCGAATTTAACTGCTAGACCAACAAAATGTTGTATTGGATGCAAAGAGTTGGAATTCTTGGGACATACTGTATATCAGGGTAACATGACCCCTGACCCCAAGAACTTGGAAAAACTGCAGAGAGCACCTAGACCACAAACAAAAAAAGACGTGTGATCATTCGTGTCGTTATGTGGGTTTTACCAAAAATATATCAAAAATTTTAACTCTATATGTGGTCCTCTGACTGATCTGACTCGCAAGGGAAATCCAGATAAAATTGTTTGGTCAGCGCAATGTGAATTGGCATTCCAAGAGTTAAAGGAAAAACTCACTAGCAAGCCTATTCTCAAATTGCCTGATTTGACTCAGGACTTTGTGGTGAGAACAGACACAAGCAATGTAGGCCTGGGGGCTACTTTGTTGCAAAGGTCCTCTTCACCCAATGGGGAACTGAACCCAGTCGCTTATGCTAGCCGCAAGTTGAACAAAGCGGAACAAGGCTATTCCACAAGCGAAAAAGAGTGTTTAGCGTTAATCTGGGCAATAAAAAAGTTCCAAATCTATCTGTATGGTAGGACTTTTGTGGTCCAGACAGATCACCAGCCTCTCGTGTTCTTATCTCAGGCCAAGCATAAAAATGCAAGATTGTTAACTTGCATTAGTGCATGTTCTTAGGTGGGGAGATGTGTGGTGAAATTCAGTGATACAACGCTAAAATTCCTCCATTTATAAAGATAACAGTTAAATGAAATGTAGGGATAAAATTTGGATAAGATACGCTGCTACTTCTTCGCCTACGCCAGCGTTTTCTAGTGTCATTGAAAACTAACTAGTTATAACATGCAGACTAACAGTCTATACTTTCAGACGGGGTAGAAACGGAGATAAAAGAAAAAATGATGCGGTCTGAACACGTGTTTGAATCTAAAGTCTAGAAGACGCAATCTGTAGTTTTAAAGAAAAAAATTACGCCACTAGTTGACACAATGTAATAAATTGGACGAAAAACTACCTTAGCTCTTGTCAGAAACAGACGTATCTTGGACGTTCTACGGTAAATAGTCGTTTTAATTCGAATATAGCGGCAAACGTCATGAATGAGTAGTAAAAACAAATTACAAGACTAACAGGAAAAAAAAATTAGGTATTTTCTTAATAATAAGTTTAGGAGAATAAAAATTAGCTAGTTTGATAGCCCATCTTTCCCTGAGAAATAATATACTTTTAATTACAAAGACGGACAGATAACACGGAAGATATTGACGAAAGACTGTATTGTTCAATACAGACGAGCAGACAGTTATTTGTGCATACTTCTCACAAAAGTTACTTTTGACGCGTCCTTGAGCCTAACGCAGAAAAACAAACTACATGTGGACAAGGGGCAGTCAAGGGAAGGTAGAAGCTAAAAATAACTTAGCATAGAAATCTTATACGTAGTGAGACAAAAAATTGTGTAGTTTTTTTGTAGTTTGGTCTAAAACCAAGTGTAATTTTGGGAAAAACCAAGTTCGGACGGACAGACCGACATTAGTACATTTCACAACTAGACCGAAACTAGACTAAGATTGGACATTTAAGTTTAAATATTTGAACTGTAGAGGGGAAGTACGCCGATTGGACGAACGAGTAATATTGGTGACAAAAATTAGCCGGCAAGTGCCATTTTGTCGAAGACTGTCCACTGCAACAGATCGTTGATGCTTAGAACTGTGACGCCCAATGACTATAGATAGTATTTCAAAGTGGGACGCCATAGTATAGCCATCTCAACCCAGAAGGTGTCCTTTCCTAAGGCTACGTACACCATCACTAGTAGCTTCTCAATGGTCCTGACCACCATGGTCCCATCGACGTCCAGGTCACAGCGATCCGATCCTGCTCCTCTGACACTGCCAGCCGAGAACAGCTTGAGAACCGTCTTATCCACCGCATGGGGTGTCTAAAACCAGCCGGTCTCAACACTTTTCACACCTTTGTCTGAGGTCCCTCTCCTCTCTTGCTCTATTTTACTCTTTCCACTCTTATCCTATTCTTCTATTTGTATGCCATATACATTTTTTATTTCATATTTATTTATCTCCCACTCATTCTGTCCTCTTCTATTTCCAGTCCCCACTTTTATCACGTTGGGTAGTTTATTGTCCGGTTTCGTTTTTTAGTATCTTAGTATGCATTGTGTACATCCGGCGGCGGAAGTCACTTTCTGTTCAGCCACGCGGTCATCAACAGACAGCGATTTTGATAGAATTTCGGTTCTTGCCTTCAGGGAAGTACCCAGTTTTTATTTTATTTAGTTTTTATGTGTCCTATCTAGCCTCCACTTTCTTTCCTTTCCTGACGAAGGCCTTGTGGCCGTCACGTAGACTATTTTCTTTGTCTTTTGTCCTCGTAAGACGAATCACCTTTTTTCGATTTTTTTTCAAACCCATCCATAGTATAGCCAGCAGCTCAGCTGAGTTTGTGCTAGACAACGTATCTGTGTGTTTTCATTTGAATTGTGGTAAGGGAAAAATCATTAACCTTTTTTTTATTTAATAATTCTGAGTGATTGATACTGCCATGTCATGAAAAATGATTACGACAAGTGAGTACTTATTCTAGGTCCCCAGCGACAGTTCAGGGCCTAGAGGCGAATAAATAATATGGGAAAACGTATCCAAGAATATAGAAGACAGATCTATATTTCAGATCAGTGGGAACATATCACCCACCTTATTGGATGGAAAAATAAACTAATGAACATATTTCAGATGCAATGCAGTCATGGGAAACTGGTGCTATGTGATGACAGCCTGGATGAGAGGTGCTAGGTCGGTCAGAGAGATCTGATCTTGTCTTGTCAATTTATGTTTTATGATTAGGAAACAGGGTAAAGTAGGCAGTATGCTATGACATAGCCTAATTTTTAGGTTTCAGAGTTTCTTTGTCTGGCACTGTGCTAGTGCCAGATGCTCTGAAGAGATCAAACGGTGGAGGACTAGAAGTCTATTAGTTTACCTCAACAACTGTGAGGAGAGGTCTATCATTTACCTCAGCAACTGTGAGGAGAAGCCTAGCATTTTACCTCAGCAACTGTGAGGAGTGGGCCAAGTGAACATCTTGACTACATCGACACAGGCCAGTTAAGTACTGAAGACCTGGCCTGCTGTTGATTCATCAACATAAATAAATTTATAAAAACACTGTGAATAAAAGACTTTACCACTATTACCCCTGTTAACAAAACACTGAACAGTATAACAAGAACTAGACATGATGATACCACCACGACCCGTCATCCAGTACTAGTTTTCCAAAAGACTCTGTAGTTAGTATCCATATTAACAATTTACACTTATATATATTTATGTACAAAATTTTTATGTGATCATTCAATTATATGCTATTTGATTGATATAAATTCATCTTGATTCACACGTCCTGACCATAAGAAAACTTGGCTCAGGACTAAATAAAATTAAAAACATTGTAAATCTTAAATTTTAACCCAGTGTTAAGTTACTTGATCATAGAGTTTAGTATTAGACCTAGTGTTTATATGTGTGTTTCTTTGTATTTAATTACCTTCACACCACATTTCAGTACCCTAGACATTGAACGTAGCTAACATACATAATAGCAGAATAAGTCTGTTTGAGGTCATAGGTGGTAGCAGAAAGGTAATCCTGAAAAACTCACATAAATTTTTAGCTTCAGGGACCTTCACAGCTGACCTCATACAGTACACTAGGTAACATCGCAACCGCACTTAATACCATCAAAACCACCACACAGACGATGGAGTTGGGTTGGCCACGTCCTCAGAAGGGACCATGATACCATCACAAGAACAGCTATGCTGTGGACCCCCGAGGGAAAGCGAAGGAGAGGACGACCAAAAACAACTTGGCGGAGAACTGTGGAGGCCGAGATGCAAAGAATTAACCAGAGTTGGGGCACTGCACGAAGGATGGCCGCCGACCGAGCAAAGTGGGATCAATTTGTTGCAGTCCTGCAAGACGCCACCAGGCGTGATGGCCACTGACTGCTTTGACGGGTGGCGGTTATGGATCAAAGAAGAAGAAGAATAGGTGTATACAGGAATCACACATTCTATAAATATTTTTGTGGTGTGTAGGTTTCCCTTATTTTGTAAATTTGCCACGGCAGGGCCGTATGGCCTGTCACGGAATTTGGATCGATCTCTTGTCCTCTCCGGCCGTATTCAGTTGCATTTGTGGTGCGTACTGATTACGCGAAATTTCCGTGGTCGGCACATTTCTATCTCTGCTACCAAACAGATATTTGGTATTTTCAAATCACTTTACACTCCTTTCAGTAATAGTTATCATGTTTGGTTGCCCGCTTGACCTTGTTAAGAGTAGGCGGATGATGCAACCTTAACCGACAATCCGTTGGTAGACATTCTCGTATACCAGAAGTTGGGCGCCTGTTTCAAACGGAAAACGGCCAGCAAAGGTTGATTATCGCTGATACGACTAGTGTGACGTCTTAGCCTAGATAGTAATAAGATTAATTTTTGTTTGCGCAAGGACGGGGCGATATTTATCAGTCTGACACACCTGAGCAGAAATGTTGTAATAGTTTCGGGAAGATGTAAGAAGTTGCATGTAATCTGTGACGAGAATATTCAAATGTCACGATTGCCATATATGGAATACGTGACCTTTACAATCACACACAGAATTCCTATGAGGAAATTTTTGAATAAACCCCATCCTAAACACGCATGTTTGAAACGATTGGCAGGAATTCGGAATGTAGGAATAACAACCTTCCTAATTGGTTCCTCGTCTAATGGTAACAAACAAATGTGGGGGGACGAAAACATGCAATATAACCAGACACTATTGCAACTTTAGAGCACTGTGAAAATTCACCTCGTCGAGAAAACAACCAGACCTGCCAGAGTTAACAATAAAATCAGAATTCATTTATCGGACCGGACTTGTTTGAGCCTCTTGAGGACTTAAAAGCCAAGGAAAACTCTACCTTTATTAGCAAGGAAAATCGGAATCTTAAGAATCTGAAACACAGTGTCAAAATGGGAGCTTATTATAAAGTAACAACCCCAGAACATGTGTAAGAGGCATCTTCAACACGTTGCCTTACTATCTCTCTGAGCCAGAAGTCGGTGATCCCAAAGTCAATTTGAGGTAAGTTGTATCAGAAGTCGGTGATCCCAAAGTCATTTTGAGGTCAGTTGTATATCTATAATTCTATGTTTTGCATTATTAACACGTGAAATAATATGTATATTTTGACATGTGAATATTATGTGAAAATTGCTAAGTAGATGTCCAAGTCATTTGAGGCTGGCAACCTCAGCATTTAGAATGATGATTTCATGAACCACTACTGCAAGGGCTGGTGACTGCTTTATGCGAGTTTCTTATAGAGAACTAAAAGCAGAGGTAGTCCCAAGTTCCATATAGAGCAGGAAGTGAATGATAAAAGAAATGATGTAAATACTTATTAATTATTAACATTTTCAACCAGTGTAGATGTAAATGAAAAAATATTCAATCTATATTATTAATCTTTTCAACCAATGTAAAGTTAAACTTAAATCTATTCAATTTAAATGTAAAGAAAGTTTTCGCTCAATGGGATTAAGATTAATTCTCATCGAGGGTAAAGTTCTGAGATAGATGGAATGGTGTAATGAAAAGAGGGGGGCACATGAGTGTAAGGAAAACGCAAAACTCAAGAGGGTATTTGTTCTCTTCTTTTGTGACACTAGTCGGTGGTACCAACTGAGGTATCTCTGTAACAAGTGAGGGTATAATTGGCCTGAAGTCGATGCTAGACACTATCATCAAACGGATCTTACAGACACAGGACCAGCTTGGTAGTTACTCCCTGACACTTCTTGGAACGTGCTACAACTTTTAAACTTGACCAGTGACGAGTGTGATCCAGTCATCTATCTGCAAAGACCCAAACATCAGCTGGGCAGAACCTAATTGGCAGCTAAGTGCACAAAAAAGCTGCCAAGTGAACTCTTAACCAATACTCCATAACATCACTCGATGGTGATTATTGTTTGTTAAAGAATTATTCAATTTTTTAAAACTGTTCACTATAATTGATTACTAAATTTGTTATTTGTAAATATATACAAATCTAAAGTTGATTTAATCATTTTGAATGTACTACATCCGTATGTCTCAGACAATTTCTTAAATACACTTAAACAGAGCTATACAATAATAATAAGAGGAATTTCGCTGAATTAACTCAGCTGGGGGCTTGAACAAGGTAACGAATTATAAGAAACCCTATCCTTCACAAACGTTGACGGCAGATGCTATAGTTAACACTTGTTCAGCCTCATGCAGCATTGTTCTCGCTTTTCTGAATATCTTGTGAAAACTACCTTGAGGTAGAAGCTTCATTATCCTTCTACCTTAAAACTCTGCCAAGAGTAATCTTGTGCGAAGGTAGACACCTTTGAAGACCCACATTAGTTAATCTTGAGTTTTGGCCACTGTTGGACCATTACTGCAGAGCTAAGGGAAGGCAACCCATGACATGGCCTACTCTTTTCGTTTCCCAAATGCCGAGGGATTTTTAACGTGCGCAACTTGCACACGGGACCTCCTATTTTTCGCCCTTATCCAAGAAGGCTAGACATCTGATCTCACTACCCAGGAGACGAGGAGATCAGGGGTGAGTGTAACATCATTTGGAACATGTGGTTCTGAAACAAATGACATCAATTGTATTTCTCTGTACTGGGAGTGAACTTTAGAATTAGAAGCGGACGCTATACCTCTTAGCCACTACAACCCTCATATAAAAATGTTACAAAGCATAAGCACCGATGGGAACAATCTGAGAGTAATAAAGAACTTGTAATGGTAACAACCACCAGCTAAAAGAATTTACAACTATGTATGAAAGTTTCAGCAGATAAGACAGGGTGTTAGGCAGAATGTGTGCTGTTGCTTGATCTGTTCTCAGATATATATGATATCAGTTAGTGGACATGATACAAACAAATTGAGACACGCTAATGATATTCTTATTGATGTGACGGTATTGCCTCCCCTGCTTTGCAGTAGTGGTCCAACAATGGCCAAAACTCAAGAGTATCTAATATAGGCTTCAATGGAGTCTATTTGTACACAAGATTACTCTTGGCAGAAATGTAGATAAAAGAGTAGTAAAGCTTCTATCTCATGGGAGTCTTCACAAGAAATTCAGGTAAGCAAAAACAAAGCTGGCTGTCGCTGAGCACGTTAATTCTGTAACCTGCCGACCACTTTTGAGACGAATTTAAGCACTTATTTATCAGCTCGTTTAAGCTTAAAGATTAAATCGAAGTTAAATTTGTAACATCACAAAGAACACAATTTAATAATCACTTTAGGTTTAACAGTTTGAAAATAATTTGAATAGTTATGGCTATAGAAAAGCTATCATTCTCGTATTTGGGGATTGCGAAAAGGGTTGAGAAGTTCAAATGGCAGCATATGTTTGAACTTAGCTGCCAATGACGGTTCTGCCTTTTCACACTGATCACTCGTCTCTGGTCAAGGTTGTCGGGTGTAGCTCGTCTCCCAGAAACTTCAAGGAAAGTCTACACAGTGCGTCCTTTGTCTTAAAGCGTAGGCCACTGATCCCGTCTTGTTCCAGAAATAGTACGTTCTGCTGGTACCACCAATAATTGTGATAGAAGAATAGAAAAGAACGCTCTTCTAAGTATGGCGTTCTCCGAATCATAGTTATGTGTCCCCCCTCTTCTATTTCACCATCCCACTTAACTCAGAGTTTACCCTCGATAAGAATTAAATTTAATCCCTCGGGATAAAACTTCCTTTACAGTTAAACTGAAAAGCGTTAGCTATACATTACATTTAAATGAAAAGGCTAAACGTACAGATATAATATGTTTTACATTTACATCTCCACTGTTTGAAAAGTGTTCACAATACAAATTCATTTATGTTTCCTTTACATTTACACTTGTGGAAAAGTTTGACACTTCTATTAATTAAAATGAATATTTTCACATGGACATTTACGCTGGTTTAAAGCGTGAAATCTTAAATTAATTTTAAAGTGAATATGTTTATATGAACATTTACACGGCTTTGAAAATGTAAGTCTTTTTCTTAGAATGTACATCATTTCTTTTCATCTTTCCCTCCCTGCTCTATAGGGAACCTGGAACTACTTTATGCTTTCAGTTCTCTTTACGAAACTATCAATAAAGCAATCACCAGCCCGTGCAGTGGTGGTTCATGAATCATCATTCTATACGCTGAGGTTGGCAACCTCATGACATTGACATCCAATAGCGAGGTTCACACAATAAAATTCACAAGGTAATATATACATATATATGTTAGTTCACATGTTAGTAATAAAATATGAAATGTAAATCACAACTTACGCCAATCCTGGCTACAGACTAGTCGCAGAGATGAATAAAAGAGACGAATCGTTCTCTTACAACACGTGTCTGGGATTTCTTTTAATTTACAATAGATTGTCCCTTCTGACTCCGTGTTTCTTCACTTTCCTAGTTCCAGTGTTCCTTATTAAAATTTGAAAGAGATTTCCTGTGCTTATAAGTCTTATCTGGTTCTCCAATAAAAGGTCCGGATAACAATTAGGAATTATGAATCTAGTTTTCACTCTGGCGAAGGTCTGGTGTTATCTTGGCGAGCGTGCAAATCACAGAGAAATAAAACTGAAATTGTCAGCCTATATCCCTCCAGTGATGTTATGAATCTAATCAGAAAGATCCAATCATTTCAAATCATGCAGATAGGGTGTGATATTTCAAAATAGTCCCACGTGAAATAAGGTGCGTGCCTGCAAAGGTCACGTATTACCATATATGGACATCTGATGTCTTGCATACTGTGGCATAGAGATTATGATCAATAAAATTTCTATATTCTTTTCTTATTCTACCCGTGTCTTCTACTTTATTATCGCTCCTTTATCTCTTTTTTTTTCGCATTCGTTCGATTGCGAGAAAATATAACTCTCCCATTCAAACTTTCGCCTGTTTCTTTTCTCATTTAGAAACGCATTTTATTGCTATTAAGTAAAGCCGTGACGAGACCGAATAGTGTGAGAAATTCGTTCTAGACAGACAGGATGGCAGACATTCGTCTCACTTTTCCATGACACGAGCGCTTCTATGGCTAAGTTTCTCGGCGTGAGGTGTGAGAGGCGCCAACCCGCATCGCTCAGAAATGACCGTAATTAGCAGGAGGTGTAAAGACGCGCATTGGTAGTTTATGGCCGGCGTCTGAGTTAATGTGAAGTGTTAAGAGGAGAGGGGAGACGGGGGACTATTTCAGGGTTTTGAGAAATAGCGTGGCATCCTTTGTCTGGTTTTCATATATCTATACCCGCAGTTTGGACTTGATTTCATTGAGTCCTCCTCCAGTTGCAGTAGACAGATCGCTAGTGCTAGAAAATATCTTGTGTATTGCGAAGTTCTAGTTTCTCGACACTGTGTCGAGTTCTGGACTACCCTTATATCGAATGATTCTAGTTCATGGTGTTAGTCTGTAGTTCTGTTTGGAGGTAATAATATATATATCTAGTAGTGTTGAGTGATTTAGTGATCAATCGCTTATCTCATTTTACTAGTTAGATTTCTGTGCAGAGGGATTAAATTATAAGTCTGTTATATTCTCTAGTTGACATGTTACAGTGGAAAGCAGAATAAACTATAATTTCTAGCTTAAACTCATGCAGCTGTAAATGAATTTAATTAAACTGCTAATAATCAGTCGAGGATATTTTAAACTAACTTATAACTGCACTGATTCATCATTGAGTATTGACGAAATACGTATGTATTTCTAATTCATGATGATTGATTTTGTATGAATATAATTATTTCACGGGAGTTTAAACGATAAGACAAGCTCTACGCTTGCAGTTTATAATGCAAGTTATAACCGAGTGAATAGTATGAATAAGTATTTTATATGTTGTTTTCTCTTTATATAGTGAAACTGAGGTAGCCCAACTTTGCCAGCGGTTGTAGTACTGATGAGAATTATCTGTGAAGTAGAAACATTTTAGCTTAAACCACGTGGGTCTACAAGTTAAAACTTGTCTGGCAGTGTGTTTGCCTCCAGAAATAGACAGAGTATAAATCTCACAAACGGGTTTTTCCAAAGACTAAATACCTATACTAGGCCTAGTGAGCCAGATTATATTTCTTCACAAACTCTCATGTACATGCAACCCTGTGGCGAGATAAATTACTAACTATTGACATTTCCGACATATTTGACAAATTGTGGTGTGACCAATAATTATCTACGGAGAAAAGTTAAAGTGACACTAACTTAAATCTGAACAAAATATCGCATGAAGAGGACGCTCCCCGGACCCATTGGATGAAACCAAGATCTGCAGAGCTGGGAATCCGCTTCAGCAAAAGAAAAACAGATTAACGGTGTGTGTGTCATAAAGTGCGCCAGACGGCGAACACCAGCAAGCTATTAGGTAAGAAAGTGAGACAGGGATCCCTGCTGAAAGAACAGAGTGAACGTAGACTGAGTGATTCTTTTATGTTACGATTGGTGCACCCACTTTGTAATTTCATTTTATGCAACTTGTTGCTAATGCAGGTTTTTCGTCTCTTAGGATACATTAGAGTATAAATTCTGTCCGTAACCTTAGAGGGAAATTTGAGACTATAGCGTATATATCCGTGACTCTTTGGGGCTATCACTTTTCTTCTAACAGGATCGTGGGCTAAACATCGAGGGAAAAGATTACACCTATAGGTCTATTATACTTGCAGTAATTCATTACCTTATATGTATTTTCTATGCTTGATATTGACATTTATGTGGCTGTGGTAAATTTGCCTGTGATAATAAAATTTACAGAAACTTATTCCAGTGTGTCGGTCAGCTCGTTCCAAAATATCTATATTTTCATTGTCATAGTTTCATGTATGTGCGTCTATTGTCGTCGCTTATGTGTGTGTGTATGTGAGGGATATATATATTAATATATAGTATACTAGACTGTCTGACTAATCTAAATCTGTTGTAGATGATAGGCTGACTGAGAGAAATTTCTCGAGCGTCAGAGACAGACTCTAATATATTACCTCCATCTCACTCGTGAAATCTATTTCTATTTTATCATCTCCCACTGAGATATCACCTGTTCTATTGCTATTCAGAAGGGACCAATCGAAGTCTTAATTCACCTATCACAAATATACGACACATACACTCTCACCAACACATTTGTAGACTCATATTGTCTAAAATGTAATAAATCCATGAATACTTTTTAACCAAGGACCGGAAGCGATTATATCACATTTGTCTGCCCACATGCACGGGTTATCGTGTTTCGCCAGACAAACAAATCTGGTTCTATTTAACACTCCTTCCCAACGTAGCTTGAATAAACAAAACACCTTCGCTGGAAAAGCTGGTCAGACAGATCATGCGATAAAATATTATCGCCGGCCGGGTCACAAAACCTGGCGAAGCGTAAATACGTCTGAGGAGTGGTAAACAATAAGATACGCATTACTCCCGTAGCAATTACTGCCATAGCGGAGTGGCGTGTTAGAGACTTCACTATGCTTTGTCCATCATAGAGCACAATAGTGAAAATACAAATGAAAAGGCCTGATTTATGCCAAATAAAAGCGATGAGTGAGAAAAATGATGAAAAAGAAAGGATACTGCCGGAGGGCTGAAGGTGTGAGAGATCACACAAAAGAGCATGTTCAGACGTTTTGTCACAATTGAAAATAAATGAAAAAAAAGTTACAGGAAATTATTGATACAGTAGTGGCAGAAAATAAATTTGACATGAAATGCAGTATTCTTCATGAAGGACAACTTACAGAACCTGTGTGGATTAGAACGGGAGTGCGAAATGGATGCCTCTTGTCTCCATTTCCTTTCTCACTAGCAACAGATTGGGTTTTGAAAACATCGACATCACACAACAGAAATAGAATCTGACTAAACAGCTTGAAGATCTAGATTTTGCAGATGACCTGGCACTTCTGACCCATAACCATAATCAGATGCAAGACAAAATGAAAATACTCGATGAGAGGTCACAACAAGGGGGTCTGAAAGTAGACAGGGAAAAGACAAACATGATGAGAATAAATGCAAGAAATAATAACAAGGTCGAACTTGAAGAAATACTACTAAAAGATGAAGAATTGTACACATATCTTGGCAGCAATAAGACAATGTTGGAGGGACAAACAGTGATATCAAAATAAAAATACAAAAAGCAAGAGGATCTTTCATTGCGTTGGGAAACATATGGTGAACAAGAGAAATCAAGTCCAACACGAAAATAAGGATCTTCAACTCAAATGTCAAGTCAGTCCTATTGTATGGCTCTGAGACATGGAGAGCAACAAAAACAACAACCAAAAAGCTACAGACTTTTATAAATAGGTGCTTGCGTAGAATAGAAGGACTGAAATGGTATGACAAAGTCACAAATGTGGAATTAATGACAAGAACCAGACAAGTGCCAGTGGAACAAGAGCTGAGAAGACGACGTTGGCGATGGATAGGACACACACTGAGGAAACCTGTTGATAGCATTACAAGGTAGTCCTGGAATATCGAGGGAAAGAGAGGCAGAGGTAGACCAAACCAAATAACACATGGAGAAGAGAACTAGACAACATAAGTGAAAATGATGAGGAAAACATGGACAGAACTTGAGCTGACGGCATGTGAGAGGAGGACTTGACATGCGTTTGTTGAAGGCCTATGCTCCTTGGGGAGCTAAATGGTATTGAGTGATCGATGAAATTATTGATACAGTAATGGCAGAAAGTAAAACTGAAAGCTTTAATTTGCATAATAAAAATACAGATGTAATGGTCATCATCTAGAGATGATTCTCAAGATCATTCCAGACGGCCCAAAAAATTATTTTAATGTATCTAATTTTTAAAATGTAATTCATTAATTACCCTCCAGGTCCACAGGGAGCATGGGCCTTCAACAAATTCCGGCCTAATTATCCTGTCCTGTGTCATCCGTTCAAGGTTTTTATCTGCTTCATCTCCTTCTTTTATGTCTCCAGTTCTCCTCTCCATGTGTTTGCTGGTCTTTCTGTGCCTCTCTTAACATGGGGGTTCCGGAAAAAAAGGACTGCCTTGTAATGCTGGTAACAGGTTTCCTTAGTGTATACCCTATGCATCGTCAGCGTCTTCTTCTCATCTCTGTTTCCACTAGCACTTGTCAGTGGCGTTTTTGTCATGAGTTCCATTCTGGAATATTTTTAATCGTTATTTTCCCTTTCGCTCCTTACGGAGCACGGAGCCACCATTGCAGCTGGTCCCATTGCAGGAAGTTCGAATAAAGCATTTGCAAGCTCTTGCAGTGGTAGTTTATATAGTAGTTTGTTTTACATGATGAGGTAGCTAGCTCCTGCACAATCGCATGTTAGTCGCTTTGAACGGCATACCTGAGGGAGCTGTAGTTATATTATGTCTGTGTCTCACCAGACACCCCCCCACCCACCCACGGGAACTACGTGGGGGACTAAGTTTTGAAGAATAAACTTTAATGATATATAACCAGGATATGAACAAGTCTCTTGGCATTAGCTGTAGCATGTCATTTCTTCTTCTTCTTCTTCCTCGTTCGCCCTGAAAAGGACGGTGGTTGCGTTGTGTCTGTTTACGCCTAAGCTGTGATATCTGCACCTTTCGGTCGACACATCCGACTTCTGCACGGCATTTTTTGGGACCGGGTTTGCCTTCCCACTGCGATCCCCACTCGCTCAGCCAGACTGCAGTGATGCAATCTGTTTCCAGGACCACCACGTGGAGGTGGAGTAGGGTCTTGACCAGCTCTGGTTCGCTGATCCTGATGCAAGCAGTCAAGCTATGGGTCGCTGACTGCATTCTCTATTGCTGCATCTTTGGGTCATTTGACTTTACTGACGTAACTCACGTACCAGATATTTCTACCTACAAATGAAATCATCCACGTTTGTACACTTGATGTATTTCTTTGCCTCCCGACGAAATAGACTACATCTGCTTGTTACACTCTGTGTTGTAGTCCTTATATTAAGTGGCGTTTACACTTCTACTGTTGATATTCTCGCAGTGTTGCTTAGATACCCCGCCCTTTTCTTCTGTCTTTGCACGCTTCTTTCTAAGATGTGTCTTCTTCTTCGTGTAATGAAGGCTCTTAGATGTGCCTTCTACTTTGTGTACCATGACTCTTAGATGCGTCTTCTTCTTCGTGTACCATGGCTCTTTGATGTGCCTCCTTAGTGTACCATGGCTCTTTGATGTGCCTCCTTTGTGTACCATGGCTCTTTGATATGCCTTCTTCGTGTACCATGGCTCTTTGATGTGCCTTCTTCGTGTACCATGTCTCTTTGATGTGCCTTCTTCTTCGTGTACCATGGCCCTTAGATGTGCCTTCTTCGTGTACCATGGCCTTAGATGCACCTTCATCTTCGTCTGCTATGGATCTTAGACGTGCCTTCTTCATGTACCATGTCTCTTTGATGTGCCTTCTTCTTCGTGTACCATGGCTCTTTGATGTGCCTTCTTCCTGTATCATGGCTCTTAGATGTTCCTTCTTCGTGTACCATGGCTCTTAGATGTACCTTCATCTTCGTCTGCTATGGATCTTAGATGTTCCTTCTTCATGTATCATGGCTCTTAGATGTACCTTCTTCTTCGTGTGCCATGGCCCTTAGATGTCCTTTCTTCATGCAACATGGCTCTTAGATGTTCCTTTATCATGTACCATGGGTCTTAGATGTGCCTTCTTCATCGTGTATCATGGCTCTTAGATGTGCCTACTTTTTCGTGTACCGTGGCTGTTAGATATGCCTTCTTTTTCGTGTATCATGGCTCTTAGATGTGCCTTCTTCTTCGTGTATCATGGCTCTTAAATAGACCTTCTTCTTCGTGTAGCGTGCCAGCTGTAGTTAGTGATCACGTCTCGCCACAACACGCTTTGTTGAGTATCAACTACGTTGTTGGATTCTGTCCATGTCACGATGTTAAATTGTGCAGTATCTTCTCTCTTTTACATGGAACTAATGAAAAGAACATGACAAGACTGTCAACTGTTCAGTAGCTTCTGTCTATAATGTGGAACTGATGACAAGAACCAGATACGTGCAATGGAGAAAAAAAATGATGAGAAGAAAACGCTAGCGATTGATAGTACATACATTGCGGGAACTTGTTAATAGCATTACAAGGTAGTCCTTGTCCTGGATCCACATGGTAAGAGATGCAGCGTGAGACAGAAATGTACAAGGAAAAGAGAACTGGAGACGTAAATGACCTAGGCAGATGGCACAGAGTCGAAGGATTCGGCCTGGTATAACTGAATGCGTACTACACAAGGACAGGTAGGATAATGATTGCAATGATGACAGATCTAAGATAAAAGCGGGGGAAAAAAGATTATGTGCAAACCCCCATTTTGCAACCTCTTGTCCGTTCCAGTGTCATACAATAGGACTGACTTGACATTTGAGCTAAGATCTCTATGTGTGTGTTGGCCCTGATTTCCATACATCTCCCTATGTAATGAAAGCTCTCCCCTGCCTTCTGTATTCTTACTTTGACACCACTGTCTATCCCTTTAATTCTGTCTACGTTGCTGCCAAGGTAGAAGGACGATTACTCATCCCGCAGGATGATTACTCATCACGTTCAATCCTGCTAGCTTTTCCTGCATATATTCTCATTATCTCAGCTATTTTACTTGGTGTATCTGGGGAGAGGAAGGGGGGGGGGGGGGAAGAAGAGAATCTAAAACAAATTAAAGATCTGATTAACCTGAAACGATAATAATGTTTGACGGCAGACTAATGTCTGATAGAAATCAGGCCAATGAAGGTGATGACCATTCAAAGTATGCAGAGAATGCATATCAACACAAATACTGTGTTAGCAATGAGGACGAAAAGGACTTTACTAGACTTTGAAATCTAATATGAAAGGGAGACATGTGCAATCCCATACACATATAAACACAGACGCAGAAAGATAAAGAGACATACTAGATAGACAGACAGACAGATAGACGGACGGACGGACGGGTGGACGGACGGACGGAAGGACGGAAGCGTTATAGTATTGTCACCCCTGATCCGAAGTAGTGGTCAAACAATGGCCAAGCTTAGAATATAATGATGAGCGTTTACAAAGGTCATCAACCTTCGCTCAAGATTACACTCATGGCAGACATATAAATAGAAGAATGATGCTTCTACTTTAAGGGCCCTCACGGGATTTTAAAGAAAAGCAAGCATAATATATTTTCGCTCGTATTTTCTGAGCCCCCAGCTGAAGGTGTTTCAGCACCTATTAATTTAATAGCTCTTTATGTTTATGTATTTAAACCAGCATGACTCGTACGGGTACAGACTACCAAGAGTGGTTAAAGATATAGTTGGATTAATAGTTACAGATAAATAGGTTTAATAATCACTATTGGGTTAACAATGTAAAATAAATAAAGCTGTTTATAAAAATGAAGCGATGATATTTATCATCATTTGATGATTTAAATTGTGGTGGAACTGATGAAAATTTGGAAAATGTCCATTGATTGCACTGATATGCTATTTAGCTTCCAGTGTGGGGTCGGATGGCGTCTGCTTACTACGCTGTAGAATATAGCAAAATTTTCACCTGCACACCCAGGTTGCTACTGAGAGGAGAAGTCCAATTAAGAGCAGTCTATCGTATCATCTCAAACGCCAAACCAACTGCAAATAAGTGTCTTATTTTGGTAGGGGTCTATTCCCCACTACCCTTCTGTAGAACATTACTACACAACATAAGATGTGATTTTCAAACTACATAACAATGTAAGGTCTTACTTCTTCCGTTTCGCCTGTCATGTTTACAAACTGACTACTTCGCAGATCTATCACTGATCATCTCCTTCAAGATTTTAATGTCTTGTAATTGTTTATTATAGCAAAGTCCATCTTCCGGAAGTGTTGTAACACTATCCGTGTCTTAATCTTTACCAAGATTGTCATCATGTATTTGAGTACGTTTTGTTTGCGAACTAGCACCTTATCATGCTACAACATGGTTTCGTGTATCTTCCCTAGACAAAAAGTCTGGTTTAACAATAGAAAAGTCGCTCAGTGTAGACTCTTATTCCGTCTGGAGCTGGTGATAAGTGAAAGTCAATGTGGCACGTTCGCTCCTTCGCTACGCATCGCCGATAACAAAGGAAAAAATAACCAGGAGAGAAGGGTGTGTGAAAAGTGTGACAAGATATGATAAGAAAATCTTGAATGATGAAAGCGAAAATATCGATTACTGGAAAAATTAGCACGCAAAGGGGATGACAAAGTAATAATGCCAGAGAGGAGTGATGACCAGAAAAAAAGGAACGAGCGTTTTCGTGACACGACGGACGGACGGACGGACAGGCAGGCAGGCAGGCAGGCAGGCAGGCAGACAGACAGACAGACAGACAGACAGACAGACAGACAGACAGACAGACAGACAGACAGACAGACAGACAGACAGACAGACAGATAGATAGATAGATAGATAGATAGATAGATAGATAGATAGACGGACGGACATACAGACAGACAGACGGACAGATAGACAGATAATACAGATGTAATTCTAATGAAGATCCGCAGCAGAGAGAAAACAAAGACACATGATAATTCTATATAACACATGTAGTCCTTTATGCATTGTAAAACTCAGACGATGAATGCACGGGTACAAAACATTACACGCGTCAGATATTCATAACAAGAGTTCCATATATACCATTGACAAGAGATAAAAGAAACATCATGTGCTATAGACATTCAAGAGATCAAAATCACTTCCCAAAAAAATTGTAAGTTGTCAACAAGGCAAGCTGTAAACAATCAAATTTAAGTTCCATGGAATTGTCATAAAAATAACTAGACAACCTAGTCAATCAATCAATCAAAAATCTTTCGGCTCCCATCGCAGCACACATCCTCAGACAAACACGATATGCCTTCCTGCCTTGTGCCATCCACTCAATGTCTTCTTAACTCATTTCATGTCTGACTCCAGTTCTCTTTATACGTTGTTGGTTTCTCCCTATTTCGCTTATCCTGGGTATTCCAGAACACAGACTGCATTGTAATGCTATCAACCGGTTTTTCTCAGTGTGTGTCCTAGTCAATGCCAACGTCTTTTTCTCACCTCTTCCCAAGTTTGTTTAATGTACGAACATTCCAGATGTAAAATCTGGAGATTTTCCTAGAAGAAAAAAGCAATCCAGACTCTTTACAGCTTTCTCTGGGCTGCTTCATGAGCCTCCTTACTTGAGGACTTTCTTCTGTCTTGGATGGCTGAGTTTAATTACTTTCTTCAGTTCACTTCTCTACATTTTTGTTTAATTTTTCGTAGCTTTAACTTTCTACACGATGGATTGCCAGCCCCATCGCCAACCTTCCTCAGTCCCCTTTCACGACATGCCTGGCTCGTTACAGCATTACTATTATATGCTCCAGTTTCAGGCGCCTGTAACACGTAGGCGAGATAACGTAGTAACGACTTGAAAAATAATAGCAACAAAATGAAAAAAATATTAGCGAGAAGACTACATACTTAAACTTGCAGGAGGTTGAAAAAAATATATGTATAATATTTTAAACACAAGCTTTTAATGCACTAAAAACCCAACAATAATTTTTCAAGGAGTTTATAGCTTGCAGTCAAAAAATGTAACATCAAATTGACAAAAAGCGTGGGGCGCTTAAGCGCTTATCGTATATTTTTGTCAATTTGATGTTACATTTTTTTACTGCAAGCTATAAACTCCTTGAAAAATTATTTTTGGCTTTTTAGTGTTTAAAATATTTTTATTTTTTATTTTCTTCTTTTTAGTGTTAAAAAAATTATGACATACTAAAACATAAACAATATTTTTACTTATTGTAAATCTGGTCTAAAATTTCTTAAGCGATCCATTTGTTTTAGAGCGTCAATATTACATGGCTTTGTGCCTGTTAATTTGGTGCAATCCATGTTTTCAATTTCAAGGCCATCTAGAGATCGAACTCGACTTTCCTGTGATTCATAATTTTATAATTTGGATTGTTTCCCTTGATTTAGCTAGACACTTGTTTGAGTACTGCCCTGTTTTACGCATAGAAAAAAATAAAGCAGACCACGTACTCTTGAATTTTTAATTAACTTGATTATGGCCCATGACACTTTAATTACTCATAATGTCATAATTACAATATTAAATTATTAATAATTGACTGATTATTGTATTATCATCGGGAATACACAACTATGCCAAGTTTCAGAGCCATTGCTCATCTGGAAGTGTGTAGTGAAAAAATTCTAATACCCCTATATAAATTGGAATAAAACTGGAAAATTAGAACATAAATGTAAAGCCGAACGAAATAATATGAAAGAAAGAAGAATAGTGAAAGACCAGTGCTTTCCCAATAGCGTACGCCTGCGTTGTAGAACGCCATACTGGCTGAAAAAGAGACCCCTTTTTCTACTTTGTCTGCATAAATTACACGCGAATCACAGTCGTTTCTAAAAATAAAACTGGTACTGTATTTCTTAGACGACCTTGATATGCAAACTGCATAATGACCTAGATACAAATACTACATTAATGAAATTATACACACAAAGTTGACATAGAAAGACAGACGGGCTAAGCAGAGACGAGAAAGGATAGACGGAGTGAAGCAATAATACTACGTCGTCTCGCGATTAAAAAGTGAACGCCAATCACACGCGAAATGCATGAAGGCCTGATTTTTTCAAATAAACAGTGATAAAAAACACTAACGATACGAGGTTAGGTTTTGAAAACAGGTTTAAAGTCTTATTGGAAAACCTGACATTCTACTGTTTTATGTCTAAGCTCCTGACATTAGTCTGACAGTACAGAAGACATCCCATAGTATGGAAGTGAACAGGTGGTAACAGGTGATAGTCACGACTATCATAGAAAAATACATATTTTGAACGAAGCCACTTAGCCCCATTAAACTTATATATTCTTGTACCTTAGGACTTGCAGACAAAGAATATGTTATGTGTTACGCAAATAGTCTATTAATTAACAAATTATAGCCAAAATACTATAGTGGGGTTGACTGACAGCACAAGATCATATCTGCTTATTTTTTTTTATGGCATGTTTGGAAAACACTGCTTTGGGGGAAATGAGGCCGACAAGTTAGATACGATTTGATTGGCTGTAGTAAAATGTAAGGCGAAACCTTATTGGTCTAACTGAAAATACAAATATTGTTGTTAATGGCAACTTATAGGATGGATAGTTTTTTTTCAAAGGCTCATGTAAACATGGCCTGATTGGTTAGAACGTTAGATATGATCAAATAGAAGCGTCAGTTCACTGCCATTTTTGAAAATAAATCTTGTGAAAATCAAGTGCGTTGAGAGCAGGCTAAGAATTTTCTAATAAAAGGAAAAGCCTGGACAAAGGCAGATCAAAATTGTGCCAGAATTCATCGCCAGTCAACGTTACTTGTTTAATATTTCCTTGAATTGTGGTAAGCTAGACATATTTAATATCTTTTATATGAAAATTGAATGTGAAATGATAAATTATGTCTGTATGTGTGTGGTTCAGTAGCAAACATGAGGCAAAGCCTAGATATTGCTCCACCTTGTAAAGATTGTCAGAGAGGAGTATAACTGCCTATACAGATAGATATATTGGATTGCCATATGTAACATGACACCTATCCTATTGTATAGAATGGATTAACGCTGGAATTGCAGAGGCGTTGTAACCATTAGGGAGAGGAATACTGGTGTATATTGTCACATGAAAAGCTAGCAGTTGGCCTACAGCTCTGAACTTTCTGTTTGTACTGTCTTGTACGTCAGTGTGGAAATATATTATATATTAGTTATGAAGAAGGAGGCATAACCTTCTTATTTCAGGGACCGTGGTACTGATGTTAATATAGCAGCACATGGTCTGAGCCTTGCTTGATTCAGAACTCTGGCAGCAGACTCCTTGCCTAAGATATCAGCCATTGTGGGTTTTTCTAGCAAACTAAGAAGCAAGCGAGCAGAGGATACAGTTTTCCTGCAGCCGCCATATGAGCTAAGAATGTTTCAGCACGAGCAGCTCACCCTTGTATAACCCACCTCAATTGACTTACATAAATAGTCCAAGAGGGACAGTAATTGTTTTAAAAAGTAAAAGAATCTGTGAATCCTTTAATATTATTTCCACCAGTAACAAACACATGAAGTCGTGATGACAACCAACAACCTAGCTCAACCAGCCAGTATTGCCTCATAATACTACCTCACAACATTACACTCATATTATAATAATATTATATGTCGGGACAAAGATCCTTAGTATAAAATTTTGTACATAAACATTGTGTTTACAGTTGATTGTGATTCCTGATTCACTGTGTAGTAGGATCAGGATATCTATTTATTGAAAAAAATTCAATACATTTGTTAAAATTTAACCCTTGACTTAATAAGATAATCTTTAGAGTGTTAGTTGTTGTGACTGTCATATTGTTGTCAATTTGTTGAGGATCTTAACTTAGGTGTGTATCTGTCTGTTGGTTGTTGTGAATTACACTACATCACTATCATAACCCTAGACATTAAACGTAGTCATCACTAAATTCAAGAATAAGTCTGATTGAGGTCTAAATGTGGTAGCAAGTAAGGTCATCTGTAACACACCACACTTATTAGATACAGATACCTTCACAGCTGATCTCAGTCAGTACACTAAGTCCCCTATAACCATATTCTATAATCCCAACTTACCACATATATTGGGGTCCTGTCCGGGATTTTGAACCTTCTCCTAGCACATATATTGGGGGGAGTTCACTTCAGGTAATAATAAAAATTAAAAAGGTATTCTTGGGTGGAAAATAAATAAGGTTGAGCTCTCAGTGCTTGTGGTTGTCATTAGTATAATTAGTCATAGATTGAATTGTTTAGTTAAACATTGTATAAATTTGCCTGTTAGAAAATGGCAGACCTGGCAAAGTTTCGATCTGCTGCTGTGCAGGCTGCTAAAGAATTGGGAATGGACGGGCAAATTATGATTGCTTATGTCACAACTAAATGTGACAAATTTATTGAGCGTGAAGAAAGAAAACTTGAGGCTGAAAGAAAGTTAGAAGCTGAAAAAGAAATTAAGAGGCTACAGATTGAGGCTGAAGCAAAAAAGTTGGAGGCATAGGAAAGGAAACAGGCTGCAGAAAGAGAAGAAAAGAGATTAGCTACAGAAAGAGAAGAAAAGAGACTAGCTGCAGAAAGAGAAGCTGAGGAAAGAAGACAGGCTGCAGAAAGGGAAGCAGAAAAGGAGGAGAAAAGATTACAGAGGGAGCACGAGTTACGACTAAGGGAGTTGGAATTTCAAGGCCATGCTCCTGAAAATGGTGCCAGTCCCTTTACCTCTGATGCTACTGCTAGTCAGGGAGCCTCAACCTCAGCTATGAGTTTTCATTTAGATCATTTTGTTGAGAAAGACGATGACATAGAGAGATTCCTAAATAGATATGAACTGTTAGCTACCACGTATGGGTTAGAGAGAGAAAGGTGGAGCTTAAAGTTATCACAAGGGCTTCGTGGTACAGCTTATGACGTTTTTGCCAAGATGAGCAGAGATGACCAAGACAATTATGACATGTTAAAGCAGGCTCTGTTGCTAAGATATGAAAAGAATGGAGAATTTTATAGAAAAAAATTTAGGAATGCTAAACTACTGTCAGGTGAGACATATCACCAGTTCTCTGCACGGTTAGAGACATACTTGGAGAAATGGACGGCTCTGGGGAAAACCCAAGATCTTAAGGAAATGATCCTTATAGAGCAGCTAAGAGAGTCCATGGCTCCAGACCTGAGAAAGTTTCTCATGGAACAAGGTGCAGAGAGGCTGGGTGAGTTACTAAATGTTGCTGAAAGATATCAGGCAGCTCAAGCAGAGGTAACAGGTAATAAAAAGAAACAGGTAGACAATTTTAAGGCACCACAAAACTTTAATAAATTTGATCATAGAGATCAGAACAAAGGTAAGCACCAGTTTGATAGGCCACGGTATGATAATAAAAATAAAACCCCACAATTCGATGAAAGGAAATTTGATGAAAGAAAATCTTTCAACCAAAAAAGGAGGTGGTGTAACAATTGTCGGATGAACAATCATACCACCGAAAATTGTAGGAAGAAAACTACTAGTTTTGCTGCTATGAAATCTGGGAAGAAGGGAAAAAAGGGCAAACCTGCGGAACTACAGGAACCGTATCACCCCCCAGTGTGTGAAGATGTAATCTGTAATGGAGTCACCATAAGGTGCTTATATGATACAGGTCTAGATTATGATTCAGTTGTGAGTTCTCACCTGGTGCAAGCAGATCAATACACCACAGAAACAGTGGAGATTCAAGCTGCAACCAAGGAAGTAGCGACCATGACACTCCCTATCGCTAAGATACATGTGAAAACGCGATATGTGGAGGGAGTAATCAAAGGCAGCAGTGATAAATGAACCAATCTACCCTCTGATATTGGGGTGTAGATATGTCTTCTTGGGGAATCCCAAGAGACCTGTGATATTGGCCACAGTGCAGACCAGATCACAGTCTAAAAAGGAGGAGGATAATCCAATAAATACTCATCCAGATGAGATGAGGAAGGCACAGGCGGAGGACAAAACACTCAAGCCGTGTTTCAAGAAATTGCCCAAATGTCATACACCTCCAGGCAAGGGAGAGTTTTATATGAAGAACAAGTTGATTTATAGGAAGGCTGGATCTGAATCCAATGGTCACGGACAGCTGGTCCTTCCCACTTCATATAGGACTAAAGTGTTGGAACTAGGGCATGCGATTCCCTTCAGTGGTCATATGGGGATCAGCGCAACAGGACAGCGTATAGCTTGTCATTATTTCTGGCCAGGGATAACTGAAGATATCAAAAGATATGTAAAATCCTGTCCAGAGTGCCAACGAGTAGCACCAAAGCATTGGACTGCACCAGCAACTCTAGGGGAAATGCCCATAGTGGGAACACCTTTTGAGAGAGTTGCCGTGGACATTGTGGGACCTCTCACTCGAACCAAGAGGAGGAACAGCTACATTCTGACTCTGGTGGACACCTGTTCTATGTGGGGAGAGGCGGTAGCCCTGTCATCAATTGATTCAAAACATGTGGCAGAGGCATTACTCAAGGTTAGGCTTTCCCAACCAAATCTTGACTGATAATGGCTCTCAGTTCAAGGGGAAACTAACCGAAGAAGTTTTCAGGATCTTTCAAGCCAAACACTTCCATTGTAGCCCGTACCATCCCCAAGGAAACGGCCAAGTGGAAAGATTTAATGGGACATTGATGTCGATCCTGAGAAAGTTGGCACATGAAAAAACCAGATACATGGGACCAGTACCTTCACGCCGCCCTCTTTGCTTATCGGGAGGTACCCCATAGTTCAACCGGTATGGCCCCGGCAACATTATTATTTGGAAGGCCAATAAAAGGTCCACTCGAAGCTCTGTTAAGAACGTGGACTGATGAAAAGGCAGAGGAAAATATTACATCATCATACCAATATGTGAATGAGCTGACCACTCGTTTAAAAACTGGCTGGAAACTTGCCAATGAAAATTTGAGACAAGCCAGGAAAAAACATGCTGCCTATTACAACAAGAAAGCTAAAGACAGAGATTTGGCTGTGGGAGAGAAGGTACTGCTTCTTCTACCCGGTAGCCAGAATAAGTTGCAAATTGGATGGCAAGGTCCATATACAGTTCTAGAGAAGGTGTCTAGAACAAATTATAAGATAGATAAGAAGGGGAAAGAAAAAAATCTATCATGTGAATCTCTTGAAGAAATATTTGGAAAGAGAAAATCAGGAAGAGACACATTTGCTGACCTTGTCTATTGCAATGGAGATGAAAAAAGAACCACTTTCATCATTTGAATATCCATTACACCCCTGTGAGACAGCGGCACAGGTGAAAATCAGTACACACTTAACGAAAGATCAGAAGGAGAGAGTGCAACAGGTTCTAGATGATCATACAGAGGTGTTAACGGACCGTCCGGGGCATACAAACTTATTGGAATATGATATGAAACTTATAGACCCAACACCTGTATGTATGAAAGCATATTCGATTCCTTTCGCTAAGGAGAAAGCTTTGAAGGAAGAGATAGACTATTTGTTAAAGGAAGGAATTATTTCACACAGTGAATCTTCGTATAGTTCCAGTGTGGTGCTCTTGAGAAAACCCTCTGGAGAACATAGACTCTGTATAGATTACAGGAGACTGAATGCTATCACAGAAGGTCAGGTGGATCCATTGCCGGATACAAATCAGCTGTTTGCCAGGCTGAATAAAGCTAAATATTTCTCAAAGGTGGATCTGAGCAAAGGCTACTATCAGATTCCAGTAAAGCCTGAGGTTAGACCGTATCTAGCTTTTAGTACCTCAGAGGGACACTATGAATTTAACAGATTGCCATTTGGATTGAAAAATGCGCCCAGTGTCTTCTCTAGAATGATGAGAAAATTGTTGGATCCTCTGAATAATCCATGTATAACAAACTTCATGGATGATATCCTTATAGCGACAGAAACATTTGAGGAACACATTGACTCTCTGAACATGTTGTTTGATCGACTTAAAGAAGCGAATTTGACAGCCCGACCAACCAAATGTTGCGTTGGATGTAAAGAATTAGAATTCTTGGGACACACAGTCCATCAGGGAAACATGACTCCTGACCCCAAGAACTTGGAGAAACTAAGAAAAGCCCCGAGGCCACAAACAAAGAAAGACGTGAGATCTTTTGTCTCATTATGTGGTTTCTACCAAAAGTATATCAAAAACTTTAATTCCATATGTGCACCGTTAACTGATTTGACACGCAAGGGAAATCCAGATCGAATTACCTGGACAGCACAGTGTGAATTAGCATACCAAGAATTGAAGGAAAAGCTCACCAGCAAACCTATTTTGAAATTACCTGACTTAAGTCAAGAATTCATTGTGAGAACGGATGCCAGTAATATCGGTTTGGGTGCCACCCTGTTACAAATGTCAGATTCACTGGATGGGGAATTAACCCCAGTGGCATATGCTAGTCGTAAGTTGAATAAAGCTGAAAAAAATTATTCAACTAGTGAAAAAGAATGTCTTGCTGTAATATGGGCGATCAAGAAATTCAATATTTATCTGTATGGGAAGGCATTCAAGTTACAAACGGATCACAAACCCCTGGCGTTTCTAGCACAAGCTAGGCATGAAAATTCTAGGTTACTCCGCTGGTCATTACTTTTACAGCCATTTCAGTTCTGCATAGAATATATTTCTGGAAAAACTAACCTAGGTGCTGATTTTCTAAGCCGCCATCCGTGCGATGAGAATCAAAGTAATCACCAGGCATAGATAGAGATTTATCTATGTGTATAGAGAATTAGAGACTGACATATAATGTCTGTTTAAGTGGGGAGAATTGTAGTGAAAAAATTATAATACCCCTATATAAATTGGAATAAAACTGGAAAATTAGAACATAAATGTAAAGCTGAACGAAATAATATGAAAGAAAGAAGAATGGTGAAAGACCAGTGCTTTCCCAATAGCGTACGCCTGCGTTGTAGAACGCCATACTGGCTGAAAAATAGACCCCTTTTTCTACTTTGTCTGCATAAATTACACGCGAATCACAGTCGTTTCTAAAAATAAAACTGGTACTGTATTTCTTAGGCGACCTTGATATGCAAACTGCATAATGACCTAGATACAAATACTACATTAATGAAATTATACACACAAAGTTGACCTAGAAAGACAGACGGGCTAAGCAGAGACGAGAAAGGATAGACGGAGCGAAGCAATAATACTACGTCGTCTCGCGATTAAAAAGTGAACGCCAATCACACGCGAAATGCATGAAGGCCTGATTTTTTCAAATAAACAGTGATAAAAAAAACACTAACGATACGAGGTTAGGTTTTGAAAACAGGTTTAAAGTCTTATTGGGAAACCTGACATTCTACTGTTTTATGTCTAAGCTCCTGACATTAGTCTGTCAGTACAGAAGACATCCCATAGTATGGAAGTGAACAGGTGGTAACAGGTGATAGTCACGACTATCATAGAAAAATACAAATTTTGAACGAAGCCACTTAGCCCCATTAAACTTATATATTCTTGTACCTTAGGACTTGCTGACAAAGAATATGTTATGTGTTACGCAAATAGTCTATTAATTAACAAATTATAGCCAAAATACTATAGTGGGGTTGACTGACAGCACAAGATCATATCTGCTTATTTTTTTATGGCATGTTTGGAAAACACTGCTTTGGGGGAAATGAGGCCGACAAGTTAGATACGATTTGATTGGCTGTAGTAAAATGTAAGGCGAAACCTTATTGGTCTAACTGCAAATACAAATATTGTTGTTAATGGCAACTTATAGGATGGATAGTTTTTTTTCAAAGGCTCATGTAAACATGGCCTGATTGGTTAGAACGTCAGATATGGTCAAATAGAAGCGTCAGTTCACTGCCATTTTTGAAAATAAATCTTGTGAAAATCAAGTGCGTTGAGAGCAGGCTAAGAATTTTCTAATAAAAGGAAAAGCCTGGACAAAGGCAGATCAAAATTTTGCCAGAATTCATCGCCAGTCAACGTTACTTGTTTAATATTTCCTTGAATTGTGGTAAGCTAGACATATTTAATATCTTTTATATGAAAATTGAATGTGAAATGATAAATTATGTCTGTATGTGTGTGGTTCAGTAGCAAACATGAGGCAAAGCCTAGATATTGCTCCACCTTGTAAAGATTGTCAGAGAGGAGTATAACTGCCTATACAGATAGATATATTGGATTGCCATATGTAACATGACACCTATCCTATTGTATAGAAGGGATTAACGCTGGAATTGCAGAGGCGTTGTAACCATTAGGGAGAGGAATACTGGTGTATATTGTCACATGAAAAGCTAGCAGTTGGCCTACAGCTCTGAACTTTCTGTTTGTACTGTCTTGTACGTCAGTGTGGAAATATATTATATATTAGTTATGAAGAAGGAGGCATAACCTTCTTATTTCAGGGACCGTGGTACTGATGTTAATATAGCAGCACATGGTCTGAGTCTTACTTGATCCAGAACTCTGGCAGCAGACTCCTTGCCTAAGATATCAGCCATTGTGGGTTTTTCTAGCAAACTAAAAAGCAAGCGAGCAGAGGATACAGTTTTCCTGCAGCCGCCATATGAGCTAAGAATGTTTCAGCACGAGCAGCTCACCCTTGTATAACCCACCTCAATTGACTTACATAAATAGTCCAAGAGGGACAGTAATTGTTTTAAAAAGTAAAAGAATCTGTGAATCCTTTAATATTATTTCCACCAGTAACAAACACATGAAGTCGTGATGACAACCAACAACCTAGCTCAACCAGCCAGTATTGCCTCATAATACTACCTCACAACATTACACTCATATTATAATAATATTATATGTCGGGACAAAGATCCTTTGTATAAAATTTTGTACATAAACATTGTGTTTACAGTTGATTGTGATTCCTGATTCACTGTGTAGTAGGATCAGGATATCTATTTATTGAAAAAAATTCAATACATTTGTTAAAATTTAACCCTTGACTTAATAAGATAATCTTTAGAGTGTTAGTTGTTGTGACTGTCATATTGTTGTCAATTTGTTGAGGATCTTAACTTAAGTGTGTATCTGTCTGATGGTTGTTGTGAATTACACTACATCACTATCATAACCCTAGACATTAAACGTAGTCATCACTAAATTCAAGAATAAGTCTGACTGACGTCTAAATTTGGTAGCAAGTAAGGTCATCTGTAACACACCACACTTATTAGATACAGATACCTTCACAGCTGATCTCAGTCGGTACACTAAGTCCCCTATAACCATATTCTATAATCCCAACTTACCACAAAGTGATTGAAAAATCAAGATTTGCAAGATTTGAAAAGGAAATGAAAGTGACATATGCGAAGTTAAATAAAAGCGTGTAAAAAAACACACGCGCGCCACTGGAATTGTCCAAGGGAGGGACGATACATTAGAATGATCCGGCTCTCTCTCTCTCTCTTTCACTTTCTCTCTTCCCCCCTATTTACACATATTTTTAGGCAATTAAAAAAAATGACGAATTTTGACCAAAAATGTGACGTGATAATGTTATTATACAGTATTATAGTATCACATCTTTTGATTGATGTATAGAGGTTCATTTTTTTGTCTTCTATTGTCCCGCCACGTAGAATTACTTGCAAACTACGTTCGTAACCTTTAGGGTACTTACCAGACATGTTTTAATTCATCCGACCTAACGATTACTTACACTTAAGTCGGGGGGGTGGAGGGGGGTGGGGGGGGGGGGGGGTGGGGGGGGGGGGGGGGGGGGGGGGGGGGGGGGGGGGGGGGGGGGGGTGGGGGGGGGGGGGGGGGGTGGTGGGGGGGGGGGGGGGGAAGAGAATACTAGAGCGATTGATATGAAATAAAGGTTTCCAAAGTCACAAGTGAGGGGCAATCGCCCTGTCGCCATCTCCTTGGATCCGCCAATGACACACGCACACACAATGTGACCCTGAAGACCGGAAAAAAGGAACCAAATCTAATCGTTCATTGTTGGCACGACAATTGCCAGTAATAGGAAATAAGATAAACAATTATATGAGAACAAAAATATTAGCACTCGAATGTCATACTCAATATTTTTTTTTTCATGCCCTAAGCATACGTTGCCTGGGAAATCAACAAGATACGAAACTCTAATTTCACAAGTTTATTTCTGTCATGGCCAGATCCTGCCAAGAAGCAGCCACCTGGCATCTGATAATTCGGTTAGGCCTACTTTTTAAATCTGGAACGTGGATATACAGGGTGGTCGAAAAATCACTTCAGATTTTTAAATGTTTATGTCTGAATTTCTATCCACATTATTTATATTGAATTAACGCCAAAATAAAGACAATTAACTTTAATTGTAGAACATAAAATGTTGCGTCACATTAAAATTACAATTCGGCGTGCAATCCGGCCTATTCAACAAAATGTCTTCAGAGCGGGCTGCAATTTGTGCTATATACCTTGTAAAGTCAGTGAGTTGGCCATTTTAGATTTTGTGTATGTTTTAAATAGTGTTTCTTGAAGAATTATACCAAATGGCAGTTACTTACTGTTTTGGCACATGTTCCAAGTATACTACTCGTCAAAAGTCAAGGGCCACTTAGAAAAACCTTGGTTGAAACCATAAAACAAATCTGATATAAACGTGATTGGTATCAGACAAAACGGCATTTATTGAATACCAAATTTACATGTCACGTAATGAAATGGACACACACATTCAAACGCAATGAAGCTGTGAAGTGTGTCACCCACCTTTTTAAAAGTCACACAATAGATATTGGACACATAGACATTTCAAAATCGGGTATGACCACCGTTTGCAGCAAGGCATTCAAGACAGCGTAGACGCATCGAGTCCACAAAGGTCCGAAGAGTATCCTGAGGAACAGCTTGCCATTCCTGAAGCAGAAATGCAGTCAGCTGTGCAACATCCATTGGCAGGGGTTGATTTGTTGACAATCTTCGACCAAGGACATCCCAGAGGTGCTCAATTGGAGAAAGGTCAGGTGAATGAGCTGGCCACGCCATCCTGATGATCCCATGTTGCTGAATAAACTCATTCACCACACGAGCTCGATGGGATCGAGCGTTATCATCTTGGAGGATGGCATTACCACCTATGGCCTCCAGAGCAGGCTGAACGATTGGTCTCAAGATTTCGTTCTGGTATCTTGGGCCGGTCAAGTTGCATTGGATGATGTAGAGTGGGGTCCTGCTGTGTCTGTAGAAGCCTCCCCAGACAATGACAGAACCCCTACCATAACGATCCACCTCTCGAATTGTGTCATCAGTAAATCGCTCTCCTGGTCGTCTCCAAACTCGAATCCTGCCATCATTGAATGACACAGTGAAGCGAGATTCATCAGTGAAGAGAATTTGACTCCATTGTTGCCTTGTCCATCGGATGTGCTCGCGACACCAAGCAACACGGGCTCTGCGATGAGCAGGAGTAAGAGGGATTCTGACTGCAGGACGTCGAGCAGCCAGTCCAAATTCATGTAAACGTCTGCAAATGGTGCTTTGACTGACATTAACGTTTACAGTTTGTCTCAGCTGACATCTTAGAGTGGAACAAGTCACTGTTCGATGGCGCAGTGCTGACAACAAGAGGTACCGGTCATCATGTCTATTGGTGCATCTAGGGCGACCTGGCCGGTGGCGATCTTCCACACTTCCTGTGGCCTGAAATCTCTCCAAAATTCTTTGGATAGTAGAGTGTGACACTGCAAGCCGTCTAGCAACCTCACGGACAGAAAAACCAGTTTCAACTTACGCTATAGCCCTCATTCTTTGTAAAGTGTCAAGACTTCTTCTCGGTGGCATGGTTTTTGCAAGTGATGAAACTACCCTAAGTCTGCTGAGTGTAAAACAAATTAAGAGTGAACTCTTTTCATGACAAGTCGCCATTGCACGTGGAATGTCAATCAGCACGATTACTTCACCTGTTTGGTTGTACGGAAGTTTGAAAAAACAGATTAAAAATGTGAATTTATGGTCAGCAAACCAAATTGCACGTGATCACCATGGTTGTCGGTGAGTTGTTTTTATGCTTAAGGTGCATAGAGGACTGTCAGAGGAAGGTATTGCACCCATTTTTACTAAAAACTTCCTTCATTTAATCATTCTATGCGCATATATAAAAGTGTATCGAAAATATTAGGGTGGCCCTTGACTTTTGACGAGTAGTATATATCCAACAGATGATAGTGAAACTATCAAAATAAAAAATTAAAATTTTCAATTACCCTGTAAATAGAAAACGAAATACTCACACACAACATGGTAGCATGATCTCACCACGTGATACTCTCTAACCACGTGATACTCTCTAACCACGAACAAGTGAGTAAATGTTTTTAGCTGGGTTGTGTAGTAGGAGTCTGGAGTCGAAGTCGTGAAGTCAGTCGATTTTTAGTTGAGTCCGAGTCGGTAACAAATGCCTGGACTCGGACTCCCAATTTTATGTCATATGACTAGTAAAAAACTGTAACCGGAGGTGGGAGTCTAAGTCGGACTTCTAAAATTTCAAGAGTCGGACAATTTTTTGGCCGACTCCACAACCCTGGTTTTTAGTAAACGCCTAATGTCATATGTGATCTCAAACTTAAAGATTCAGCAAGGATAACATTAAAGGAACAAATAAAACCATCGTCAAGTTAAAAAAAAGATAAATCACCATGAACAAACATATTAGCAATTTTGTGTTACGGTATACGATTTTCATATCTGTATGATCGTGTTAGTAGTTTTATAGCAATTAATCCGTTAAGTAATTAAGGCAAAGAATTATTGTGTGCGATTTCTGTCTTTTGTCCTGAGAACAGCACCATTTCTCCTGTGTTCAGTTTGTTCCTTTCCCTTTTCTTCCACATTTCATCTTCCACCAAGCAAAGAAACTCGTCAACACACACTTACATTTTGACATTATAATCAGCAAACAATAAACTTATACACGATGAAGACAGGTGACTGAATTGAAAAAAAATTTTTTTTTTAGAATCAAACTTGGAAGACAAACTTTCTAATCACCAAACCACTTACGCATCTTGGCTCATGCGAGTTTTAAATCTGAACTATTTTGATCATTCCCTCCCTTATTCAGCGTTGGTTCGTTGCAGACATGCCAAGACAATTATTAGAGAAGATTATTATCGCTCTATTAATTTTTGTTGTTGAAAAGCACATAATCAACTGCAGTGGAAAAATTATAATAGTGAGACGATGCAGCTATAAACTGCAAAATATGCCCCTACTTCTATAGCACAAGGATGGTAAGATTGTCCAATGTAGACAGAATCACGTAGTATCGGCAATAAAACGTGATTATCAGATTAAGACGGGGGACCCAAAGATGCAGCAATAGAGAATGCAGTCAGCGACCCATAGCTTGACTGCTTGCGTCAGGATCAGTGAACCTGAGCTGACCAAGACTCTACTCCACCTCCACGTGGTGGTCCTGGAAACAAGCTGCATCTTTGCAGTCTGGCTGAGAGAGTAGGGATCGAAGAGGGAAGGCAAACCCGGTCCCAAAATATGCCATGCTGAAGTCGGATGTGTCGGCCGAAAGGCGCAGATATCGCAGCTCCGGTATAAACAGACACAACGCAACCAACGTCCTTTTCAGGACGAACGAGGAAGAAGAAGAAGAAGATTAAAAAGGAAGAAATAGTGTCAAACAAAGGGGGGAACACATGATTTGCTGATTGTTGTGTAACTTTGGCAATTTATGTTTTATAACTCTCTCAAAATGGGCCGACGTACGGATTCACACAACATAGATCGAAGGAATAAACCAAGCCAGGACGATCCAGAGTTTATTTAACATAATAACTCCAACAGAAAAATCCTCTCAGAGCTTTTCGTGTATCACTTTCTGACATCACACGTCCGGTACCTTCTTTCATTTGTACTGCACATATTTCTACTGTCGGGCTCGGTTATTTAAATCGCAGTTACATTATCACGGCCTGTGATTTAACTAATTATCCCACTGATGGATGAAAGGCCAACCTGCCTCGGAATTCCAGAATCTTGAACGTTGCGAATAAAGCACACATAAAATGGACACCTTGTCCTTCCACCGGCCCGACCAATGTTCCCTCACTCTGACGTCACACTTTCCACTCTGACGTCATCCTTCACAACGCATTTACTTCTTTTATAAAGCCTGCGCAACGATAACTGAAGGAACCCTCTGTGGTAGATCATGATAATTGATTTCGTATATCTATTTTTTTATCTTCATCTTTCTTTTTGCCCGGCTTCGCCTGCGCCTCTATGACGCAGTAATCTGTCCATCTCTTCTCATTTTAGCACGCATTTAATGCTGGTCGCTATATTTCTTTGATGAAAGTCCACCAGAGACCCATTAGCAACGTGAGCCGTAATTTAACACCAGCGCCAGAGATCAATCGTTGTAGAGATCAGACCAAGACCAGATTTGAATAAATTTGAGTAGATAGCGTGAAACCGTATTGTGAAATCTTTATTACCTTTTCCCTGAACCCGTTCGTGATAAGTAATTAACCCGACGAATCGGGAGATCTAAGACTCTGCCCGCTTGAATACGGATAGAAAGACGAAGGTAACTCACACGTATTAGCGCATTGCCGATGTCTGGTCTAAGCGTGAAAGAAGATCCTGGGTTTTCGGCTTTGAATTATGCATAAGCCGAAAAAACTGAACGTAGAAATTCCCGTAGGTGAGAGGTCTGGATTTTGGAGGGATAATTAACTATCTTCTTTCATCTTTTAATATATAACCCCAGCAGTTTAGACTTCATTCATTCAGTACTGCCACAGCTTTAGAGAGACAGCTAGCGCGACTTCTAGAATCACTGTAATAGTAGAGTCTTAGTTTCTCGTGGAGAAAATCTTAGAAGTTTGTGTGAAGGTAAAATATATAGATGACTAATATTGTCGAGTGATAGAATTGTTAGTTCGAATTATATTTCTCTAGGTTTTGTGCAGAGTGTTTTACTAGAATAGGTCCGCCATTTGATAATTCTCTAAGTTTACGTGTTACAGTGGATAGCGGAATAATAATAATTTCTAGCTAAACTATAATATAAAATTTATTAGTGTTAGTAACCCAGTCAGAGAATAGTTTAACTAACTAAGTAAATGCACTGATTCATCATTGAGTATTGACGGAACATGTACGTATTTCTAATTCATGATGATTGATTTTTTTAAATGACTAGAGTTTATTTCACGGGAGTTTAAACGAAGAGACAAGCTCTAAGCTTATAGTTTCTGATTTAAGTTAAATAACTGAAGTGAATATTATATTTTACGTGAGGTAGGATAGGATTGTGAATACTGTTATGGTTAAGTATTTTGTACTTTTCTCTTCCTTATATAGTATTTGGGTCACCCAAAACCTACCAGCGGTTTCTGTTTATGTATAGCAGAGAATAACTAGACGAAAAGAACTATTTTTCTGAAATTTATATTGTAACTGGCATTGAGTTCCAGAGTTCTTTTCCAATAATCAAAGTTTTACAGTCGGCCCGTGGTGGCGACTAAATCAAACATTTAACATAATCAAACCTGTGACATTACTTGTATAACAACCACTGTGTTGAGAAGAAGATAAATCCTAAACAGAGTTATTTACCTGCAACTCGAGGTAACGATCGATTATTTCAAGCTACTGTACCCTTGTGAACCTTAGACATCTTAATTATTTTACTACCTGGACAAAAATTGAAGTGACATTAATCAGCATCCTACGTACCATAGTGAAGCGAGCGTTTCCCAAGATTTGAATTTATTAGCCTTGGAGAAGCTGGGGCTTGTTTCGCCAAAACACACTGTTAAACTCTTTCTTTGTGTGTAGTTGTTAACTCATACTGGCTACTAGTTGTTGAATCATGCTTTATTTGCTAAATGATGTGAATGTCCACCAGTGGATAAATGTAGATGTTGGGACTGGTGTAGTAAAGTGTAACGATTGTCAACTCATCAAACCCAGCACAGTTTTGGTCATACAGGTCATCTTGTCCTGGAACGTGATGAGGCTCCGACAAGAATGTGAGTGTAAACAATGAGTGTGTATCTGAATGTCAGTACGCGAATGGTAGAATGATTCGATAGAGTTGACAGGTTGGTAGTACATCACTCATACTCACACTGTTCGAATTCAAGAAGTACTGGAACTACGGTGGTCTTTTTATAACATTTAATGGGACGCACACTTGGACAGTACGTGTATGGTTACAGGAACAAATGTCGACATAGACAGCATAATGTTGATCACAGGAATATCATCTTAAGTTAGCATTCATGCTTGGCAAATATCATAATGGAGCATTCGTAAATAAGCATTCAGCGTTCCATCATGTAAATCATCTGGCTTTACTGACTGGGCACGTCAGACCAAAACCAATATATAGGAAGGCTCCTAGACCTAACCTCGTCTAGCGAATATCCCTTCACGTAAAGTTCAATATATATATATTTCATAATATAGGAATCCCAGACATGGGTTCTCACATGTAGCAGTGATCTCTTGGTTCATCGAGCGATAGTACAGGCATCCCTTTTTCTCACTCGATAAATACAAAGTATATGAATTTCAACATGGCTGTTCTCTCTCTCGTGAGCTTCACTCACTATAGAATATAGACCAAAATTAGTCATTCATTAAATGTCCTCATTTCTTCATAGGTTCTCTCATAGAGGTAATTGAATAATATCATACATTCAAGTGCTGATACATAGGAATGTCTTCTTCCTTTGAATGGATATTCTTTTTAAAAGTACCACTGTGCATCTGCTTATCAACAACGATGGCGAAGCCCAAGTTCATAATAAATTGTGGTTTTACCTTTTTATGCGAAATATAACTTTGCCATTCCTTGGCAAAAAAGAATAAACACTGGGGTAAAGTACATACAACATGTCTAAATGATTATCACTTTTCCCCATCCATATATAGATCACTATTTCGGCAAAAAAGCCTGCTACAACAAAACTCGGCATCCTCACAGGATGACAGCCATGGATCACACCCCTTGCTAGCGATACTTCCGCTGCATAGCCTTTGACCTTTTCTAGCGACAACCAAATTAGTTCGACTTAGAAATGCAAAGATATCCATATATAAGACAGACTCGTCCTACTCATACAAACACTACGTATAAATTCAGGCCATAGATATATACTGAAGCAAGAACAATCTATTCCTACCCAGCCACAGAATAAATCGCAGTAGGCCTAGAGTCGTCTGCGGAGTCCGATCGAAGATGACAGAACTATTTTCAAGGGAAGCAACCCAAAAATGACTTCTCCTTAAGCACTTAAAAAGGAAATACTTTGCTTACAAAATATTTGCGAACATAATAAGAATATAAATGTATTATATTGCAAGATAGTAAAAATTGCCCTTTACAGTCTTACCACACCTCCCGGGAAAAAAAAAAATAAATTTTTTTTTTTAAAATACATCTAGGAGCACCGTAGAATAGGCTCACAACGCAAGAATACTGCGCAGATGAAAATATCAGGAATAACTATAATTCCTAATATGACTGGTGAGAATATATATCTCAAAATCTGAGAGAAATTGTTTCCCTACGAATAAATGTTTCCAGGAAGGTGTGATGTACGTATAATACAATTCTGGTAATTATACAATGCATACCAAAAATTCACACTACAATCTTAAAATTTATGATTTATGAAGAAACAATCATCAAAGAACAGCGGTGAATTAACATCAATAAACCGCTAAGTAGCGATACCATCATTCTATTATTAAATTACAAATGTGTATCTTAGTAAAGAAACAAAAAAAAAAATAACTGTTGTAAAGTTATACATATTAAAAAGATCCAATATTTAACAGTTAAGTGGCATCATGTGGGCATCTGGACAGAATGTCCGCCATCACATTTTTCTGAACCACGGATAGCTCGTACCGAAAAATGAAAAGGTTGAAGAGCGATTGCGTATCGAGTTGATCTCGAGCTCTTCAAGTTTTTACTTTGGATAGCCGTAAGAGCTTTTTGGTCAGTTTCCACTACGAAATGCGCGCCCAGAAGGAATCTTTGGAGTTTGAGAATTGACCAAACCATTGCCAATAATTCACGGTCTAAAACCGAGTAATTCCTTTCTGCAGCATTAAGTTTTCTGGATATGTACATTACAGGATGCAGAGGTCCAGAGTACTCTTGCATTAGTGCCGCTCCAATCCCAGTGGATGAAGCGTCACTACGAAGAACAAATGTCTTATCTGTTGTAGGTAACACTAAAATAGGTGGTGATGAAAACATAGTTTTGATCTTCTCTAGTGAAGATTGGCATTCATGAGACCAGTGAACCATGTTAGGCGACCCTTTCTTTAATAGTGTAGAGAGAGGTGCCATGATAGAGGACAGATTCGGAATGAAACGTCCATAAAATTGTATGAGACCTAAAGACTTCGCACTTGCTTTTTAGTCCTAGGGATAGAGATGTTAAGTATCTTAGTGATATTATGGTCTTCTGTCTTCAAGAAACCGTGACCTACTCGATGGCCTAAGAAAGCAATTTCGCTAAAGCCAATACAAGCTTTAGATGGTTTTGCTGTCAGGTTATACTCACGTAGAGTTGATAATAATTCAACTAATCCTGAATAGTGATCTTCCCAAGTATCGCTGAAAAGACAGATGTCGTCTAGATAAGCAATGACATCTGACCGATACGATAGGATTCGACGCATCATGCGTACAAATGTAGCTGGTGCGTTCATAAGGCCGAAAGGCATAAAATTCCATTGGAAAAGGCCTCTGGGAGTAGAGAAAGCGGTAAGAGGTTTGGCGCGTTCGGATAATGGAACTTGCCAATATCCTTTAGACAAATCAAGTTTAGTGAAAAATGCGATTTAGAAAGACGAGTAAGTAACTCTTCTAGTAAAGGCATAGGTTCAGCATCGAACTTCGTAACTTGATTCAATTTGCGATAGTCAACGCAAAGACGTATGTTATTGTCTTTTTTTCGAACAATAACCATCGGCGAAGAATATGCAGAAGTGGATGGTTCGATTATTTGTAAATCTATCATTTCATCCAACTCCTTTTCAACCTGTGTTTGGAAATGTATAGGGATAGGATAAGGCCTAACCCTAATTGGAGTATGTTCAGTTAGAACAATGTCATGCTCAATGACATGAGGTTGTCCAGGGATGTCAGTGAGGACATCCTGAAATGTTTGTAACATAGACGAAACTTGTCGCCGTCTCCTAGAGACAAATCAGGAGAAACAGTAACGTCTTTCCATGATTCACTAGAATGAAGTGGGATCATTGGAAGCGGAAGATTAACATCCGAAAAACTTGTTTCCTCATCCTGTATTACAGACAGTGATGAGTAATGACCATGTTTGACATGAGAATCGTCCGTTGCCTGGAAATAGGCTGTAGATAGTCAGGACGTTCATGGAACTCCGTAAGCATATTGATGTGGAAGGTTTTATGCTTCCCGTTAATATCGACGATGTAGTCAACATCTGAAATTTTCGATATTATATCGTACGGACCTTTCCAACTAATAAGGAGTCTATTTTCACGACAAGGTAGCAAAACAAATGCTTTGTCACCAAGACAAAGTTGTCGTAAAGTTCTCTTCTTATTAGCAAATTGTCTTGCCTTCTGCTTAGCAAACTCAGAAGAGGACGTTGCCAATTTGCATGCTTCGATAATCTTTTGTCTCAGCGCGATGACATACTCGTAAGAAGATTTTGTGTCATCGTCAATATTGTCAGCTGTTATAAGATCATGCAGCAAAGACATTGGGCCGCGCAGTCGCGCGCCAAAGACAAGTTCAAAGGGCGAAAACCCTGTATGTTCATTGGGGACCTCTCTGTACGCGAAGAGGGCCGCGGGTAAAACCCTATCCCAATCTTGAGGATGATCCTCAGTTATCTTCCCTAATAAGTTCTTAAGTGTTCTATTTAGTCGCTCGACCATCCCATTGGACATAGGATGATAGATGCTACTCAAAGATCTCTCTATCTGTAGAGTAGACATTACTTGAGACATGGTATCTGATATTAGTTGGGTGCCATGGTCTGACAATATCTCTCCGGGGAACCCCAGACGAGAAAATATAAGCCCAAGAGCATCTGCAATATCAGCAGTAGTAATGCTCTTCAGAGGAATAGCCTCTGGCCAACGTGTGCACATATCAACACACGTCAAGATAAACTGATGTCCTCTAGCAGATTCGATCTTGAATGGACCAATGATGTCTATCGCCATTTTCTGGAATGGACGAATAGGAATATCTGCAGCCTGAATAGGCGCAGCATGACGAGGACCTTTGGATTTGACTTCTTGAGATACTTTACAGGATCGACAATAGATCCGTATGTCCTTGTTCACAAAAGGCCAAAAGAAAGCCGCAAGAACTCTTGACTTTGTACGGGAAAAACCCATGTGACCAGCACACTGAGAGTCGTGTGCATGTTGTAAGATCTTAACTCTCAAATTCTTGGGTACAAGAATCTGAGAATGACTTGACTTAGTGGAGTCTTGCACCATACGTACAAGTACGCCATTCTTCATTGTAATCCCAGATTTACAATTTGAATCTTTATTCGGATCACCTTTCGTTACAAGAGTGAAGAATTTCTTAAGAGTCGGATCTTCTTCTTGTTGTTTTATAAACGAGTCACGAGAAATTACCAGGGATCTTGGTTATGCACTTCATTATCTTCAACAGATGAAGTTTCAGGCATATTGAGAGCTTGAGCTCTAGTGACTACTGCATTAGCAGATTGCATATTTTGATTTTCCCAAACGGAATTTGCTCCGGAGTGCATTCTTTGACTCCGTGAATGCGACCGATGATAAGATCAGCGATCGGATCCGGCAAAAGACATGCGTGTACATCTCCTGTGAAGAAAGGAGTAGCAATCCTAATGATAGCGGTAGAGTATTTCTCTATGGTGCCGCCAAATGTTACGCATTTGACTACTTTGCCTGTAGAATGAGAAGGATCTATGAGTGACAGCCTAACCCCAATAGTTGTGCATCCAGAATCAAAAAGTACTGAGACTGGATTGTCATTTACTAAACCTTTGTGTAAGACAAGAGAACCTCTCCCATCATGCGCGATTGACGCAGGAAGAGCGGGAAGAGGATGGCCACAGCTTAAAGTAGACACTGTGGTGGGCTCAAATAATGTTTTGCATTGGGGGCACTGAGATGCTCTCCCAAAATCAAAAGCGGCACATGCCATATTATTAGAGTCATCATTATCTTTATTTTGTTTATAGGCTTCGTGGGACTCTTGCTGTGCAGAGTTCGCCTGGTAATGAGCTTCATGTCTTTTGAATTGTGCTCTACCTCTGTTATTATTGCCTCTGTACTTATCATTGTTTCCACTATTATAACCTCTACTCGGGTTTGAATCATAGCTCCTTTGGTTACTATCATCATATTCATTATAATGAGTATCTCGGTAATTATGATCCTGTTGTCTCCATGAAGGAAAACTTGGATAGTTTCTAGAATGACTTCCTGTGCGAAAGTTCCTGTAATTATGACCACCCCTGAATCGAGGGCTGTCAGCTCTTCTCCAGGTATTCGAAGAAGAACCCTGAAATGATTGGTTACCTGGGTTCTGATAACTGTAATAGTTACCTTTTTTATTAAACCTATTTTGAGGTCCTTGGAATTTGTGAGAGTGATTAGGGTTGTATGGTGTTGCAGAAGCAACTGGCATACCTTCTTTAACCTTACTGTTGCTAATGGCTACGTCCGGATGTGCAGTGACGTATTGGGTACAATACTGTTCCATTTCGTTTAGAGACTTAGGTTTACGCTCATGTAAGAATTCGAGGAAAGGTTTATTTATACTTGACATAATCTTGTCTCTGAGTATCAAGTCCATAAGGGCTTCATAAGTCTTTTCTGTTTTGGATAGCTCAATCCAACGATCAAATGTAAGACGTGTCCTTGCAATGAATTCTGAGAATTCTACACCTGCCTCAGGCACCATTGTCTTAAACAACTTCCGATAACCCTCTTCAGACAACTGATACTTCTTTAATAAGGCTGCCCTAATAACATCATAGTTATCTTTGTCAGCCTCTTCACCAAACTTAAACTAGTCAGAGAATCACCTTTCAGATTTTCTGATAACTGGTTAGCATATTGTGATTTGTCCACATTATGTGCTCGACACGAGCGTTCAAATCTGTTTAGCCAGAATGTTATGTCATCACTGGAAGGGTTGAACGCTGGTACCTTGACCTTGTAAGTAAAGGGTTTACCATTACCACTAGCTGCTTGATTAACATTACTTATGTTTGTTAACTTTAACTTTTCTAACTCAAATGCTAAAAGTTTCTTTTGGAGTTCATGTTCTCTTATTGCTTTTTTTTCTTATGAGCTTCAGCTTTGTAAATTTCTCTCTTCTGCAGCAGCCTGTAATTTTTTTTCTCTTCAGCCACCGCCCAGCTTCATCATTTTCTTTTCTCTTTTTTTCCATTCCATCTGGAATCTTTTTTTCATCATGTCTGTATCTGCAATTTTCTTTTGGTTCATCCTCTCTTTGTAATTTTCTTTCCTCAGTCTTCTAATTTCTTTTTTCTTCAATCAATGCTTTCTCTCTTCTCAGCCAGGCCAATGCTTTGTCATATTGAGCAACTGCTCATTCTTTTTATTGCTGACTAGTCTTATCAAGAGCCCTGTCCTGTGTGATAAAATAATCTAATGTAGACATCTTGTCTAATGAGATCAGTGATTTGCAAAAGTAAATAAATTGACGTTCTTAGTCTTAATCAAAGACCTTGTATGATAACTTTGTAACCTGTGGAAAATAGTACTTAACTATCCCAATCACTGTGGGAAACAAGCCTTACAAAGGTCTTGTATAAATCCCTATATAATAACAGCTATAAGTTGCTGGTTCACTCTATAATATAAGTGCAGTGCACCAGAAATAGTGTTTTATATCATCAACTGTGTACCTTTAGTAATAGCAATTAACTATCAGTTGATTCTTGTACATCAATTTATATGATCAACTATATTTTAAATAGTGTATGTCGATCAGGCACAAAACAAACAGTTATACAGAAGAACATGAAAACATTTGCGGAAATGAAATAAATCAAATGGGAAAAACAATAAAAGATAAACCGCAAGAGGATAACAAATACAAATAACGCCACAGTATATAAATATAAATTGAGAATAGAACTGAAAGATAGAATAGGGTAGACCAACAAATTACAAACAAATCAAAACAAACTAAAGAACATCAGACCCTCTATTACGTGGGATACTCTGCTGTGTGACACCGCCCAACCGAAACAACAACCCGCTGGATACAAACAAATATCACATATAAATAGTTAAACATAAATACATAAATGCATAAATAGTATGGCAATATGATGTAAAATAGAGTGTTGCAGAAAGAATGTGTTGGAATGAAGGCTCAGTTACACTGCCTAATAGTTACAGTACTGTCGGTACTTTATTAAACAAATACTTCTGGTCTAATTATTTTAAATTCAACACAGAAATAGAAGCTCCATCGTTGATTTGAATGATAACAATCAATGTAGGACTTCTCAGTTCAATAACATTTCCTTTCGCAAACACTGTCAAATATTCTCCAGTCCTGATGTGTAATGTTCTATGTTTCAACCAAGCTCGCTGTGTAACACTGTCAGTTGTATGGCAAATGTCCAATGAACCAAATGTCAACAAACCCTGACCTAGTTACTGCATACTCTCGACAGGACAGGTCACGCTGACATCACTGTAGAGTTGTACTGCTGATGTATTTGTGTGTCGTAACAGACCCCAAGGAACGTCTGGTCTCAGTAGTTTACTTCTCAATATGGTCACTGTGCAGGTTGACCCAGGAAGCTGGCACACCAGTTGTTAAACTCTTTCTTTGTGTGTAGTTGTTAACTCATACTGGCTACTAGTTGTTGAATCATGCTTTATTTGCTAAATGATGTGAATGTCCACCAGTGGATAAATGTAGATGTTGGGACTGGTGTAGTAAAGTGTAACGATTGTCAACTCATCAAAACCCAGCACAGTTTTGGTCATACAGGTCATCTTGTCCTGGAACGTGATGAGGCTCCGACAAGAATGTGAGTGTAAACAATGAGTGTGTATCTGAATGTCAGTACGCGAATGGTAGAATGATTCGATAGAGTTGACAGGTTGGTAGTACATCACTCATACTCACACTGTTCGAATTCAAGAAGTACTGGAACTACGGTGGTCTTTTTATAACATTTAATGGGACGCACACTTGGACAGTACGTGTATGGTTACAGGAACAAATGTCGACATAGACAGCATAATGTTGATCACAGGAATATCATCTTAAGTTAGCATTCATGCTTAGCAAATATCATAATGGAGCATTCGTAAATAAGCATTCAGCGTTCCATCATGTAAATCATCTGGCTTTACTGACTGGGCACGTCAGACCATAACCAATACATAGGAAGGCTCCTAGACCTAACCTCGTCTAGCGAATATTCCTTCACGTAAAGTTCAATATATATATATTTCATAATATAGGAATCCCAGACATGGGTTCTCACATGTAGCAGTGATCTCTTGGTTCATCGAGCGATAGTACAGGCATCCCTTTTTCTCACTCGATAAATACAAAGTATATGAATTTCAACATGGCTGTTCTCTCTCTCGTGAGCTTCACTCACTATAGAATATAGACCAAAATTAGTCATTCATTAAATGTCCTCATTTCTTCATAGGTTCTCTCATAGAGGTAATTGAATAATATCATACAATCCAGTGCTGATACATAGGAATGTCTTCTTCCTTTGAATGGATATTCTTTTTAAAAGTACCACTGTGCATCTGCTTATCAACAACGATGGCGAAGCCCAAGTTCATAATAAATTGTGGTTTTACCTTTTTATGCGAAATATAACTTTGCCATTCCTTGGCAAAAGAGAATAAACACTGGGGTAAAGTACATACAACATGTCTAAATGATTATCACTTTTCCCCATCCATATATAGATCACTATTTCGGCAAAAAGCCTGCTACAACAAAACTCGGCATCCTCACAGGATGACAGCCATGGATCACATCCCTTGCTAGCGATACTTCCGCTGCATAGCCTTTGACCTTTTCTAGCGACAACCAAATTAGTTCGACTTAGAAATGCAAAGATATCCATATATAAGACAGACTCGTCCTACTCATACAAACACTACGTATAAATTCAGGCCATAGATATACTGAAGCAAGAACAATCTATTCCTACCCAGCCACAGAATAAATCGCAGTAGGCCTAGAGTCGTCTGCGGAGTCCGATCGAAGATGACAGAACTATTTTCAAGGGAAGCAACCCAAAAATGACTTCTCCTTAAGCACTTAAAAAGGAAATACTTTGCTTACAAAATATTTGCGAACATAATAAGAATATAAATGTATTATATTGCAAGATAGTAAAAATTGCCCTTTACACACACCCTTGGATGGGATGTATGTTCCTTAAACAATTGTTCCAGATGTGGTGAGAGTGTCTATTAGGTAAGAACGCATGTCTTTGTGATCACAAGTGTGTGAGAGCGAGAAAATGCAGGGATGATATAATTCTTTGATTCTATAATCCATATATCCATTGATTGTTTTTCTTCTTAAAGATTACATATGCTATCTATTTCAGAGTAGATTACAGGAAAAACCTCTGTTATTTACGGTAGAGAGAAATCCTAGACCATAGTGTATAAATCTGTGACTCTTTGGGGCGAATAACTTCTCTTATAACGGGATCTTGGTTCAACAGAGGGGGAAAGGATTACACCTATGGGTCAACTCTGTTACTGATTCCTTACCCTATGTTTATTTGTGTATTGATTTGATAGTCTAAATTTATTTACTGTGTTGTGAAATTCTTTATGACAAATAAAATTTACATAAACTTATTCAAGTGTGTCGGTCAGCTCGTCCAAAAATATCTATATTCCATTGTTATAGTTTTTCACGTCTGTGCGTCAAACTGTCGTCACTTATGTGTGTGTGTCGGTGAGTGGTTGATATATAGTACATCTATATAACTGAGTAATCTGTCTGACAAATACTTTCTGTTGTAGAGATAGGCTGAGCGAGAGGATCTCCTCGAGTCTCAGGGACAGAATTACCTAGTTCCACCATCTCACTCGTGAAAATCTATTTATTACCTCCCACTGAGCTATCACCTGTTCTAATTCTATTCAGAAGGAACCAACCCAAGTCTTAATTTCCCTATCACTAATCTACGACACCCTCTATCGGGGAAACCCGAAATCTTCAATGATCGTGCGCAGCTTACAACAGTGATACTATGTTCAACCAGTGCCGGCTTTTGGGCGGTGCGGTCGCACCGGACGCCGACTTATGGATGGAGCCGAAATTTAGAAAATAAAAATAATAATAAAAACATTAAAATTAGACAATTTTAAAGTAAAAACTCATTTGCGTAAGTTAAACTAATTATTTTGAGTGAAGAAATAAAAACAGAAAGTGACTAATCAAACAGCCTGTCTATCAAAGGAATACAAGCGAGGATATAACAATTTAAAAACTAGGACGTGACTTTTGAAGCAAGATATACATACCAGTTGTCACGAGTGGGTTATATAAGTGCCTGTCTGTGACCCGAGCCAAGGTCTGGGTGATAGAGACAAGACAAAAGAGTCTGAGAGAGATCTGAGGTGATAGATGAGAGATTCTGTTGATGGTGGATGATGTGACTTATAGTTATCGAGGGTGAACATAACATGACTCTCCCCTCGCCCCTCGGTGACCTTTTGTTCAACTATTGTCACACCACCTCCTACTCAATTAAGAGGTAAGGTTTATATACACTAGGGTGTATCCACACACAACACGTGAATAGTACAGATCCAGTGAGGAAAGTAAAAGAAATCTGATCCGGGAAAATAAATATATATATCTTTTATTGAAACAACACCTAAATAGCCGCTGGAAAAAAAGAATGACATAAATATCAATCACGGCATAAAATACAGAAGGGATACAATTACAATGCAGGTCTCTAAGAACGAGACACCAAAATTATAAACACTCCAGAGACAGGTAGTATACAACAACAAAATATGGACTACGACAGGGGAAACCAAACAAAGGTTACCCGCTCCAACAAGTATGGGGTTGTACTTTAAATCTAATAATCCGTGGTTGGAAAAGAATCTTGAATACACACCAGCCCCAGTTATGCCTACACACTTAGCCAGTTGACATGTCCCTGTCAGCGACTTTTCTCACGAACCACACTAACCAGTCTAGTACACAGATTCAGACAAATCTACCCTAATTTAGAGTGCACTCTTTTCTCCAACTCCCTCTTCGTTGGCACGCGTGCTTTACTCCACAGAGATCACTGCTGACCACTGAAGATATGGTGCCCTCTCTTCTCCAGTGTAATGTGTAACAAATCCTTGGAAGAAATGCACCCAGCTGTAAATCCGGGCAGTTGAGGGGTGAAACACTCAAATACGTTATATGGTGAAAACTAATCCACATCTGTGTTGGGCCCACTGCTTTGTTGCAGCCCTCAAATCAAGAATGAACGAGATGGCTTTATGAACACTGAAGCCACAAGAGCAAGGCGCTCCTCTTGCTATTTGATTTTCCGAAGAAATACTATTTCATACTCACGGGAAAAACACCGGTGACCCGTAATAGGGTGATGAACTGGGCACGCCTATATCTACGTGCAACCGAGCTGTAAATGGGTCGTTGACTGGAGCGACCTTTCCCTGAAGGCAAAGTCTCCACAGAAGGCGAAGTCCGGCCTACGATTCAGTTGATTGCCGGATAAGGCCGACGTATGCTGTAATGATAACATAAACAAAACCTCATAACATTTTGCTAAATAGAAATCGTCAAACATCACAACTGTGATAGTTGTAACCCAGGTTCTGTGCTTGTGAAGTTATTCGTTACGTCTTGACCCTTATGTATCTACTCGATTACTAATGATGATCGTGACCTGTCCATGTCTTTGTGTACGCTGTTTGTAATTGTATGCACCGTTCACTTTGGCCTACCTTGCTTATGTGACTGCTGAGTGATATTTAATGATCAGACAACTATGATGACTGCAATGACTGATCGACTCGTAGCTGACAACAAAATTCGTTTATTGTTGGCAATAAACATATTCACAATGGGCCATCTCCGTGCCTGGTTATAAAGGTAATAGAACATATGAGACTTCTACGTTGACACTCATACATCATGTAATTCACTGGTAAGGAACTAGTTTATTAACTCTTGATCTCTGCTGACTACTGTAATACTGTCTACTAATCACTACTTACTAATGGGCTGTTCTCAATATATTCAATTTGGCTTCGAAGTATTAGCTGGGTCACCACCAGTGCTGAAAACTTATTCTTAGCCACTAAAACTGATCCTTATAAAGTCTGCCCTATGCGTCCGACACTGGACTACTGCTTCTAACACTTGTCCTTGACTACCTGCACTTGGTTAACTATACGAGAGTTTACATACCAAGGTTCTTTTTGAATAAACTGCTGGCGATATCTGCTGGTTCCTTTTAGGCGATCTTTGTCCTCTCAAGGCTGTGTGTGGTTCCGGTCGCCGGGTCCTCCCAGCACAGTAGAGGCAGCGAATGGGTGCTGTGCCGGTAGCAGATTGCTCTTTTTCGCGGACCTTCGGTCCCGAATAAATTTTGGCTGGACAGACGTCTCGGTAGCGTAGCGAAGTGGTCTTATAGCGGCAGACGAAGAGTACACACGAGGGCAAGTTCGGGCACAGCGGATTGATCAACCGCTTGCTTGTCACATTGATCACGGAAACAACAATTAATGGTCTGTTGTACCAATAAACGCCGCTAGGTGTAACGGAACAACAGACAATTTCTTGTTGCCCTATGACGCCGCAAGGTGTGATGGCCGGAGACTGCTAGTCGGTCGATGGCCAAGGGAGAATGGATGGATATCTGCTGGCGATATACTTGGACACAGCTCGACATGAAAACTATTTGTCGTGGAAACATCTTCCGTCTGTCTTCTTTTCTGCAAACTGCAGCGGCACCATAAACACCATGGTACCTGAGCTGGCCATTACTTTATAGATGGTCGTTACGGCTAGTATACGCTAGCCTGCTCTCAGCTGACTGCCTCAGCGAAACGACGAGAGAAGAGTGAACTCGAACTCTTCAGTCAGCGCATGGACCTCCCGTGTCACTGATGACGTATGATTAAGTCCTGCTACTCAATAATTATCCCTTCTTATTCTTATCTCAGTTATTTCCTTTTCCTATCACACAACACAGCACAATAAACAAAGACAATTAAATACAGGTAATCATACTGCCCTTCCCCTCCCGCTGGTGGTCAAGGCAGACCTTGGCTGCAGTTCATCTAACTCTCCCCTCCCTACTGTCAGCTCATCATCATCATCATCAGTTGCCATCTCCACAACGAAGGTTGGCTGTAATGGATCTCCAACGTCTTCTGTCTCTTGTCTTGATGGTGCAATCTGATAGACTCTTTCCTGTCCATCTCTTGATGTTGTCTTCCCACTTATAGCGCTGTCTTCCCCTTGCACGTTTGCCTTCAACTCTCCCTTCTGTTATGGTCTTCTGCAAGGTATTATGCCTTTTTATGTGGCCAAGTATTTTAGCTGTCGAACTTTGACCTCCCTCATTAGTTCTCTTTTCATACCTAGATTTTCTAGGACCTCCTTATTTGTTTTCATCTCTTTCCATGAGATACGCCCCATTCTTCTATATATCCACATTTCAAGAGCCTCAATTCTTTCTTCCAACTGCTTATTTATCGTCCATGTTTCTGCACCATACAGAAATGCAGAATATATATAACACTTTATGATTCTCAGTTTTAATTTGTGAGATAACTGTTTGGATGTCAGTATATGTTTCATGTTGTTGAATGTAGCTTTGGCCATTCCTATTCTCTTCTTGATTTCTGTTTCATATCTGCCATCTTCTGTTATTATATGACCGAGATATACGTAGCTCTTGACTTGTTCCAGGATTTCCCCATTTACGCTTATCTTTAATGTGGGTTTATCGTCTGTTTTGCTAATTATCATAGTTTTTGTTTTCTCAATATTAATGTCGAGTCCATATTCATGACTTATACTGTTCACTTGCTTCACTAGTTCTTGTAACTCCTGTTCGCTTTCAGCTAACAACACGGTATCATCTGCATATCTAAGGTTGTTTATTGACCTTCCACTGATGTTCAGTCCTGGTATTTCCTGTATCTGTTTGAAAATTTTTTCGGTGTATAAATTAAATAGGCAGGGGGACAGCACACAACCTTGTCTGACACCTCTTTTTATGTCTATGTTATGGTGAATAATTCCTTCAGTTATTACTGTGGCAGTTTGCTCCCAATAAAGGTTACTGAGTATTCTTATATCTTTTCCATCAATACCTATGTCTTCGAGGCATTCAATTATTTTCTCATGATGGACTCTGTCAAAAGCCTTCTTACAGTCAATGAAGCACATATACATACTTTTTTGGACCTCTGTATATTTTTCTGCTAATATTCTTAGGCAAAATATTGCCTCTCTTGTTCCACTGTTCCGTCTAAAACCAAACTGTTCTTCCTGGATTTCGCTGTCTACTTTACTATTTTTTTATCTTTTTATTCTTTCCTGTATGATTTTGAGCAGTATCTTAATTGCATGACTCATCAGGCTGATTGTTCTGAAGTCTGAACATTCTGTTGCATTTGTTTTTTGGGCAATGTTATAAAAACTGATGTCTTCATGTCGTGTGGTATATATCCTGTATTGTATACATCGTTGCATATTTCTGTGATTGTATCTATACCAAAGCTCTCCAGAGCTTCTATCATTTCAATTTTTATGTTATCCATGCCTGCTGATTTTCCTTTTTGTATCATATGAATGGCATTCTCTACTTCTGATCTGAGAATGTTTGGGCCTTCATTAGAACCTGGTGATGGTTTTTTACCTCTGTTGTCCTCGAATAATTCTTTTACGTATTCTGCCCATGTGTTTGATATGTCTTTCTCATCAAGTAATATTACACCATTTTTGTTCTTGATACAGCTTCCTCCTTGTGCAAACCGTGACCGATTTGATAATTTCTTTATTTCTTCATGCATATCTCTTGTCCTGTGCTTTGCTTCCAAGTCTTCTATTTCCTTGCATTTTGTTTCTATCCACCGTTCTTTTGCTTCTCTACACATAGTACGTATGTCATTGTCTATTGTTTTATATTCTGGAGTGTTTTTTGCTGTCAGCTCACACCACGCTCAATGCTGGTTTGCATAATAACACGCAATCCCGCGTCTTAACGCTTGGGATAGTTCGGCTTGTTTATAAAACTGCTCGCTCTCCCCTTTGCTCTATCTGCGAGACGTGACCTTAAAATCAGGTCAGCTAGCTACATAATTTGCAAGGCCATTTACCTTGTCGCATAGGCGTTCGACAATTTAATAATTACATACCACATATAACAACCATAGAAATATTATACATGAATTTTAAACAATCAATTAATGTACCGATGCTTACAAATTATCAAATTACATGGTGTGGAAAAGAATTACATTTATTCAGGTTAACCTGATTTTGGGTTTAAAATGTCCTAACTGAGTTATCCATAGATCAGGGGACTATGTTTATACTTTTCATGCCCTACATGAGGCATAATGTAACATAACCATGAGGCTCTTATCATATAAATAGTAGCACCCTCCCCAAACCAACTGGCTATAGCTTAGGTGGCGCGTTAAATGATTGCATTAATTACCACACTAGTAAAAATCCTTTACGAAGAAATACTCTGTCCATTATAAAGCCCTAGCAAAAATTACTTATAATATTAGCGTTTATAAATTCGCTTACCGAACAAAGGTCAGAATATCCCACTAAACTCACAAGCGGGCAGACTGTCTTGTGTTGCTATTTCCCCGGCAAGAATTTCCAAGACGTGCCTCTATAACCATCGTAAGATTAACGTAATAGGAGCTCTAGGAAACATGAAAAGGTTGACCGTCTCCGTTTGTCAAATACCCAGACACGAATGACCGCCCAAGTTTCTACGTAACGTGATGTCATTCAACAGGACTACTGAGACAGGTCTCTTGGAAGAAACTGCACTCAAAAAACCAAGCCGCCTCTACAGAAATGCAAGAGGGATACTGTTACTGATGTTGTTTGGGGTGTTGTGTGTTAGTGCTGCTGACTGGCACAGCTGACAATGTTGATGTCAGAAATGTCGGGCTTACTGGTAGTGGCCGACAGTGTTTTTATAATTGAGCGAATGTCTAGGGTCCGTTAGATTTGTTTAACGTGATGCAACCAACACAACAGTAATGTCAAGGTCATAAGGTGGACCAACTGGTAAGACAAGTAAGGAACCATGTAGCACATCAATCACAGTTTATTGAAGACAGAAACATCGACGTCATAGACAGTAAATCATCAAAGGTTATAATGCCAGACATATGTACGTTGATACAAATAATCCATACCGAATTTGACCGGACTCACTAACCGCCGTCATCTCAAGGACGGTGGAAGCTCTACGGTGACGAATTCTTATATTCCTAGTTTCTTTTCATTACGAAGATTTGAATAATATATAGGATGTCTTCCATGAAGGTACAATGTATTACCATCCATACAATGTTCAGCAAAAAGCCCTGGACACACTAGAAGCACGCCATAACCAGCCGTACCGAAGCCCTGCCAGATACTGTTTGTCGAGAGATTATAGTTTTCCCTCCGAAAACTCCTGACGGTCAACCCACATTGTTCGATCTCTCACTCTTTTCAATTCCCTCTATTGCTCTCCCCCCTCTCGCTGTATATCTCCCAGTTATTCTCATTTCAACTCAGTACATTTTCACTGAAGCGGGAACTAAAGGATTGACATGTGAGATCAGCTCACCTATTTGCCTCAGCTCACCTATTTGTCTCCCCAACTTCGTGGTTCACTTCTCGTGTCTATTTAAACTTTTTCTTTTAAAAGAAAACATACCCAGTTGCGCTTTTTTGTTCAAATATAGTGCACGAAGGCACGCAAATAATTACACATCTCATAACTTTAGATGTGCTCACAAGTGTGTCTATAAAAGACTAGACCCGCAAGTGAGAATCCCAAACACTTAACTCCGAAAATTATACCGAACAAAAATGTGAGGTCGATCAAATTCTATTATATAACAACAGAGAGATACAAGATATGTTAAGTCATTATAAAGAAACCAACAATAGTGGAATGGAAGTATGTAGAGAGAATCACACATCAAATTCAAACAAAGATGAAATATATCAACTATGGACTAAATAGAAACCAATAAGTGGAAAGTGAAATGAGCAGATGAAATGAAATGGAGAATGACCACCAATGAAATGTGTATTGTGAAAGAAAACACTGATAAAACATGGTAACAATTTAAATTGAAAAGTGATAGACATGCGCACATAAGTGAATTACAACTAATAACTCCACAATAGCTGATAAGTATGCTAAGGTACTAGCCAAAAGGAGTTATTAAAATAAAGTAAGTTAATGGTTGACAAATAAGATCACCCATAGTTACCACAAAAGTCAAGTTAGTTAATAATGTGCACAACATAGTTAAATGGTATAAGGAAAACGATATATCCCCCTGGTGAGGGTAGTGCTCCAAAACGAAAGTATTACGAGGCGTCATCGTACCAAGGCAGAAGTACAGCTGTGATGGCGTAGTAGCGCAGTGGTGGCACAATATCAGAGGTTCAGATGCCCTGGAGAGTCTTGTGGGCGTCTCGAGAAAAAAGTCATCCACTGCGGAGTCGGAATCCCGGATGGCTTGTATGGGAAAAATGAATAGCTGTAAGGCGGTATAATCTCGTGCAGATATTGAATAAGTCCGTACGCTGAAATTCCACAATTGTCCGCTGTTCGGACGCAACGATAAACTGGGCAACAAGTAGAAATCGTTTGACCAGACAATGGCCAATATCTCGATGTCTATCGCAGAGTGGCGCCGCGTAGATTCAGTCAATGGTAGAGAGACATATAATACAGGGTGTTGAGTACCCGCATAATCATGTATCAGAACAGCACCAATTTCCATCGAAGAGGTGTCCCTGCGAATAATCAAATGAAAATGTCTGTTTGGTAATCGTAGGCTATTAGTTAATGAAAAGATTAATATCATCCTACCGAATGTGGCCGTGCATACTTTTGACCACTGTGTCATGCTAGACGAACCTTTCTTCAATAAACGAGAAAAGGTAGCAGTGAAAGTAGTCAAGACTGAATTGAAATTATCAACGATATAGGACGACAAAATAACACATGTCCGAGAAAAATAATAGCGTGAGAAGTAAGACGCGCTAAGGACAATGCGCTGCATAACATACAGGCACACGAAACAGCACGAACTAATCTGAGTGTGCGCAATGACGTATAGAGACGTAGTGAATATACAAATAAAACTGACTGTTGCTGTCATTTTTGACGGAGTCATCTGTCAAGTTATTTGCTTATGTTTTTATCATAAGAATAATTGTGTCTTTACCTGCGATGTCAGGTTGATTAGGGGTTGTCTTCCCTTGTTTATTCATTCATTGTGTTTGACCTTTAGGGTCAAAGGTAGACAGTTCGGGCGTATGACCATGGGCAGGTTTTTTTAAGCGGGAGTTGAGTTAGACTTCCGGCAAGCCGGGAAGTGTCCTGGTTTCTGAAGGGACGAGAGTCCATTGTGTTTTTCGGGGAGAATCTTCGAAGTGACTGCACTGGCAGTTTTCCCCAGTTAATCTCTGTGCGTTGGAATGACAGCAGAGTTCCTTGTTAAGTTCTCGGTTACAGGTAATACCGACTTTTTCCATTACTATGCTTTCGGTTACAGGTAATAGCCGATCTGAACGCAGCCACCGGCCTCCCATTTCATAAACTATTTGTGCTCGAGGTTCCGACTATTATCTTTATAGTCCAGAAACATGTTAGAAGATTGCCTATGTCTGTGAACATTGCATGGCTCACCGGTAACCTCTACCATGTGTGTTCTCGTCAATAAATGTTTTGAAACGTGTCTGCAGTGTCCAAGCATCCTTGACTACTGCATGTGAGTGTATGGGTTGCAGGGTCTACGTACATACGAGCCTAAACACATTCGCGCCTTCATTCGCACCCACACTCAGTTCATCATCCGCTCGCACCACACACCTAACAACATGTATACTGTCTTGGGCCAGTGATCACCTCAACAAGAGAAAAGTACAGTTACACTGACGTCAAAAGGAAAATTGATAAGAGTGTAGTGACGACTGACAATCTCAGTCTTCGTGGAAGAGAAAGGAAACTCAGTCAACAACGGCCTATCTCCCAAAGGCTGAACGGAAGTCATAGCCTGTGTACTGGGCAAAGAAAAAAACATGAACTATACAATAAAGATGTAAAATTAGACAGTGGTGAATTTGGACCTGCGTCGAAATTTAAAAGCAAAGCAGTGAGTAAGACAAAAAGTCGTAAAACAAGAAGATACTGAGCTAACCGGCCCAATAAGAAAGTGAAATATGCCTACAAGAAATAGAAATGTACAAAGAGCGAAGTCCGTACATCTGGCAAATAAAATACTAGTCATTGCATAAAAACAGTTGCAACCAACGTGACTGGATGTAGATTCAGCCGTGGCGATAAAGTTAGTATGTGTGTCAGACAATACAGAGGAATCTTCCTCATTAATAGTACTTAAAGAAGAAATAAAATTAGAGCAATGACGTACCGAAGCATGACGTCTTGGGCTCAAAGAAGCACCAAAATTGGTATAATGAACATTAGTATGATTAGAACCATAACATCCCACTGCACTAGCAGAATGTATCACCTTAGCAGAATGTACCTGCTGATAAGATTTTGCCAAGTCGTAAGTGTGGAGGCAGTAAGGTGATGTTGCCGTTCCCAAGCAGCAATTTGTACCGGAGTACACACCTTTATACTATGTATCTGTCCGACAGTAAGGTCGGCGATTGGTGCCGGGAGCATGCACGCGTGTATATAACCCGTAAAAAATGGTGTGGCATTGTGGACGATAGCAGTCGGAAAAGTCTCAACTGTCCCCCCGAACGTCACACATTTTACGACGTTACCTGTTGCACAGGAAGGGTGTACCAGAGATTGCCTAATTCCAACAGTTGTGCATCCCGAATCCTGGAGCACTGAGACCAAAATATTATTTACAAATCCCTTGTGTAGTGTAACAGAACCTGTTCCATCATGTGCAGACAAGGCTGGAAGAGTCGGTAGAGGATGACCGCAACTCAAGGTAGTGACCGCTGCAGGCTGAAATAAAGTTGTGCACTCAGGGCACTGAGATGCATTCTTAAAAGCAAGAGAACATGAGGATGCAGCATTATTAACTATATTACTGTCGCTTTGATTTAAATTCATTTGAGGCTCATGCTGAGCTGAGTTAGCATGGCGATGCGATCTATAATTTGAAGATCTACCTCTATATCGTGTTCGGTCATTGCAATCTTTTCTATCGGAACAATTATTTTGATTTTAACCGCAGCGAGAATTGTTGCGATAAATATTTTCCCTTTGAATTGTCTATTAGATGAAATTTGTTGGCTTCGAAAAAAATTACTGTAAGGTTGCCAATCCCTAGTGTAGTTATCCCTTCTATAATTTCCTGAATTATTGGAACCAAAATGTTGAGGCCCATTAAATTGTCTCCAGTTTCTTGGAGAAGGAGAATTACTACGTAATGGACTCCCTTGGCAATGTCTGAAATTCCGATAATCTCCCTTACCAAAATTGCGATCAACACTTTGTGATCTACGGCGAAAATTAGAAACATACGGCATTGCTGAAGCCACGGGTAAACCCTCTCTGACTTGAAAGTGGCTAACTATTATATTTGGGTGTGCAGTTACGTATTGGCGACAATATTGTTCCGTATCATTCAAGTTTGTAGGCTTTCGCTCATGTAGAAAGGAGAGAAATGAAGCGTTAACTGACGACATGACTTTATCACGAAGCAAGAAGTCCATGAGGGCTTCATAAGTGTGCTCAATTTTTGAGAGCTCAACCCATCGTGAGAACGTAAGACGTATATTTGCTATAAATTCTGAAAAATCTTTTCCAGTCTCCGGCAATACAGATTTAAAGCGGAGACGATAGCCGTCTTCATCGAGTTGGTTTAAAAAAAATAAAACTCTGACAGTGTAGTAGTTATTCTTGTCAGGTCCTTCCAACATACTTACAGCTGTCATAGATTCGCCTGAGAGGAGTTCCATAAGTCGCGCACAGTATTCTGACTTATCTATTTTATGAGACTCACATGTGAGTTCGAATCTATTTAGATAGAATAAGACGTCTTATAAGAAATAGAATTGTTCTTATGTGAAGTTGTTTTGAGTGTCCAGGTCATTGTGTTTATTATTTCCATTCATTAACGTCCTTTTTTCAAGTTCCACAGAGAACAACTTTTGCTCGTGAAGTCTACGGTTTTCGTTCTCAGTAGCTTCTAATTACCTTAGAAGTGTCTTATCTTCAGCTTCCATTTGAAGTTTCTGTATATCAGCTTCCATTTGAAGTTTCTGTATTTCCTGTACTTTTGCATACTCAGTGGTTGCGAATAGCTTTAACTCCTCAGTGTCCATACCAAGCGCCTTCCCTTGCTTGATGAAATAGTACAAATTAGACATTCTGTCTAATATTATAAGTAGTTAACTTATTTAGTCAGATATTTTCTAAGAAATCAACCTTATCCCCTAATTAATGGGTGGCAAGTTCTTGTTCACGGAACCTGTATACAAGTAGGGTCTTGGTCAGCTCTGGTTTGCTGACCCTGATGCACGCAGTCAAGCTATGGGTCGCTGACTGCATTCTCTATTGATGCATCTTTGGTCCCGTCCTGTTTACGAGGAGTACAGGTGTAAGAAAAAAAATACTGTCTTGGATTGAGTAATTGCTCAACCCAACCTATCTAGTACGACACACTTTAATGGAGACGTATTTTTTCACTAGATATTGAGTCAATACACTATCCTCACGTACGCACACACAAACAATTTTGTGACATAAATACATACATACGTAGAAACGAACAGGTAAACTATGGATTCACATATAATTATATGGCAGGGAAGAGGTTTTGACCAACACCAATAGCTTAAGGTTTATTAGGTTTATTATATCTTTAGAAGAAAATAGATTACAACATAAAATACATCGTTATCATTACATCAATGAATTATCGTTACATAAGAGAAAGAGAGAAATATATATATACTCTCATAGACCCTCCCTCTGGTATGGAAAACTAGGAATGCTCCAACCCGAGGTTGTTTACCCAAAAGATCAAACCAAATGATTAACAATGGGAATGGGGAGTAGTCAGGACGGGGAACAGGTAGGTCCTTAATATAACTATCCCGTGGGCCTTCAGACTTAGTGGGAGATCGATAAAAAGAGAAGGTGTTATATAAGTAGTAACTTAAGCAAATAAATTGTCAATGTTTGTATGTTAGGAACATATACTTTGGGATGCAACAAGCCATCTGAACATGACTCTCTATTAAAAAAAAACCGTTGGATCGCCAAGGTATGACCACCTGTATAAAACAATATATAAAATAGTTAATTCTACTATAATTAATTCTAACACCCGCGTTTTTTAGGTAAGACCAGTAAAATCATTCCGGTATTTAATTATTTATATTAAAAGAACTACACGAGTGACTAGCTAATGCATCGTTTTTTTAACACTAGCTATGAACAATTAATTACTCAAAATTTACACGAGATGAAATAGAAATATATGGTTATTAAACATATCCCTTCTCAGTGTCCCTGGTAAAATCTACTCTAGAATCCTAGAGCAGAGACTCCGATGCCTAGCTGAGCCACAATTGGATGAAGCCCAGTGCGGATTCCGAGCAAACTGAAGTACTCAAGACCTAATCTTCACACTCAGGCAGCTGAGTGAAAAGGCCCTTGAGTACAAGAGTGAGATCCATCTTTGTTTCATAGATCTGGAAAAGGCGTTTGACAGGGTCCCCTGGAGCAAACTTTGGGACTGTTTGGCAAGGAAGAACATTCCAGCACCTCTGATTCATGCTATACAGAGCTTCTACAAGTCTTGCAGAAATTATGTGAGGACAGCAAACTATAAGTCAGAAGAGTTCAGGACCACCACTGGTGTAAGACAAGGCGATATCCTGTCACCTTATCTTTTCATACTCCTCATGGACAATGTCATCAAGGCATGTAAGGAGAGAACAAGAAAGTATTCAGTGGGGTACTGGAAGATGAAACAGGTCTGTATTTCAGAGCTAGCATTTGCTGATGATGTTGTCCTGATTGCTAAATCAGAGACACATCTCCAATCCAACCTGCAAGTCTGGAAGGAAGAGCTGGAGAAGAGAGGGATGGTCATAAGCAGCTCTAAAACAAAATCCATGGTGATATCACGAAAAGAAAGAAAACATCAGATTAAGTTGGGAGAACAGGTCCTGGAGCAGGTCGACCACTTTAAATATCTCGGAGCTATTATAGACCGAAAGGGGGGCATCAAAGAAGAGTTGGCCACTCGAAAAGCAGCGGCTGGGAGACTTTATCAGGCCATAAATCGAGGATTCCTCAGCACGAAAGAGGTTGGTAAGAAAACGAAGATGGCTGTATACCGCTCCACCTATGTCCCAGTCTTGACATATGGATGCGAGTCATGGGCAATGACTACAACCCACAAAAGCCAGATCCAAACCTCAGAAATGAGGTATCTGAGGAAGGTGGTTGAAGTAACAAGAAGAGACATGGTCCGCAACTAGACGATACGTCAAGGCCTAAAATCCCACCCGCTGCAGACCCAAATAGAACAGTCCCAACTAAGATGGTTTGGCCATGTCTGCAGAATGGGAGAAGATCGGTTACCACGACAAGCATGGGAAACAAAGAGCCAGGGATCCAGACCTCCAGGACGACCCAGAGTCCGCTGGGAGGACAACATTAGACAATCTTTGAAGGACCGAGGACTAGAATGGAACCAGGCCAGGAAGAAGACAGCTGATAGAATAGTCTGGCGCTCTCTCTTCCAAACCTCTACACCTCACGGTAGAAGGGGAACGACTAAGTAAGTAAGTTATTAAACAATTGCGATCACCTAGCGTTTTATAATTATGTTTCACATCTATTATCTCCGGAAATAACGGATAGTTACATCTTCGATTTACATCTGGAGAACTTTGCTATATGTTTATTTAATAGGTTTAAATTAATCACAAAAATCCAGTGAAATAAAAATGAAGAAACTAAACCACTGAATCACTCAAGACTAATATATTTTACCGCAGCACACAGAATGAATTCAGACTCCAATGTAGCAAATGTAATTTTGCTGGGGAGGTTAAGATGTTATACCTAACAAGAAAGATAGTTGTGTCTGTGTTAACTGTGTGAGGTCAAGAACATGTAGGTCCCTGACTATAAAAGGAGTGATGATGATGATGATATATTGATCAGGGAACCTAACGCTACCTCCCTAGATCTCACACAGTCCGTATTTTGATTCTAGTGGCTGGTGTATGATGTCTCTAGTGTCTAGGGGTGAAATGAAGATGATGGTACATCAACACAGTACACTTTAACTCACTATAATACAACGAATAAGACAGTGGTTAAAGTTTTCTTTTAAAATTTGAATGTTTTTTTCTTTTTACAATTTAATCTGCCTGTCCCGCCAACTTATTTTGGACAGGTCTTTGAAAATGAGGAAATATATTTACATATAATGTGTTAACTAAAATATGGACTCTTTGTCCTATGAATATATGTTAATATAAAGTTCCTATAGGTGTATTCACAGAATCAAACTTTAATAGTTGTTAGTGATTGTCATATGTTATGAGGAGCTGTTGTTTACATCAAACCCCATATAATTCAATGTTATTTTGATAGGAATTATTTTCTTAAGATGAAATGTCAGAGGTCCCAGCTGATAACTTGTCACCTGGGATTCTTCGTAGGTCGAATATAAGTCAGTATATCAATGTAGAGACAATGTCAATCAGCACCCACACGTAAGCTCCTTCAGGCTATCAGCTGACAGCTTAAACTTTATAATGGAGGCTTTACACCCACTTATCAGGTTTCCTGTCACCGGATGGTAACAGGAAATAAAAACTCTGCAATAAAAAGACACCCTGGCCTTTTCAACCTGATCATAACTTCTTATCCCTATCTATACATGACAATATGGGGTCAGCCTCTTGTGCATTCATGTGCATCAGCCCCTAATTTATGACTCACGCCTGTCTGTGACCACACCACAGGTCCCTATGGCAGATACGCCACTGTACTTTTACATAGTTTGCTTCAATGCAATAATGTGGAGTAACCACATCTCCTTATATATGATTTTCTTCTTTTCATTTTCTTTTCTAACTTATAAATGCTCTAGGCATGTTGAAAAGTGTTCATAGAACACAGAGGCTTCCTAACATTTCCAATACAAAATATTAATAAAAAATCATAATAATATGCAACAGTCAAATACAGTTTAATGTGAGGACTCAATAATGTTTGTTTCCGGCATGTCCTTCACTTTTCCACAGCAGTATCTGACTGTTTCAGTTTTAATCAAGCATGTAAATACATAAATCATTCTTACCACTAGTTCAAAGAAATATGTCACACATAACGTTGACTGGCAAAGAATATGGCCTCAGTTTTGCTCTGCCTCGTCCAGATAGTGAATTAGTATTTAATTTTACAAGCTATCACATCTGATCTCAACGTAAGTGTTTGAATAAAGTTTTCTAGTCAAATGGCTCCGAGACCACTATGCCTTTTGCCAATATCTATTAGAGCCGACCAATGAAAGAAGGCACTACTACAACTTTTAAAAATTTAGTTTGAAAAAAAAACAAAACAATTCCAAACAAACTATGTGCCTCGTAGTCCATTGGTCAGTCTGCGTTAGTTATGCCCAATAGAAAAAGATGTTTTGTTTTAGTTACATTTTTCCTATCTCTCCCCTTTTACTACTATACTCTTATACCAACTAATAGAATTTGAATTACTACAATGCCTCTTTTTTTTAAAACTAGCGTTACCACTAACGTTATGTATAACGAGCAAGAACAACAGTCTGTCCGGTCAAGAGTCCATAGACATTTTGTATTTTCTAAATAACTTGGCTAATACTTGGACTACCATATTTTTTAAAACATATTTTTGCTCAGGGGACTCTAAGCTATACTACCATATGATTTTTATGGTCAGTTTCAGCATGGTTTAGATTTTCAATTTTGTCACTGTCAATCGTCAAATATAAATTTTACACAAGTCGGCCATCTTCCCTCCCAGTCTCTAACATTTTCCTCACTATTCAAATAAACCAACTAGTTTGAGTGACGTCAGAATACTACCGCTAGGAGCAACTGAGAAATTGTCTGTGTGTTTGCCTCTGCTGGCTTTGCCCACAGCGTGTATATATTAAAGAGACCGCGTGCAGAACGAAGAGGGGTTTTTTCAAAACTTTGGTAGTGTTTTGCGTTAATATTTACAATCGCCTCGTTCTTATGTGGTAAAGTGGGATGTTATAAATATTTATAGGGGACTTAGTGTACTGACTGAGATCAGCTGTGAAGGTATCTGTATCTAATAGGTGTAGTGTTTTACAGATAACCTTACTTGCTACCATTTTTATACCTCAGTCAGAATTATTCTGGAATATTGTGATGACTACGTTAAATGTCTAGGGTTATGTAAATGATGAAGTGTAAGTCACAACAACAACAGACAGATAAACCATTTATTTTATTCCACGACACTTGACAACACTGTGACACTCACACACATTAAAAACTCTATAAGACTATCTTAATTGAGTCAATGGTAAAAGTTCAAATATATATGTATTAATTACTTTCACTAATATATGTCCTGATTCAACTACACAGTGAACCAGGAATCACAATCAAATATAATCACAATTTATATGTACATAATTTATAAATATGAACTTAGTAGTGACATATTGTATTAGTATTATCCTATGTGTGTCAGTTGTGTAGTAGTACTATGAGGTAATACTGGTTTTGTTTTTCAAGCTATGTTGTTATTTGTCATCATGACTTCAAGTGTTTGTTTATCTTGGAAATAGTATGGGGAAACTTCACCGTTCCTATCAATTTAAACAATGTATTGACCCTCTATTTTACTATAATGTCAAGTTTTGAGGGGGACACATAATGTTGGGCTCCTCTGGCCACAGAGGCTTAACTTTCGTGATGGCGGCAGGAAAAGACTCCTCTGCTCGATTGCTCCCCTGTGTTCTGGAGACACCTCACTAGTCGCTATCTGGACCCAGGAGTATGTTGTCAGCCTCTATATTCAGCAAAGCTCAGACCAGGTGCTGCTCAATAACTTTAGGACCACAGTCCCTGAAACAAGAAGGTTGTACCTCCTACTTCATAACTAATTTATAATCTATTTCCAGACTGAACACAATACATAACAAACACTGAGTTCAGAGCGGTAGGCCAACTGCCAGCTTCATCTGAAACAATTTCCACCAGTATACTCCTCCCTAATGGTCACTACGCCTCTGCAATTCCAGCATTAGTTCGTTCTAGTCAATAAGATAGGTGTCAGTGTACTGTTTGGCAATTCCATGCAGTTTTACTTTTCTCCGACACCTTCTGTTCAGGTTGGAGCAATATTTAGGCCTTGCCTCATGTTCGCTACTGAACCACACACATATACAGACATAAATTATCAATTTACATTCAATTTTCATTAAAAAGATATTGAATATTTCAAGCTTACCACAATTTATGGAAATAATACACAATTACGTTGACTGGCAATGAATATGGCACAAAATCCGACCTGCCGCTGTCTCAGGCTTTTATTTAGAAAAATATGCACTGGCGCTCAACGCACTGGTTCTTTAGTAAGTTTATTTGAAAAATGTGGTACTGAACTAACGCTCCTAATTGCCTATATTGGCGGGTCTAACCAATCGAGCCATGTTTACACAAGCGTTTGAAAAAAGGTACCCTTCCTTCCGTCTCCCCTAACAACAAAAGATAGTATTTGTAGCCCGACTAATCGTGTTTAGCCTTACATTTACTTTCCGCCAATCAAATAGGATTTAACATGGGGACCTATTTCCCGTACAAGGGTGGTGTCAAAATCTGCCACTGAGCGATTCTGATTTTGGGGTTGTCTGACACCCTCACTATTTCTTTTGGCTATAATTTGTTAATTCCTAGACTATTTGCGTAACGTTTAACATATTCTTTGTCAGCAAGTCCTAAGGAACCCAACTATATAAATTTTATGGGGCTAAGGGGCTGCGTTCAAAATATGCATTTTCTTCTACCTCCCGTTCATTTCGATCGATGTGGTGTCTGGGTACTGTAATGTTTTCAAACGTAAACCAGTATAATGTCATATTTCCTAATAAGCATTTCTCAGGTTTTTAAAACCTAACTCTCGTATGGGTAGTGTTTTTTTTCACTGTCGATTTGAAAAAAAGTTAGTGCATGTGGCCTTACACGCATGATGGCAGTAATTGTATAGCGAGACGCGTGTTAGTGTTGCATGCGTCCCGGCTTTCAGCCCTCCCTTTCTTTCTATCCTAAGTTCATCTGTCGTTTCGTTTATGGTAACGTAGTGTATAAAATGACATGAATGGAATATTAAATGTAGGTCAGCTTGCGTATCTCAAGGTTTTTCTTAGAAAGGCAGTACACGTTTTATTGTGTTGTGGAAACGCGTGTATGCTGCAGAAGGCTTTTACTATCAACGTGAAACGTTACAATTTGCAGACGAAGTAGAAAACAAGGGGGATTTCGAGTACAGTCATTGTGACAGCACTGTTCTTTACCATTCTTCTTTCCTTTCATTGAATTTATGTGTTAGGCTTTACATTTACTTTTTAATTTATATATGTGGATTAGAATTTCACACGACATCTTACTACTGTGAAATGTCCGAATTATTACAAATGTTAGTGTTAAAGTTAACATATTACGTTAATTCAAATGCCCGTCTGGTCTCACAGTTGGCAAGTTGTTAATTACAAGCTTTCCCCCCCCCCCCCCGTTTCGTGCAGCAGATCTACGAGATGTTAAAAGGTTTATGGAACGTTTTCGAAACCGAAACTAAAGCGTGTTTGATTTTTACGGCGGGTCATTTCTTAGCATTCCCACTGCACAAAAGGCATCGCCCTACTGGCGATGAAGACGAAACCAGTCAGACACCTGAAGGCTGGTGTATTTATTCATCATATGACTAAAATCTTACGGAAATAAGCGATTATCTCATAGATTTTACTACATCCAATATAGAAGAAATCCAAACGAAATCTTGTTAGATTCTAATATAAGTGTCGTGTGGTGAGTACTGAGGCAACTACGACAGTAGTTTTTGCCAGGAATAGTCTATGAGATATTAGATATAAGGTCTCTAGAAATTGGCTCGTTAAGAAAGAATAAAGACCTATTCGAGATAGGGACAAGAAGACAGGAATGCGAATGCTTTCCACTAGACAGTGTTTTCTAATTAATTATGGAAAGAGTTCTGTTTCCCCACGACCTTAGCTTCTGCCCTTAGATCCCGTAAAGAAAAAGCCCCCAACCTCATCTGAGTAGAGAAATGTTCCTATAGGTGAATATGTAACACTGACAGCACGAGTGATACATTAACACACTAGATAATGATCAAACGATCGTTGGGTTTATTAATGAAATATCCACACACATAGGGTTAGTAATGGTTAGAACGTGATGATGGGGAAAGACGATTCACGCAAAACACACAGATGAGATAATAAAATTCCAGTTAATTAAGTAGTAGTTAATTAAGAATGAACTGGTGCAAAGCGAAATGATGATGATGTGATATGATACGTGTTACCAAAATGGTGAGTAATCTACACAGTCCATGTGTCTCTAAATGCTTCGCATTGATATGATGATTCACGTGTAGGCATACAATGTCCCAAGTTGTTATACGTTATGTCGAGTGGGGTATCTCTAAGTCGAGGACGTTCTGATGCAAACTGTTGTCATACTGAGAACGCTGACGAGATATTTATGTATATGCCTTCACTGTTTGAGTATATCTCTGTATTGTTGATCAACAGTTAATAGCTGTCATATGAACAGAAGGTCTGTTGTCTAATCTCCCGAGGTTACTGGCCAGACTGGATATCTTCACGAAATGTTAGTGATATGTAGACTCATAATCTTGCGTATGTTGTCGTGATTCATAAAATATATAGAGTCTGCTTCATAGAATGCGCTTGAGAGTGTGTTGCACTTGGTATAAATATGAGATTCCTCTTTTGAGCTCTTTTGCTTGACTTCAGATAATAATGATCTTTCGAGTGATTTGAACTTGTGATAACTCTGTATTGAACTTGTGATAACGATGTATTGAACTTGTGAGCAAGCAGTATATGGGTGACGAAAAATGCTGCGTCAACCTTCTGACTTGTGGGTGAGACAATATTCCTTTTTAATTGAGGAATGAAAGATGTCCTATGGCGAATTCTGCTAGCCAAATGTCCGTTTTTGATAACTTATTTCTGGTTAGGCGTCAGACACGTTGCGTGTAGACTCAGACTTCTGATGAACTGAAGACACACAAAAGTCTTCGTATGTTTTTCACATTTAACATCACTGGTTGACCTTCATTTATACTACTGCTCATTATTCACCTCTCTCTGAGTTCAATTCTAATGATGTTAAATATCTTGTGCATTAGAGTGTGTGCGAATGGGAGACTGTGATGATGATGAAGGTGAAGTATTAACTATTAATTACCTCCTATCATCCTATCATCTTCTAGGAAAATCTTCTGATTTTATTAATCAGTTATGCAAAGAATGATTTGAAACTCTATCTTTCGCACATTTTAGCTGTGAGGTTAAAATAAACAAAAATTAAGAAAATGTATTAATAATCTGTATAAGATCTACTAACCTTCTTCTTTTCCCTTCGCAAAATCCTTTAAGAACACAATTCATCACAGAACTGAATTATATCCACTCTGAATAAACACGTGTATTTAGGCTAGGCGTTGTTGGGTTTAATCTCTTCCTCACAATGTAAAAACTGGACTCCTTCCTCTAGCAAGCTACGCAGTAGATTATATTTCTGGAAGTACAATGTGGGTTTCTTGGATCCGACATTAAGCTCCGCCCATACCAACCAATCCTTAATAGCCCCTCTGGTCACTCATTCACAGGATCGCTCTTGTCCCTTGTCAGTCCAAACGTGGGTGTGGTTTGACAAACAGGTATGGAGATAATTGGCGGGCTAATGGCTAAAATTGCTGTCATGCTGATTGTTTAACCTGGCCAAGTGCTGTAAAATTGTCTGAACAGCGGCCGACCAAAGATAACACCATTACAGCATGAGACGTTTTCACCTGGACAATCTGGGCGTCCAATGTGGTGTCACAGAAATTACAGCATGCCCAGATGTCTGACTGGGATGACCAGATGTGTTTTCACCAGATTTATCACGATGCAATGTGGGCTTCAAACGATAATGTCAGGTATGGGGACTCAATCAAAGGACTTTATTTCCCCCCATGAAAGAACAAATGTGGTTCTCTAGATACCGGTCGCGAGTAATCACAACGATGAAATAGCAAATATGGGATAGCAAATATCGGAGAAAATACAATACGAAAGATGTAGGAAAAGATAGAGCAATAAGGCCTTTGCGCTCGTTTATCACAATAAGCTAGGCATTTCCTTCAACTCTCTGGCGCGAATGATAACTGTATTTTTCAGCGATACCAATATATAGTTAATGAAATGGAAAGTAATAGCCACATGCAAGGTTTGTCGCCTTTCTTGATCCTAGGGAACTTTTCTCGTTTCGTGCACCGGGTCCCAGCTCTAGACTTCCCCGTTTCTCTTCGTCCGCCAGCGATTTCCAACTCTCTTAGACCCTTTCGCTTTATCGTGTGAACCGTAGGTGTTAACTCTGCTGCGTTCTTAAGGATTACAACCGTCTTTGACTGACCGCTTGCCGTTTCCTCTTGGCAACGCCTTCTTGACGGGATGACAGAAAGAGGTATAGAATTAGCTGGTTTAAATCGCTCGAGAGATAAGACAGTAGGCGTGGCTAAACTAAACCTAAGACAAAGCTAATCTCCTGGCTGCCCGCATGATAACTGTTTACATACTAATTAGCACACGTGGGGGAAATCCACGTGGAAATGATGCATACTAATCAGCACGCGTGGGGATTCCACGTTGGCGATAAAATTACAACAATATTCAGGGCCCCCGATGCTATCCAAGGGTACTACCATTTATCATCCGTCAATTCAGGGACTTCAATTTTCATCCTATCCGTCACAGGGACAAAGAACACTAAATTCTGGACCACTCCTATTTGCTGGCCTCCATATTGTATTGGCAGTTCAGTAAAGGCTCTACAGTGATGTGTCAACATCTACTGGTTGAAGCATTGTTGCTCATCATTCCAGGACTATATCCAAAGTTAAGTGATAACTGTTACGACATGTTTTATGATGTTAGCCACTATTATAGTGAGCACTTTTAAAGTTACGCATTAAGGGGTTGAAATGCTATAAATATATATTATGTTTCGCGCTTCACGGTATTGAACGCGAATTTGTATAGTTGCCTAGATTTATGATGACGTGTTACGTTGGTATGCTAACACATGACAACGTTATAATTGTACCCTTCATATCCTGAATTCCGTCCTAGTCGGACGTGACTTTTCAATGCTCCCGTTAATGATAGTAATTGTGTAGAGGTTCTTCTATTATAAGGCAACAGGGTCTGCCGACTTGTTATGGATACAAATATTGTCTCATTTTATGGATGAATCATCTTCGGTTCAAGAAGAGTTTTCAGGGAGTATATTATTAATAAGTATCCAAATTATAAATATCGCCAAACCTCTGGTTATTCGTTACCTGATTACCGACATACGGAATCGCGAGTAAATAGCCAGACGTTGTGACGACTGATGAATTAAATACAGGAGACGCTCTTATATTTGCATGAACAATATGTATATTTGATTAATACCATGTCTTGTGGATTTTGTTCCCGTAATAAAAATGTATCTTGTGGACTCTTACCACCTATGGACTTATCAACTCACTATCGTTGAAGTTTGATCAGTTTTACCCAACATTCGTCACCTTCATATACTAGCACGATCGCTCAAGAGAAATAAGTCAAATGATAAGGAGAAACAAAAATGCAGCCCGAAATAATGAACACTCTTATCAAAAAAAAGGAACTGTATCAAATGGTTTGCAACAAAAGAGCCTTGCAACAATAACAGTCTCAAACGGTTGAACACAGCAAGTATACAGAAGAATCAGATGATGAAAAACGTTTTTGAACATAGTGAGTTACATATATATATATATATATATATATATATATATATATATATGTATAGACTGTTAAGAACTCTTGTATAAATATCAAGATCTACCTCGCTTCTCGTATATATAAAGTAATTCCACTTATTTCTCACAATAAATAAATATATCACAAAGTCAAAAAGTACAAAAATATTAATCAATTTATTTTATAATTGTCTTTTCTTTTTACCTTGGTAAAAAGAAATTTATATAAAAGACAATAAGTATAAATAAATATATATTAATATTTTGTATTGTATCTTTTTTGACTTTGTGAAGTTAATTCCATTTTGTTTATTGTGAGAAATTGTTTAAGTGGAATTACTTTATAATAGAGCATAGGGTAGTCGTACGAGAAGCGAGGTAGACTCTTGATCTGTTCTTTACCATCTGGACAAGAGTTCTTAACAGTCTGACTACATCTTGTGCCATTCTTACACCAGTGCTCATTTCTGAGACTGGGGTATCTTTGATAGTCCAGCACTCCTTTACAGGAACTACTATCAACTCATCACCATCAATTATCCATCTCGTCACACTATAGAAGAATTAGCATTCAATAGACATATAAGAGAATAAGAACGATTCAGCGGATATGATCATAGACCACAAAATTAGCAGAATATCGAGATTACTCTTCGAAACAACAGAAGTCTCCTCCAAGATAAAAAATATACAAAGGCAAGCTTGAAAAGGTTGTCGAAACTAAACGCAGGAAAGAAATGAACAAACATTACTACAAGATGTTGGGGAAGTTGTAAAGGTAGTCCCATAGCAGATACTACCGTAGGTAAGTGAAGTGTTAGAGACCTCACTATACTAGGGCCAGCCTCGAGAGCAGGGGTGGCCAGTTCCCTGGGGAAGTTGTAGAAAAGATAAATACAACAATCCTGAAAGCAGCAGGAGCAAAGGAATAAATAAACACAACTATAGGTCCAACCTTTCAGGAGAAATGGCGAGAGTTGAAGGAGATCTATCGACTATTCAGCGAAAAAGCAGAATTACAGCAAACTTTGGAATGCAATAACGAGCTGGAAAAAAAAACCCCCACGGAAATATACAGAAAGACCATTTCTAAGCAGTAAGGAACAGCGGGACAGGAAAAACCGAAGCCCCAAACATAAACATAAACGGTACACCGCTATGGAAACTTGCAAAATCTTTAAACAACGACAATATAAGAACGCCAAGCATCACACGAGACCAGCGTTTCTCAAACTTTTTGGTCTCAGGACCCCATTACACTGTTAAAAATGTTTGAGAACTCCAAAGAACTTTTTTAAATGTGGGTTATATCTATCGATACTTGCCAAATTAGAAATTAAAACTGAAGAAAATAAGACAGCAACATGTTCTTCTTGCTGTGTTTCCGTGCAGACGCAAGAAAACTTCAGGATTTCAAAATAACGATAATCCTAACCCTAATCGTAACCCTAATACTAACCCTAACTCTAAATGGTACGAAAATACACCTATTATACACATATTCACTGCTGAGCGTTCGGCGAACTTCATTCCGATTTTACCATAGAGGGTATAACCGAAGATAGTAAGAGCACAGCAGAAGTACATAGAACAAATTGAATTCATCTCTGAAAACGCATATATTTATACCTTAAAACTACAACCTTTGAAGCTTCTAGAAAAGAAAGGAACACAAAAGTATACATTCAATTAGCCGTCAGAGCGATGACGTCATCACGTCATGTAGCCTACGGAAAACTCCACTACACTCGTTAGAGAATGAGAATTTTAAAAAAGAAAACAAATAACGTTTTAGATTACTATGAAAATAGTTTTGGCCTCGTGGACCCCTTGAAAGGGTCTCGGGGACCGAAGGCCACACTTTCAGAACCGCTGCACTAGACTATAATGCAAAACTGCTAACAGGAAGAGGTGCCGCACGTGTTTTCATTGAAAAGTACAGCAAATGCACCAACAGGAAGGAAAAAAACGACGTGAGAGAAAAAGTAAAAGAAACAAATACCACATGTAGCAGAGGAGCACGTGGTAACATATACACTGCAAGACCTAGAAGATGGCTTCAGTCAACCAAAGACCAAGAAATCGCCAAAAAGGGATGAAATCTAAGGTGACCATATTTTCAAAACCCTAATCCGGGACAATATAGTAGATGTGACCTATTTCAATGCAAAAAATCGGGACAAAAGGGTAAAGAAAAGGTCAAAAGTCGGGACATGTCCCGGAAAAATCAAGTTGATATCAATTTAAAATAATATACATTTTATATATACATTTGAATAACATGCACGTTTTAATAACATTAAATTTTACTTTACTGAAGTTTTACAGTTAAACTAATAAGACGTTGAAAAAAAACAATCAATACATCCTTACTTAAGGTGAAGCTGTGCTTACTGTACTTTTCAGATGAGGGATTTTTATCCAATAGGTCCCATTCTTTGCAAGCATCACCTTAAAAAACTCGACAATGTTTAATCTCTCAAAGAAGGTTCACTTTGGTTGTCAACATAACCTTTTTAGGAAAAAAGGCAACACTAGCTGTGTTTTATCACTTGCCCATAATGCTGTTCATACAGAAAAAATAAAGAACTCACAAACACTCTTTCAGTGGAAAGCATTGTTCCAGGTAGAGAGAAAAAAAATAACGTGCCAACTTCAAAATATTTGGAAAATGTCACATTATTGTTTTTTGAAGTGGGGGAAACCATTTCAAATCCAACGTTGTGGTGGCAAAGTTTTTTTCAAAAAAAGGCACTCCATTCACTAATTTTTCTGAGAAAGTAACAAACTGCTTTCATATAGACATATTCAGACATAAATTTTCAGTTTCTGTTGCTCCAAAAGTGGGCTGAAGGTAATGTTTGAATCACTAGTGATGATGGATATCTCAATAATCTTGCCCAAATTGGTATTCTGTTCAGCGTTGAACCCAGCTGTAGGATTCTAGGTCTTGAAAATTTTTTGCAGCCCATTTATTCAAATAAAAAAGCTGTTTCATAGAACGAAAACGCTAGCATGAAACTTTTTCACATCCTTCTTTGGAAGTCCTTCCAAAAAGGATTCAGCTTAACTCTTGATGGCAAGAAACAGTCTTCCAGTTTTGAACTGTTTGAAAAATAAAAGAAATCTACTGTTGATGCTGTCCAATGAATTCAAGACGCAAAAACCAACTGTACCTCTACAGACCATGGTGAAAAAGGCCCTGACTTAAAATTGACACATGGTTATTCCCTCAATCATGAGTCTCAACTTCGTTTGGCATATTGAGTTAAAAACTACTTACAATATCAGATGTTTCACCTGCCAACGACTTTAACTCTAATATTTTAATTTTCACTCCATTACAGTGATCAAAGTATCTGACAAGCAAAGGAAAAATCTTGAATTCTTTGTGGTTGGATGCATCTGTCAGTACAGAAATAAATGTAGACTTTTCTAGGTCACACCTTAACTCATTTAGAATATGGGGTGCCAAGACATTTCGAATAATGGCTTCTGTTTTCGTACGAGCACATGCAAATTTTGGCTCTAAAGTAACCTGAAGTAATTTTGATGTGCAATCCATAGACCTGAAAAAGTATGATTGTGTAGCATTGTATGGTATGCAAAGGCGCCTTCTATAGCAGCTAATTGCTCTTCTTGGTCACCAATTTTATCAGCTCTGAAGAAAGTGGTTAACGACGAGCTTGATGCAGCTGTAACGACGGCTCTCTTATGTTTCTCACTGCTTATGTGGTTCTTAATATCACCACGTCCACTATGGCTTATCGAAAACCCGGAGGCACATATATTTCATCGTACAATGAAGTTTGATGTACTCTTTTTAATAAACGGATATTCCTTTTGTAAATCTTCATTGAAACTGCATTTACGCTTTGGTACCATTTTCTTACAACAATAACAAAATATGCACAAATAGTTCACCGTTTAAATTAAATAAACGTATACCGTACGCAAAATCTTGGTACTTTACCACTACCTAAAATTTCAAATAACTGCGAATATCACATTGGAACTACAAAACTAATTCGCGGTCCTGACAACCTTTTGTGCTGTTTCGGCGCCAGTTCACTAATAATTAAAAATTCCCTCGTCAGCCACGGAACAATAATTTTTTTTTTAATCTGTGAGATTTATGCCAAATTTGCAAATTCGTCCAAAACCAGGACAAATTGACGTCCCGGATTCCATCGAAAAAAAGTCGGGACAAATTATCAAAAATGGTCGAAAACCGGGACTGTCCCGGAAAAACCGGGGCTGTCCCGGAAAAACCGGGACGTCTGGTCACCTTAATGAAATCACTAATGAAATGTTAAAACACCGTAGACCCAGAGTAAATAAAAACACTGCTCTAAATTATAAATGTAGACTGGAAATAATGTACAGTGGTAAAATATACGGAAAGAAGCAATTATGATCTACTACAACCAGAAAAAGACGAGTTAAAAAACTGACAGATACAGATCCATTAGCTTACTTAATTTCACATGCACATCAATTAAAAGATTAATCAGTGCCATACTTAAATGGCGCATAGAAACGAGCAGTGGATTACACACCAACGGGATGGTTTCAGACAACAAAAGGTCAAATAGCATATACAGCCTAGGAGACTAAAAATGCTGTCCAAGAAAAGATATACGCACTGCAGTTTGGGTAGACATGGAGCAAGCATTCAATAAAGTATTGAGAGCTGGCAGTGATATGTATAAATAATTTTGGCTCCAATACGTAAGATTTTGGCTTACCGAGAGCTGGGATAAAACAAACATGACTCAAATTTGGCATCTGTTGACCAATGTACACATAGATAAATCACTTCAGAACAATGCAGGTAGAAGGACTTCTAGTTTCAATAACTGAAATTAGAACACGGAGTTGTACAAGACAGTATCATATCACCTACATCAGCTGTAGATAACCCGGAAGCTGTGGGGATCTAGTTTAGAAACAATGAGCTATCTAACGATCTACCTGCGTGCTTTTTAAATGGGTATTCAATCTATCTTTCACTGTGCAATGCGCACCGCTTCCGTATTTCATGAAAATGCACAACGAAAATAGTGCAAGACCTGAGTGCTTTTCTAATGGGTGTTAAATTTAGTTTTCACGTTGCAAGACGCGGCTTTTCCGTATATTCTGGAAAAGCTGATGGGATGTTTTTCTTTGTTCGTTAAGGACGTTTCATGTCGACAAATGTAATTTGGGTACTGTACACGGAAATGTCTATTTATTTTAATGCTTCTGACTTATTTGGTTGTCATCAGGATCAAATCCCCGGGCTTAGCATTTGAGATTTCCTAATTTCCTCTACCGGGATTCGGACTGGAGGTTAGAGGAGGAAGAGCCATTACTAACCTATGGCTGTCCATTTGAAGATTTGGTGCCGACCAATCTGGCCTCTGGTCTTTCATAGATTGTCTAATGTTGTCCTCCCATCGGATTCTGTGTCGTCCTGGAGGTCTGGATCCCTGCTCATCTTCCCAAGAAAAAAAGGGTATCTTCTTCCATTCGCAACATCAGGCCAAAACAATTGTAGTAACACTGATTTCGCCTTGAGTCTGTAGTGGCTGGGTTTTGAGCCTTGCCATGTCGTCTGGTTGCGGTCCATATCTCTTCTTGTTACTTCAACAACCTTCCTCAGATACCTCATTTCTGAGGTTTGGAGCTGGCGTTTGTGGGTTGTAGTTATTGCATATGACTCGCATCCATATGTCAGGACTGGAATATAGTCAGTGCGGTATTCAGCCGTCTTCGTCTTCTAGCTAACTTCTCTTTTGCTAACTTCTCTGAAAAATGGTGTATTAACACGGTGCTGTGCGTGCTGCGCACCCCCATGCCCAATTTTTCCTAAATTTTACGCATGGATTATTCTTACAAGTTTGTTTTTGTTTGTTTGTTTTTATGTATGGTGTTGCGATTATAAACGTTGACTACAAATTTGTTTTGAGGCTGTTTATTAACCTTTTAAACAGTTTCCTCATCATCATCATCATGCTGTGCGCTCATTATGGAGCATAAAGCCATCATTGTAGGTAGTCCCCGGGAAGCCTGCACAAAGCATTCACATACTCCTGCTGCGGTGCTTTCTGTCGCTATTCTTTTTATGCTAGTGTAAAAGCCCGTCATAAGACGGGAATTAAATTCAAAAGCACCAATACCTAACGGCAATTTTACTTATTCAAATGTATTTTAAAAAAACTGGTTTTGTGTGCATCACCACACGTCAATACAACACAAACTGGTATCCAGCTCTCGAGCATCGGTTGATCCGTCCAGTTTGTTTACGTGATCACAATTTTTGTTAGTTAATATACTGCAGATGCACACGTGACATTTGAGTTTCTTCTTTGTAAGTTAATTACTATTTTCGGAGAGTAATTGGAAAACATACCAGATAATGTCTAATAACAAAGCGGCATCCCTTGCGTAATTGAACAGAAAAAGCTGGGGATTTTTAATTAAAGGGAAGAAGCTACCAGTACCGTGACATACTTTTTATTAGTCGCCCTAAGTAGCAGCACACCTAGTGTGCATTGCAACCAGGATAGTAAACACTGTATACCAAAGCTGTCGTAAAAAAGCCACTAAGGAGGGTTAGGCATGGGGTCCCGGTTACCCGAGACTGTAAAACAATTGTAATGGATGGGTGTGAACAAAAATCGAAAAAAGGTAATTCGTCTTACGAGGACAAAAGACAAATTGTCTAATTTTGTTCACAAGGCCTTCATCAGGGAAATTCTGAAAGTCGTCCTGGAAGGTCTAGATCCCTGGACTCATAAGCTTATAGATTGTCTAATGTTGTACCTCCCATCGGATTCTGAGGTCCGTACCACTATTAGATCCGCGAACCCTGGCGTCATTGCTTAAAGAAATTGTCTAACCGATTATTGTCCTACGTACATCGTATGCTGTGTCGAAACTAAAAAAAAGGAAACTGGATCCCTGGCTCATAGCTTATAGATTGTCTAATGTTGTCCTCCCATCGGATTCTGTGTCGTCCTAGAGATCTGGATCCCTGGCTCATTGCTTATAGATATTCTAATCATTTGTAGGGGCCCGTTATTCCCATCGTATTAGAAGTGTCGGCAGAAAAAATAGGATAAGAGATTCAGTGTGGAAAGAGTCAAAATGGAACCAAGAGAGGAAATGGAAGGGGGGAGGGTGACCTCAGGCTCAAAGGTGTGCAGAGTGTCTAATGTTTTGTCCTCCCATCGTGGATAAGCACGGTTCTGTGTTCTCCTAGCAGTGTCAGAGGTCTGGATCCCTGGCTCATAGCTTATAGATTGTCTAATGTTGTCCTCCCATCGGATTCTGTGTCGTCCTGGAGGTCTGGATCCCTGGCTCATAGCTTATAGAGTGTCTAATGTTGTCCTCCCATCGGATTCTGTGTCGTCCTGGAGGTCTGGATCCCTGGCTCATAGCTTCCCATACTTTTCGTGGTAGCCGATCTTCTTCCATTCTGCAGACATGGCCAAACAACTGTAGTCAGCACTGTTCTGCTTGAGTCTGTAGTGGCTGGGTTTGCTAAAGCCTTGCCATGACGTGTCTGGTTGCCATCCTGATATCCATCAGATACATCATGCAGTACATGGCTCGTAAACCACGGTTACAGTTCTGAGAACCTCCTCTCAGATACCTCTTGAGGTTTGGAGCTAAGGCGTTTTGTGTACCACTTGTCATAGTTATTTATTGCATATGACTCGCATCTTTATGATCAGGACTGGAACTCGTCCATATGTCAGTCAAATTCAGCCGTCTTCGTCTTCTAGCTAACTTCTCTTTTGCTAACTTCTCTGAAAAATGGTGTATTAACAATGGTGTATTAACACGGAAAATTTTTGGGCAGCCCCCACCCAATTTTTCCTAAATTACGCATGGGCGGCTTACAAGTTTGTTTTTGTTTGTTTGTTTTTATGTATGGTGTTGCGATTATAAACGTTTGACAAAACAAATTGGCCCTTTTGAGGCTGTCCTCCCAGTATTATACCTATATGCAGCAACGTTTCATATGATCATTATAAATGACATTGTTTCGCTTTTAAATCATCATCATCACTGCGCTTTAATAGGAGCATAAAGCCATCATTGTAGGTAGTCGCCGGAAAGCCTGCCCCAGGCATTCACATACTCCTGCAGCGGTGGTTTTTGTCGCTATTATTATTATTGACTAATGTAAAAGCCCGTCATAAGACGGGAATTAAATTCAAAAGCACCAATACCTAACGGCAATTTTACTTATTCAAATGTACTTTAAAAAACCACTGTGCATCACCACAGTACACGAACTACGTACCAGCAGCGAGGATCCCAATATCACAGCTACGTTGTAAACAGACACAACGCAACCACCGTCCTTTTCAGGGCGAACGAGAGATGGGGAGCACAACGTTGGAAGAAGAAGTATAAACGTTCCGGATCACGCATTTTCTGCTATAAGAAATATCCAACATCGTCATTGGGCTCGGAAGAGGAAGTCATCATCGTCAGGCGTCACAAACGCAGAGTTCCGGGAGAAATTGTGAGAATTGAAATTGTTACTAAGCCCGGGATGAGTACATATAAGAAGGTAACTATGGGCAATTCGCCTTGTCTAACTTTCAACCAAAGTTGCATCCCTTAGCTTTACGCACTGACAGAAAAGGCTGGGATTTTATATATAGGATGAAGAAGCTACCAGACCTATGAACGACTTTTTATTAGTCGCCCTATACGCCCATCACCAGTGTGTCACCGGAGCAAATAATAGTAACACTGTACCCTACCAAGCATGTCGTAAAAAGCGACTAAGGAGGGTTGGGCATGGGGCCCGGTTACCCAAGACTGTAAAAAAATTTAAACTACAAAGACCCCAGCAAGCAAAATGATTGGCTTGTGTTTGTTGAAGACCTATGTTCTATTGGGAGCTAAAGGGGATTGATTGGCTAAATTGTGCGACATGTCTAAGGGTGCAGGAGTGTTATTCTTTCTTTGTCTCTTCAGACCCCCCGGGAACTGCACGGGGCTTTTAGAGAATAAGCTCAGTATCATTTAGAACGTAATGTAACAAAATGGCTTACGGCAGGTAAGGGCTTCCTAGATATATTCATATAGGCGCCTCCCACCCAGATAGCCTGGAAAAAAATCCTAAAAACGCCACTGATTGTATTATCTAAGTGCTATTGTTTCAGAACCCTCGGGCATGTCGTAAGAGGCTACTTCTTCTTCTGCGTTCGTCCTGAAAAGGACGTTGGTTGCCGTATATCGATGTTTACAGCAAAGCTGCGAGATCTGCGCATTTCGGCCCGACATATTCGACTTCGGCACGGCATTTTTTAGGACCGGGTTTGCCTTCCCACTTCGATCCCTACTCTCTCAGCAAGACTGCAGTGATGCAGCCTGTTTCCAGGACCAACACAACGAGCTAGCTTGTTCGTATCGGTAGAGGCTACTAAAATGAGGCTGTGCATGGGGCTGGCAACCTCACCATGTAAAATAAACTGATAGAGAAACTACCACAGGTCTATTAACCTTTTATCCGAACGCCCGAAAACCGAAATATTATGAAAGTCGAAAGTTTCTTTGGGCGACTTTGGGCTACTTTTCGATCATAATTTGGGCGATTTATTACTATTTTTGGGCGAATTTGGGTAAATTTTTAATACATTTTGGGCGATTTTGGGCGAAATTTTGGTTACTTTTCAAACGATTTGGGCGACATATGAAAATCGAAAAAAATCCAGTTTCCGACATAAAGCTGTCCCTCAGGATGTCGGATTAAAGACCTGTACTGCAAGAGCACATGCGCATTAGTCCTATTCTGTCTTTGCCTGATGAGCCCCGCTCCCAAACTACACATCGTAAAGAAAACATATGCTGCCACTTTGTAAGCAGTGAGTCCTCAAAGCTGTGACTGTCACTTGTTTTCCTCTCCCACTCCACCCACCAACGTCCGTAATGGGGCATTTCCTAACGCAATTGTAATACCAGACAACAAACGTTTAAAATATACCATTGAACAGTGGTTCTTAACTTTTTTTTTTACGACCACGGCCCAAACTTTACAGTCGGCGAAGCTAGAGACCGGTGCAATGCGCAAAGGAATTCAGCCAAAGGCATGTCGTTTAAAACTGCTAGTAAGGGTCGCGACGCATATCACAATGTTTCCAGTAACCAATTTTGCAGTGGTATCGACTAGAGTCAATGAACTACAACTTTGAACTCGAGTCGGACTGAGTCACCTCAGCAACTCGACTCGAGTTAAGTGTTTTTTTTTTTTAAATTAGCGACTCTCCCCGACTCAGGACTTGCGAATTTAAGCGAACTAACTTCGGTGTTCTCAGTCATGACGCCCTCATACGGATAAACCATAAATGGTTTTCTTTAAACCTATAAAATATTGATTGGGGTCAAGCCAGGAGGAAGACAGCCGATAGGATAGTATGGTGCTCTCTCTGGTAAATTTCTACACCACAGGGTAGAAGAGGAACGACTAGGTAAGTACTATAAAACATTTATGTTTGATGAAATAAAAGCAGTCAGTAAATAAACTACTTAACATAGTAACAGAGATAACAATTTGTTATTATATTTATAATGACTATTTGATTGTTCTACTAAATACGATAGTAACTATAAACAGTTTAGGTCAAAATTTGATTCTCGACTTGGGAATCGACTTGAAAGCTACCATTAAGGACTTGCGACTGGACTTGACACTTGTACTTAAGACTGAGGCTCGATCTGAGACTTGTTAGGAAAGACTTTAAAGACAACTCTGCAATTCTGGCTCGCTACACATAAGTTAAGAAACACTGCTGTAAAGGGATGTGAAATTAAAAACACCACTGATAGGCAATTGAGAATGTACATTTACCGGAAGTTAGTGGAATAGTGAAGCATAACACATTGCTTGGTATGTGGACAAAACTAGTACTTGTATCAATAGAATGCGTAAGGAGAAATAAGCGTTATAACTTATACATTAAAAAATATTTGGTGTGACTACAAACACGATCTACTGACAAAAGACGAAAAGACTAAGGAAGTAAGAGAAAGTGAAAGACTGAGAGAGAAAGAGAGAGAGAGAGAGAGAGAGAGAGAGAGAGAGAGAGAGAGAGAGAGAGAGAGAGAGAGAGAGAGAGAGAGAGAGAGAGAGAGATAGAGATAGACACACACACACAGGATCTCGTTACAGGCCCATTGAGGCATATTGGGAATATGGTGTTAGGCCCGTATTTTCTTGACCATCGGCACACTAGGGGTGATGTGGTCAGCATCACGCCGGCCGCTTTAACCTTCCCAGAGTTGTTCTGGTACCCAATTCATGAGGCTGGGTCGACCCCGGAGCCGTTTGCGGTCTTAAAAAAATCCCACCTCAACTGGGGATCGAACCATGGACCACCGAGCTAGGAAGCCAGTGCACTAACCACCGCGGCTCCCACACACACACACACACACACACACACACACACACACACACACACACACACACACACAGAGAAACTAGAATATCACCATCATTCATCATTTTCCTTTTCGCTCTGTATGAAGCAAGGGGCCACAACTACAACTGGCCCCCCTTACATGAAGCCTTCACCAAAGCGTTCACATGCTCTTGAAGTGATAGTTTATGTAGCAATTTGTTTTACATTGTGAAACTGCCAGCCTCATGCCCAACCTTATATTAGTTGGCTTGTATGACATGCCTGAGGGAACAGTAGGTATATTCTTTCTGTGGTTTAATTTGAAGGACCTTCGTCACTGCACACGTGGACAACTGCACCATTGCTCCCATCTCCTCCATAGATCACACAAGTGCACTAACTCCGTAGCACCAGCGAGGATCTCAATGTGTGTATACAGGAATTACACATTCTATAAATATCTTTGTGGTGAGTAGGTTTTCCTAACTTTGTAACTTTTGTCAAGACCGCGGCCGTATGGCCTACTCTTTACGATTTTCAACTGCCGAGGGATTTATAATGTGCGCAGCTTGCACACGGGGCCTCCTATTTTTTTCGTACTTATCCGAGAAGGCTAAGCATCCGATCACACTACCCCTGAGATGGGAGGGGGGGGGGGGGGGGTTACGACATCATTAGGATCCACTGGGTATGAAAAAATTTCCATCAAATATATTCCCTGTACTGGGAACCGTACCCGGTACCTTTAGAATTAGAGGCGGACACCCTACCTCTTAGCCACTCTGACTCCCCATTCTTTCTTTGTCACATAAGCCACTCACTAAACTAGAATATGGGCAACCATAATTCATACTGAGTGTGACAGACGAATTTCAGCGTCCCTGAACTGTTAGATGATATGGTAGACCCTAGGATAGCATGAGAACCCTCATTCATTTATGTTGCAAATTTAATCTACAATGTGGGTCACACGTTTGCTAATTAGTATGCACCATAGCAGAGTGGACTCTTTACCACGTTTGCTAATTAATATGTAGACAGTTAGGATGCGAGGAACCAGGAGATTCGCTTGGTATTTAGTGTAGATAAGCCACGCCTTCCGCCTTACCTTAGAGCGATCTAAATCAACTACCTCCTTCACCTTTCTTTCTTACCGCCTTATAGGCGTTGCCAAAGTTCAACGAGGAAAGCTGTTAACGTTCAAAAGGCAGTGGTGGTCCCAGGACGGACGAAGCAGTTTCACGCCTTCGTTTAGCACCTCAGTGCGAACCAGAGAAGAGCGCTGAAATCGCGGCGGACGATCAGACACGGGGGGAAATCTAGGAGCTTTGCCCAGCGGCAAGTAACGCAGAATTTCCCTGATATCAAATAAGTTGTGAAATTTCGCGTGTCCCCCTGATCCTTCAATTCTTTAATTATATATTGAGACCGGGACCAGAAGACGCAGCAATAGAGACCGCAGTCAGCGACTCATAGCTTGACTGCCTGCGTCAGGACCAGCGAACCAGAGCTGGTCAAGACCGTGCTCCACCTCCACGTGGTGGTCCTGGAAACAGTCTGCAGCAATGCAAGCTGGCTGAGCGAGCACGGATCGAAGAGGGAAGGCAAACCCGGTCCTAAAAAAAGCCGTGCTGAAGACGGATGTGTCGGCCGAAAGGCGCAGATATCGCAGCTTCGCTGGAAACAGACACAACGCAACCAACGTCCTTTTCAGGACGAACGAGGAAGAAGAAGAAGAAGATATTGAGACCACTGAAGAATGCGTTTATCATTTGCGCCAGAGAGTCTGAAGAAAGTACTAGCTTATAGAACAAGATTTCTCGCGGATATCTTCTATATTGGAGACTTAAAAAATTCATTCTGTTTGTGCAGCGGTAATATATTAGTTCCAAGTGATCAGTGGTCTAGTTCTTTTATTTTATTTCATTGGATTTTGTGTTAATTTAAACCTATGAAATAAACCCATCTCAAAAGTTTCCAGTTGTAAATTAAATGATATATCTTTACGTTATTTCCCAATATAATAGATGCTTAGATTAATTTAGAAGCCGCTAAGGGATTTATAGCCAATTAATACAGTTTAGTTCTGTATATACATGTGTTTTTTTAACTATTGGACTCGCGGAGAGTTTTCCTTAAATATATATAACTGAATACGCTAGTGTTTAAAATAGTTTTAACTGTAAATTTATCGCGCGTCAGAATATGATTCGTATTGGGTTTATGATTTCATGTTTTTTTTTTCCCATAGGATGATCATATACCTTTGCATCCCAGCAATTATAGAGTCCTCCAGACTCGGTTCTTCTACCTTCAGAGATTTTATAAACATTTTAAATATAATCTTCGTGTTACGGCCCTGTGCCCAAGAACATTTAAATGATAATCTCAATAATTCTGTAAAGATAACTGGAGAAGAACAATCGCCAGAAGCTATAAGATATATATTTTTTTAACGCTCTGCTGTGGAAAATAATATATTCTTCATGTACACTGACAGTCACGTTATTTCCACTGGATTTAAACCCCGAAGAAAAACATAACTCACTGATCAGTCTTTGTCATCACTCTGTGTTCATCACGCTATAGAAGTTTTCCACCACCAGCGGTGAAATCCAGGAGACCGCTACCTTCTCATAACTATACCTGTGACAGTGTCATCCTATAGAAACTTTAGACAAAATCAAAAGGAACACTAAGGCTTCACCTTCCAGCGATTACGGGAAAATTAGCTGAACGCCAAACCCAATAGTCTGGGGCTGGAAAACGAAGGAAAAGACTCATACATTTGTTGAGTATTTACTAGCTGTTTATGTTATTCTATGAAGTGCCAGATTCAACGATCGGTAAGTGTGTGATGGCCATCGCTAGCGTGCATGAATGAATGACATTTTTCTTGGTAAACTTATAATTTTCTCTACTTGGTAAACATCCATATACTGTATTCCTTGCATTGTTCTCTTTAAGTGGGGTTGCTTACCTTTTCTTATTTCCCCCTCCCTTAATCTGCTTAGTCAAGGGATAACTTGGCGAATACTAGGACTCTGTTCCTACACCCCATACTAAATAACATAAAACCAACTATCAGAATAAATTAATCTATCTTTTGGTTAAATTGTCTCTTTCTGATAACACTTGTCCTTGGGCTGGGTTTTTTTTATTGTCTATACAAGTGGGAAGGGCATATTGGGATACTACTATTCTAACAAACCCCCCCCCCCCCCCCTTTTCCACCTTGTTATTTGTATTTTTCTGTAACTATGATTTTTTTTACTGTACCATGCTAAATGTTGTGATTTTGGTTTAAATGATAAATAAACGCCATGAACCTTATATTACTGTGTTGGCCGACCCATTACCCTATATCTGTTATATGTAGTTTGTATTCACGTCAGTGTGTTTGTATCACCAAACTGGTGTGTGTACATGAGTGTTGAGTAACTGGCAAAGTTGTTTAGCCAGGAGAGATTTAGGAGTCTACAGATAAATAAGATTGTCGTAAGATAGGCAAATCGGAGAAGAGTACCCGATTTTAGAGACTGTCCTTACTCTTTTCAGCACCCTTGTGAATCAACTATCTATTTCCTAACCCTTACTATCACAGAGCCTTCACTATCATTCTCCAGTCGGACGGGACCACTATTTCTAAGACCTATCTCAAATAAAATTACGACACTGAGTTAAAACAAGCTGTATTCTGTGGAAAAAATAGCTGTCGACCACAGTTTATGAAACTTTGATGGTATTGCCTTCCCTGCTTTGCAGTAGTGGTCCAACAGTGGCCAAAACTCAAGAGTATCTAATATGGGCTTCAAAGGTATCTACCTTCGCGCAAGATTACTCTTGGCAGAGATGTAGACAGAAGGGTGATGACACTTCTATTACAAAGGGAGTCTTCACAAGATATTCAGAATAAGGGAGAACAATACTGCTTTGGCTGAGTATGTTAACTCTGTAATTCTGCCGACGCTTTTGTGAAGGATTTAAGCACTTATTACTTTCAGCTCGTTTACTGATTTACTCAGTGGAATTTTATTATTCTAGTTCAGCTCTGTTTAGAGTGTGTGTAGTAATTTGACTGAGACAAACATGCATTAACTTTAAAATGATTAAATCGAAGTTAAATTTGTAACATTACAAATAACAGAATTTAATAATCACTTTAGGTTTTAACAGTTGGAAATAATTTGAATAGTTATGGATCAAGAAAAGTTATCCTCACAGTCTTTAGAGAATGTGAGATATTACAAGAAGTTCAAGTGGCAGCATATATTTGAACTTGCTGCCAATGACGGTTCTGCTCCTTCTTATGGGTTGGTTCTTTTCCCTGTGCTCACTCATCTCTGATCAAGGTTGTCGGGGGTAGATCGTTTCCCAGAAACGTCAAGGAGAGTCTACCACGTGGATCCTTCGTCTTAAAGCTTAGGCCACGGTTCCCTTCTTGTTCCAGAGATAGTCCTTTCTGATGGTACCACCAATAACTATGGTAAAAGAATAGAACGAAACGATCTTCTGAGTATGACGTTTTCTACCCCATAGTTATGGGTTCCTATCTTTCCATACCACCATCCCAGTTACTCAGACTTTACCCTCGATGAGAATTAAATCTAATCCCTCGGGATAATACTTCCTTTACATTTAAATAGAATAGCTTTAGCTTTACATGACATTTAAAAAGGGTAATAATACAGATAGAGTCTGTTTACGTATACATCACTGATTGAAAAGTGTTCACAATATAAATTGAATATGTTTTCATTTATGTTTTACACTGATTGAAAAGTTTGAAACTTCCATTACTTTAAAATAAATATTTTCACATAGACAGTTACACTGGTTTAAGCTTGAAAACGTACATTAATTTTGAAGTGAATATGTTTAAAGGGGCATTTACACTGCTTTGAAAATGGAAGTATTATACTTAGAATGTACATCATTTCTTTCATCTTTCCCTCCCTGCTCCATAGGGAACCTGGAACTACTTTATGCTTTTAGTTCTCTTTACGTAACTATCAATAAAGCAATCACCCGCCCATGCAGTGGTGGTTCATGAATTATCATTCTATACGCTGAGGTTGCCAGCCTCAAATGACTTTGACATCCAATAGCGAGTTTCACACATTAAATTTCACATGTTAATATATACATATATATGTTAGTTCACATGTTAGTAATAAAATATGAAATGTAAATCACAACTTACGCCAATCCTGACTCACAGACATTTTGCTCAGGTGAATAAAAGAGACTTGAATCGGCCTTTTACACGCGTCTGGGGTGTCGTTAATTTTAACTTCAATTCCCTCTGACTCCCTGTCTTTCTTCAGTTTCCTAGTCCCGGTGTTCCTTATTAAAATGTAGAGATTTCCTGTGCTTTATAAGTCTTTATTGGTTCTACAATAAAAGGTCCGATTAAAAAAGGAATTATGATTCTAATCTTCACACTGGCGAGGTCTGATGTTGTCTTGGCGAGCGTGAAATTCACAGTGAAATAAAACTGCGAAATGGTCAAGGGTGACCACGCATTGTTGTTATGAATCTAATCAGAAAGATCCAATCATTTCAAATCATGCAGATAGGGTGTGATTTCAAAAATATTCCGACATCGGATAATTTTGAACGTAAGGCAGAGGTCAACTCTCCCATATATGGTAATATGATGTCCAATGCCCTTGTGTACAAACTTAGACAGATCGGGGAACTCACATGACAACATGTGAAAGCTGTAATACTTATTACTTTATTAGAACGTAAGGTTCTTGTGCGTTAATTCACCGCTGAACTCCGCCAATGTCGGTCCCAAGCCCGGATGAAAAAGGAGGAGGGCGGCCTGCATGGAGGCCGTAAGGAGGCAGCCCCTCCACCATGCAAAGGCACAACAGGCCAATCACCTGTTTGCTTTAAATCATGATTACGCGAACTACAAGAGAGAAAACCGGACTGATTCTAAAGGCGACGAACTGGAACGGACTACGGACTACGACTTATGGAACTTGGAACACAAGAAGTATAAATGGGAAGGAAGAGGAGCTGGTGGAAGAGATGAGGAAAGCAAAACTAGAAATCCTGGCTATAACGGAAACAAAGAAAAAAAGGACAAGGAGTCATGGATCTCGATGGCAACACGCTGCTCTACAGTGGTGTACCCATGTCTGAAAGAGCTAAAGGGGGCGTGGGTTGCATTGTGGCCCAAAATCAAAAAGATAGTATCAAGGGATGGAACTTTGTCTCGGAGCGCATTATGGTTGTTTAACTAAAAGAAGGAGAAACCATAGTCAACCTGGTCATAGTGTATGGGCCAAATGAGGATGAGAGAGCAGAGGTCAAGGAGGAATTCTTCGAGCTGCTTCAAAGGACAGTGGATGACTGCCTAGATGAAGTTATTATGCTCGGAGATTTTAATGCCAGAGTTGGAAATGACCATGCTAGATGGGGTGGAGTTATCGGAAGATATGGAGAAGATACTCTCAATGACAATGGAAAGCGACTCCTTAGATTCTGCAGTGAGCAGAATCTGATCATTACAAACACAAAGTTCCCCCATAAGCGCATACATGCATACACTAGATGTGAACCAACCAAGAATGAGAAGTCAGTGATCGACTATGCCATTGTTCGGAGAAGCTCATTCAGATATGTCCGAGATGCAAGAGTCTGGAGGGGGGCCAGAGATTGGAAGTGATCACTACCTGCTAACAATCAAACGAACAACTGAAAGAGTTGCTCAGCCTAGGAACTGCCCAACATCACGCAAGAAACCAAGTAAACGAGCAGGAGAAATGAGCATTAGGACCTACAAGCTGAGAGAGCCAGAAATTAAGACCAGATATCAGGGGCTTATTGCTACAGCAGTGAGCAGCACAGAAGAACGACCTGATGACTTGGAAACCCTCTGGAATAAATTCAAGGATATCATAAAGACAGCTGCTGCAGAAGCATGCGGTGAAGTCCGACTTGGGAACCAGAGAAAGAGGACACCTTGGTGGACAGAGGAAGTCAAAGAGAAAATAAGAGAGAAGAAAATGGCATGGAAACAATACTTAGGAGCTAAAAACACAACAGGACAAATGGAAAAATATAGAGAATATGTGACACTCAGACAGAAGCAAAGAACAAAGTGCTAGCAGCAAAACAGAAGTCCTGGGAAGAATTTGGAGAAAAGCTAGAAAAAGATGCACAAGAAAACCAGAAATTGTTCTATAAGACCCTAAAGAACATGAGGAAAGAAAAACAATGCCCTCTCAAATTTATAAAGGACAAGCAAGGCAAATTGCTTACTGCCCCGAAGGAAGTAATGGAAAGATGGAAAGAATATTTCTCAGAACTCCTGGATGGTGAGCATGATGAAGCATCAGAAATGATAACCACTAGCACAGAAGAGAAAACCAATGATGGTGAAGATGACATAAAGATGGAAGAACTGAGGGCAGCACTAGAGAAAATCAAGATGGGCAAAGCAGCAGGGCATGATGGTATAACACCAGAAATGGTTAAGTACATGGGAGCATCAGGCGACCTATTACTCTTAAAGGTCCTACAGGCAGCATGGTGCAACAAGACCATACCAAAGGATTGGGAGATTGCCATCATAACACCAATTTTCAAAAAGGGTGACAATCGACAATGTGGAAACCATAGAGGCATATCCCTTCTCAGTGTCCCTGGTAAAATCTACTCTAGAATCCTAGAGCAGAGACTCCGACGCCTAGCTGAGCCACAATTGGATGAGGTCCAGTGCGGATTCCGAGCAAACCGAGTACTCAAGACCTAATCTTCACACTCAGACAGCTGAGTGAAAAGGCCCTTGAGTATAAGAGTGAGATCCATCTTTGTTTCATAGATCTGGAAAAGGCGTTTGACAGGGTCCCCTGGAGTAAACTTTGGGACTGTTTGGCAAGGAAGAATATTCCAGCATCTCTGATTCATGCTATACAGAGCTTCTACAAGTCTTGCAGAAATTATGTGAGGACAGCAAACCATAAGTCAGAAGAGTTCAGAACCACCACTGGTGTAAGACAAGGTGATATCCTATCACCTTACCTCTTCATACTCCTTATGGACGATGTCATCAAGGCATGTAAGGAGAGAACAAGAAAGTATTCAGTGGGGTACTGGAAGATGAGACAGGTCTATATTTCGGAGCTGGCATTTGCTGATGATGTCGCCCTGATTGCTAAATCAGAGGCACATCTCCAATCCAACCTGCAAGTCTGGAAGGAAGAGCTGGAGAAGAGAGGGATGGTCATAAGCAGCTCTAAAACAAAATCCATGGTGATATCACGAGAAGAAAGAAAACATCAGATTAAGTTGGGAGAACAGGTCCTGGAGCAGGTCGACCACTTTAAATATCTCGGAGCTATTATAGACCGAAAGGGAGGCATCAAAGAAGAGTTGGCCACTCGAAAAGCAGCGGCTGGGAGACTTTTTTCAGGCCATAAATCGTGGATTCCTCAGCAAGAAAGAGGTTGGTAAGAAAACGAAGATGGCTGTATACCGCTCCACCTATGTCCCAGTCTTGACATATGGATGCGAGTCGTGGGCAATGACTACAACCCACAAAAGCCAGATCCAAACCTCAGAAATGAGGTATCTGAGGAAAGTGGTTGAAGTAACAAGAAAAGACATGGTCCGCAACCAGACGATCCGTCAAGGCCTAAAATCCCATCCGCTGCAGACCCAAATAGAACAGTCCCAACTAAGATGGTTTGGCCATATCTGCAGAATGGGAGAAGATCGGCTACCACGACAAGCATGGGAAACAAAGAGCCAGGGTTCCAGACCTCCAGGACGACCCAGAGTCCGCTGGGTGGACAACATTAGACAATCTTTGAAGAACCGAGGACTAGAATGGAACCAGGCCAGGAAGAAGACAGCTGATAGAATGGTCTGGCGCTCTCTCTTCCAAACCTCTACACCTCACGGTAGAAGGGGAACGACTAAGTAAGTAAGTAAGTAATTCACCGCTAAAATCAAATTGTGGAAATTTATTACCAAAACTGATAACCGTACTTTTTCTTGACTGAAAAAGGTTGATTTCACATTGTGATTTGTTCCTCATGCATTCATAGTTGACACGCTTACGACAGACCCGCCCCCAACCCCCCCCCCCCCCGCCCCCCCCCCGTATTTTAAGTTTATAAACTAATAAAACGGTATTGAATCAGTTCTACAAGTTAACGGTACACAGGAAACAAGGGAAGTCGCTGCCGTTGACTTCTCTAACTCAAGATCAGAGTCAGGTATCCATTTACAGCTGGTTAGACTGATGCGTGACACTCTGATCTTGAGTTAGAGAAGGCAACGGCAGCGAGGAAGGGAACAGGTGTCACGCATCAGTCTAACCAGCTGTAAATGGGTACCTGACTCTGATAGGGACTTGAAAGCTGCTGATGACGATGATGATTATGATGACTAGCAATTCCCTATACTTAAGGGTCTTTTATATTAGGACATGCGCCCTAATATAACCGACTAGGTTGAACGGGACGCGCCTCACCAAAACGAGACAAAACTGTAAAAAAAAAAAAAAAGTTCGAGTAAGTTGTATTTTTTCCGGATTACAAAAAAAAAAAAAAACAAAGGACGGACGGGGTGGGTAAGAGATTTGTGACGTCGCGTAAGACCGTTCGACAATATCCTGCTTGACATTGCAGAATTTTGGCCTCCTCTGTAAATTATGCAGCTACGAACGAACATGTGTATGTCCTGATATGTGCCAAGCTTCAGCGATCTTTGGTGATCTGTTCCCCTCACGGTCCTTTTCAGGGCCCACAAAACTGCACCTACCACGGTCCTTTTCAGGGCCCACAAAACTGCCCCTACCACGGTCCTTTTCAGGGCTCACAAAACTGCACCTACCACGGTCCTTTTCAGGGCCCACAAAACCAACAAAACTGTACCCTGGCAAGAAAGCCTTTATTTGTTTTCACCGCTGGGTGTGGAGGGCTGGGTGGAGAGTTGGTCCCCTCCCTCGCTATGCACTGACCCTTGTAAAATATTTACCTAATCAGAGCCGGATTAATGTAGTAGCAAAAGTAGCATATGTACGAGCCCCTTTCTTTTAGGGCCCCGCGCCAATAAATATGTACATCATTTTTTGGTCATCTTCTAATACGAGCGTTAAACCAATGACCTTGTGATGTATGCCATCTTTAGCGCCTTTTCATTTGATGTTACGAAATTGTGAGAGAAAGAGCATAACAGGGTGACTTAGTGTGACTATTTATTACTTTTATCTGAACTGTTTGCGGACAGAAGTAGTCATTTTCTTTAGATTTGTTGAAAGCCTGTACACCTTCTTTTCTGCTTCTACCTACCGGTGGGGTCTCCTTTCTACTGCATTATGTGCTGGCGGTAGTCATAATAAGTCCCATTTGCCCTTTGTGAAAAGACTGTCAGATACCAGGTGGTCCGCTTGGGCAGATGCGACAAAAACGTTTTCAAATGACCAGTGCTTCTCTGCAATCTTCTGACCAAGATTTGAATACAGCTTGTGCACTCTATGAATCCCTGCGGGGGTATATTCAAGCTATGCGGTCTACGAGACATGAGAAGGCGCTGAAGATGAATAGGATACACACTGAGCAAACTTGCTTATAGCTTTACCAGGCAGTCCTTCGGGACGCGCCTCGCCAAGACGAGGCAAACATTTTACATTAAAAATAATAAATAAACAATGACCCATGCTACAACCCCGGCCTGCGAAAATGCATAATAGACTAACCCGCAACCCCTAACTGCCAAATGTACAAACCCCGCCCGCAGGCGAAAAAAAAAAATACTATTGTAAGATAAAAATGTAAGAAATAGTACGGTGCTCGAATTGGGTAATAAATTGCCAAAATATTAATTTGACGGTGAATTAATGCACAAGTACCGAAAGTAATGTTGTCATAACAAGTCGGCCCGGAAGCGGTAATGTCATAAGTTCCGCCTCGTGTACGGGTTATCCTGTGTTTAAGCTTTTAGCAAAGCTGTGCCGCGCCCTCGAGGCTGTGATGTATCATATCAGCCGCTCCTTGCAAATTTTTTAGCAAAGGGACAGGACACGTACAGACGTAATGACTACTCCCTGAGAGTGGTGTACGAAGGGAAATACAAAATATCTGCTACTTAGCAGCAAAATAACGAAGAAAGAAAGAAAGAAAAGTGCGATAATTGACAGCACATAATAAAAATAAGTACCACAAATGTACCTATACTGCCGGAGAGAAAGAAAGATCGATAGGGGCCGCCCCGTTTTGTCACAGAAACCATACATACAGACATGGCGATAATAAGACAACAAATATGAGTATAACAGGGCACACTTGAATGAGTACATACATATATGATGATAGGCGACAACGCATATGAGCATTAACAGGGCAGATTTTAGTCACTGCATACATATAAGATGATAAAGAGACAAGTCTGGGTTTAAGCCGAATGATGAAAAGACTATAGACTTGAGTGAGTACATACAGACATAGGGATAAATAGAAAGCAAATTTCAGTATGGTCAAGGCAGAACTGAGTGAGTACAAATTGACATAGTAATAAAAAGACAATAAATATGAGCATTGGCCGGGCAGACTTGAATGAATGCATACAGACATGATGATAAAGAAACATATAATATGAATGTGGACAGGCAAACTCCAGCGACTAAATACAGACTTGATGACAAAGAGACAGCAAAATCAGGTGTGGGTTGGCCAACCTACGTGAATACAGACAACCATGACGATAAATGGACAACAAATATGAGTAAGGACAAGTGATAAATGGACTACGGGCTTGGGTGAGTGAAGATAAAGAGACGACTAACCTAAGTGTGGATGGAAAGACGTGGCCATAAACGGATAGCACACCAATGTATTGGCAGTCACACAGGTCATAACTGTGCCATAAACTGAAGTTTTCACAAACTTAGCTATAAATGTCAAAACTAAGATCAGAACCATGGGGACATTGTGATAAATGGGTTATAAACCACATGTGCGTACACTGTGATACATGAACTACTAGCTTCATTGTGGACACAGTTGGTGATAAACCAATAACAAACTGTGATGTGGACAGGCACACTGTCCGAAGTTGACTACGAATTGGTGAACGGGCAAAACGAATAATGATATACAGCAAGGTATAGGAAGCTGTGGAGGCCCTATTTGACAATTAGAAACAGAGAATTAGGCCGTGTAACAACTGAACTTTGCAAAAGAGTGTGACATTATCGCGTCAATCTCTGCTTCACTACAGCAGTAATCAGTGACATTTGTTGTACTGACTAATTTCATGCTTTTCAATGGTCGACACCTCTTTCTTTCTCTGCTATGTAGCATATATTTTGTATTTTCAAAATTTTTACACTCCTCTCAGCGATAATTCGTCTTGTCTGTTTACCTGACCATCCTTATGGGGAAGGAACTGATAAGATAATATTAGCTGACAACAATGTTGGTTAATTTCGGGTGTGCCCGACATCAGGCTGCGGAGTAACATAAAAATCGCCCAGCGCAGTTATTTAATCGCTGATAAGGCCAGGGTGCGTTCTCTGCCAAGATGGTAAAGAGACGGATTTTGTGTGCTCAAGCGACAGATAACGAGATTACTCGTCTGTGCGACACATTTTGGACAGGCATGCATGACATCATCGTTTCGGGCACACTTTGTTACTAAGACATTACTTTATATTAAAGTAATAATATAGAGATTTGTAAACATGGCCGAGAGAGGATCGCATGTTTTCATTCCATATATGGGATATGTGATCTTTTGCATCACGCATATTATTTCTGGCGGAAATAATTTTGAAATTACCCGACTAAACACGCATATTTGAAACGATTGAAGCTTTCTTAGCATCGTAACAAAACAAATGCGGGTGAGGAAGGGCCATATAACCTCACCTTTTCGCAGTTTTAAGACACTGTGAAGATCGCTTGCTAAGACGAAACCAGACTGCCAGAAGTTAGAATTCAGAATTCCATTTTTCAAACCGGACTTTTGCTGGAGTATTTTGAAGGACTTAAACAGCCCAGGAAATCTCTATCATTTAATAAGGAACCGAGATCGGATTAAACTGAAAACACTTAGTCATAGAGGGAATTTAGTGTTAAAATAACGACCCCCAAGAACACGTGTAAGAGACCTAGTCAAGTGCCTTTATTCATCTGAGCAAACAGTCTGTGAGCCAAGATTGGCGTAAGTTGTGCATTTTGCATTTTATAATTTTCATTACTAACATGTGAACCAATATATATATATATATATATATATATATATATATATATATATATATATATATATATATATATATATATATATATATATATATATATATATATATATATATATATATATATATATATATATTGCCACGTGAATATTGATAAGTGAAAATTGCTAAATGGATGTCCAAGACATTTGAGGCTGGCAACCTCATCATATAGAATGACGAATTCATGAACCACCACTGCAAGGGCTAGTGACTGCTTTATTGCTAGTTTCTTAAAGAGAACTAAAAAGCATAGGTAGTCCCAAGTTTCATATGGAGCAGGGAGGAAAAGACAGAAATGATGTACATTCTATTTATAATATTTCATTTTCAAACCAGTGTAAATGTATTTAAACATATGCACTTTAAAATTAATGAAAGTTTAAAAGCTTTTCAATCAGTGTAGATGTAAATGAAAACATAATCAATCTATATTGTGAACACTTTCCAATCAGTATAGATGTTAATGTAAACATATTCTATCTACACTATTAACCTTTTCATTTAAATGTAAAGAAAGTTTTCTCTCGAGGGATTAAGTTTAATTCTCATCGAGGGTAAAGATTGAGGTAGATGTCACGTGGGTTTTGATTATTAAATTGCCTACATCTTCTTCCTATTCTCTCACCCGCATCCTTTTATTTTATTATCTTTCCGTACTTGTTTTTCCTGTATTTTTTCGCATCACTCGTTGCGAAAAATATATTTCTTTCCCATCATCGTTTTTCTTTCTCATACTGACTAGTAAATTTATTACATAGATGTCAGTCAGACGTGAAGTGCGATTTAGTTGCAGTCCATCTCAGACATCGAGCCGACTTGGGTCTGCACCTTCAGATGACACGACACTCCTGAGTTAGATTCTCGACGTAAACGCGTGAGAATGCTAGGAGAGAGCCGACATCCGTCTGCATTTTCAACGGTCAACAAGTAGTTGCATCGGCCGAACGCTTAAGCAGGAGCGAATATTTACACCTTATAGTCGTAGTTTCAGATATCTGTCGTCTGGAAATCCCAGCTGACACGGCTCACTGTTGGCCGGGTCAGCGCGAGGTGCGGAAATGCAGAAGTGTCAGTTATTTAAGACGTCTAGTAATGGTAATGTTAAACGTAAGGTGTTTTGCACGGGAAAGGGGAGATGATTTCGGAGTTTGAGGAAATGTGGGATTGTTTGCCCCTGTTTTCAAATATCCACCTAGGAGCTGAAATCTGATTTTTTTCAGTCTCCAACATCTCCAGTAGACGGAACACACGTGCTTAGCGAATGAAGCTTGTATAGCAAATTTCATAGTTCTCGTCAGATTTGTGACGAGCTTCTAAATACCTATCTAGTGAATTATCCTAGTCGTGGCGTTACCGTAGTGCTGTGGTGAGATTAATAAAATAGATATCTAGTATTTTGGAAAGTGATTTAGTGTTAAAATCGCCTATTTCATTCTAAACTAGTTCTGTGTCCAGAGTGCTTAATTTATAGTTTGTATGATTTTTCTAGTGACGAGTTACAGTGGAAATACATAATAAATTATATCTTAGTTTACTAAACAATAATGTAGCTATAATGAAGTTAATTTAACTGCTAAATACTCAGTCGAGAATATTTTATATCAAACTTATAAATGCTAGATGCGACATCAGTGAATAGTGACGGAATACGCAGATATTCCTGAATTCATGATGATTGATTTTATAACTTATTTCACCGGAAAATTTAAATGATAAGTCAAGCAGTACACTTGCGGTTTAATAATGTAAGTTATAGTGGGTACATATTGTAAAATTATTTGATATGTGTTCTTTCTTTTATATAGTGAAACGGTGGTACCCAACTTTGCCAGCGTTCTAGTACGTGAACATTATTTGGGAAGAAACAAACCACTTTCATTACCTGAACTGTAACAGTTAAATGAAGTAAGAGGCCTTCGCGCCAGAATTAATTCTTCCAGAATAACTCTTCAGTACAATTCAGCCCGTTGTGGCAAGCAAAGATCAGAAACATTCCGACAGAGTTTTGACTAGTACTGTGGTGACCAAATATAGTAACTTCCTGAAAGTAGACACCGATCTGACATTCCTTAAATTCTAGAAACCAAAGCTAATGACATTGTGCTCTGCTAACTTTCGTGCCTGGACAATATTTTATGTGACTTAATCAGACATTCGAAAAATTAGAACACCCAAGGAATCGTTCCCTGAGAGTTTAGTACGTCTTTTGGAACTGGGGATTTCTTGGTCAAGGACTGCATTTTCGGGTCTGTGTGAAGGTCCTAGAATTTATTATGTTCCCAGAGGCAGCGAGCAAAGTTGTGAGTATAATTGTGTACCCATGGCCATGGCTGAATGAATGAGTGTACGCAGATCAGAGTGTTATTTTACCGGTGTATTATTGTCACCCATTTGCTGTCTTAACTGTTTTTTTTTAATCTGCAAAATTTGTTACTATTTGCTAGAGTTTCTTTACTTCTTAGGCTAAATCAGATTATTCAACTCTGTGCATACATTTACGAGAAAAGAAGAAAAACTCTTAGCCTCAACCCTACGTATCTATAACTCTTTGGGCCATCATCTGTTCTCTTAACGGGGCTGTGGGCTAAACCTAGAGTAAGATTTTAACGGGCTATAATCCTTGTAGCATTTTCTTAAATTTTATGACTATTTGTATATGTTTTTCCTTGATGTAATTTTTTGGTGTTGTGAGAAATTTTGATATGATAATTAAAATATCTCTCTTGAACAAAAAAATCAGTGCGTTGGTCAGCTCGATCCCAATTATCTGTATAAGCATTGTTATAGTTTTCCCACGTCTGTGTGTTTACCTGTCGTCACGTGTATGTGCGTGCCCGTGAGTAGATAGAGATATATTCATATATATATATCTGGGTTTAGACTGTCTGACGCCTTTAAAAGCGGTCGTAGAAGATAGGTGAGAGAGAGAGAAGATTATCTCGATTCTCAAAGACAGCCTCTATATCACATCCTATCATCTCACGTGGGGAAATTCTATTGTTTTTTTTACCAGCTCTAACTGTGACTATCACTCATTCCAACCTATTCAGAAGGGACCTAACCCAAGTCTTAATTCTCCTATCCAAAATCTACGACAAATGGGTTCTCGTCCGTAGGATTTTTGAACTTAGAATAGGAAGACGAGTACTACAAATGGTCGCTCGTTACCGGGAATTGAACCCAAAATCCTAAGGCGATACGACAAATGTGGTCTCGCCCGACGGATTTTTGAATTTAGAATAGGAAGACGAGTACGACAAAGGTGGACTCGTCTATCTGGATTTTGAACTTAAGATTCTTTATTCTGAAATAGAGTAAGAGTGTGATGTCTTGTGAGTTTTGTATCTTTTAAAAATAATTTATCCCCTAGACTAACGATCTGTTTACGGGCGTGCTGACCACACAAACTGATAAGCTTTTTCCACAGCATTAAGAAGCATTATACATTTGGTTTACAGGTTGATTTTGTCGGAATACATGGTAATTAATGATTTTGTAATACTAAGCGCTGGTAAAGTTTTGTGAGTGTATAACATTCACAAGGGTTCTAAAGCAGAAAGGTGTTTGAACTAAAGTTAAGGAGTGCGTTTCGGACTATTTGTCCAGATTAATTGCCTCCCTCACCCTAACTGTCTTCAGGGGTGAACTATAGTGGATTTTATAATTAAGGGATTATTTTTCTCTTTAATTTTTGCAATAATTATTTTGCTTTTCCACTGTAGCAACTTATTTTTCAGAAGTAATCTTAACTACCATTTAGTTGGCGTAGTCGTGTTTTGCATTAAGTGCTTTATTGCCGATAATAGCAGCGATAGTTAGATTTTACTTTGGAGGAGGTATCCCAGGGTTAAGGATATCATCTTTTGAATTTTTGGTATTTTTTTTTCTCGTAAGTGGTAAGAGTCAGTGTATCCTTTTTCCTATTTTCTTTCTCCACTAGTCTCAGTCACTGACATAATATGGCCGAGAGGGCAAAGCTTAGACAACTCCTCAGGGACGAAGCGAGAGAGGAGGGACTGAAAGGAGAGGAAGCGAAAGCATTTGTCAGAGACGAACTTGAGAGATATGATGCGGAGAGGAAAGCAGCTGAAGCTAAAGAGCAGAAGAAGATGGACGAAGAAATGGAAATCCGCAGGGAGAGAGAAAGAGAGAAGGAGAGACAGCATGAGGAGAGGGAGGACAGAGAGGAAAGAGAGAAGGAGAGACAGCATGAGGAAAGAGAGAAGGAGAGACAGCATGAGGAAAGAGAGAAGGAGCGACAACATGAGTTGGCTCTTAAAGCTCTAGAAGTGCAAAGTCGTGGCGCAGCCTCTACCTCCAGCAATGGAGAGTCTTCTCCTCATTCTTCCTTAACAGATCCTTCTAACACTCAATCTACCCATCTCACTGCTATGTCTTTTGAGCTTGAATCTTTCCCTTGTCCAAATGAGAAGATTGACACTTGGCTAGAAAAATTTGAGAAAATTGCAACTCTGTACGGTTTAGAGAGGTCGCGGTGGAACATGAAGCTTTCCCAGGCTTTGAAAAGTTCTGCGTATGATGTGTACGCCAAACTGGAAAGCAGCCAACAAGACAACTATGATCTGTTGAAGAAAGCGTTACTGGAGCGCTTTGAAATGAACGCTCGCAAATTTTTGCAACTGTTTCGCAACAGCCGGAAAGAGAATTCTGAAACTTTTCAGCAGTTTTCGTCTCGTTTGAAGGGTTATCTGACAAAGTGCCTAGAGCTCTCGCAGCTCCCCTCTACCTATAAAGGTCTTGAGGAATTTGTTTTAACAAAACAAATAAAGAACACATTGTCTGTTGATACCCGGAGATTTCTCGCTGAGCAGGGAGCAGAAAAACTTGAAGACATTTTGGAAAAGTCTGAGCGTTATCAAAATGCGCTGGCTGAACTACCGGCCACTAAGCGGAAACCGACAGAGGAGCATTTTCGAAAACATAACCTAGAGCAATCTTCTCAGGCTTCTAACCAAAATAACCACAGAGAAACTGGACCTCAAAACCCCCCTCCTGAAAAATCCAAGTTCTACAAGAACAAGTACCCCAACCACCCCAAACAGTCGGATCAACCCGACCGCCCTACATGGCAGCGTAGCCAGAAAGGACAAGGTGGCAAAGGGAGAACCCCTGAACACGGGGCATATGATCAGACCGAGCATACCGAGCCGAAACGCATAGGATGCTTATTGACAGTCTCGCAAGGCGGAATTATTGACAGTGATTCCCAACCTGTTGGGGATAGACCCTCAACGCGAGGTACTGTTATTGTGAACGGTTCTCAAACTTCTTGCTTATTTGACACGGGGCTTTCTTATGATTGCATTGTTGCCAGAAACCTGGTCAAACCCGGTCAAGAGACAGCAGAGACCGTCCAACTTTGTGGAGTTCGTAAGAGTGATGCACCTACAGCGCTTCCCATCGCATTGGTGAAGATCCACTCTGATTTCGTCAGAGGTGTGATCAAAGCGGCTGTTATGGATGATCCCATCTACCCAGTCATACTTGGCGGGAGATACGTGTGTATTGGGAAACCGGAAGAGCCGATTGTGGCAGCAGTAACTACAAGAGGGCAAACCAAAAAGGAACGGGAGCCTGCGCCTAATTTGTTACCTATGGAACTTAAAGAAGCGCAATACAAGGACCCTACTTTGGCACCCTGCTTTAGAAAACTGCCCATGGCTAAGGAACCCAAACAACACGGGGACATTTTTTCTAAGGATGGCGTACTTTATCGGAGAACGGGAAAGCCTGACCAAGGTTACAACCAGCTCCTAGTACCGAGACAGTACAGAAGCCAAATCCTAGAAATGGGGCACTCTCTTCCCTTCAGCGGACACATGGGACAGAACGCCACAAACCAACGTATAACCACTCATTATTGGTGGCCAGGAGTAAACACTGATATTATCAGGTACGTCAAATCCTGTGCCCAGTGCCAACGTGTACCACCCAAACAACGGACACGCCCAGTCCACATGGGAGAAATGCCAATAATGGGAACACCATTCGAACGGGTTGTGATCGACATTTTAGGGCCTTTCGACAGGACTAAAAGAAGGAACAGGTTTATCCTGACCTTAGTCGATACATGCACTTTATGGGCAGAAGCTATCCCGCTAACATGCGCAGATGCCAAGCATGTCGCAGAAGCCCTCGTGCAGATTTTCACTCGGTTGGGATTCCCTCAGCAAGTGTTGACGGATAACGGATCTCCATACCGAAACCTGTTGATGGATGAGATCGTTAAGATCTTGAGGACCCAACACATCTACACAAAGCCTTATACTCCGGCCGGAAATGGGCTCGTGGAACGTGTTAGTGGAAACCTCAACATGATGTTAAGTAGACTGGCACAAGTGAAACCTGAAGATTGGGATTGTTGCATTCCGGCAGCTTTATTTGGCTACAGAGAATCTCCTCATACTTCCACAGGATTTCCGCCAGCTACGCTTTTATTCGGCAGACCCATTAAGGGCCCGCTCGAAGCCTTACTTTGGTCGCTGACAGACCAGAAGGCGGATGAGACAGTCGTCTCAGCCAGTAAATATGTGTCGGTTTTAAAGGAAAGGTTGAAACTAGGGTGGGACCTAGCAACGACTAACTTTAAGCGAGCACGCACCAAGCACGCTAACCGATACAGGAAAGTCGCGAAAGAAAGAGAACTGGAAGCAGGAGAGAAAGTTTTGGTGTTACTCCCTACCGGAAACAACCAACTGAAGATCGGATGGCAAGGGCCGTTTACCGTCCTGAAAAAGATTTCTAAGGCTAACTACCAGATCTCTATTCAAGGAAAGGAAAAGGTTTTCCATTTAAATCTCTTAAAGAGATACTTGGAAAGACCTGTGCCGACCTCCGACCATCTCCTGACGATCGCCAAAGCTGACGAAGATGATGATAGTGGCAGGGATATTCCACCGCTATCACAGAAAATCTTTCCAAAATGTCAGAAGCGGCGACGCTCTTTCAAGCGCGCATGGGAAACATTCCAGAGAAAGGAAACTTTGGGGAGTAGACTTGAGTAGGAATTGGAGAGATGGAGGGGGAAGATGAGAAGGAAGAAGACAGACACCCCGAAGCTACGGTTATAGGAAATTTAATTCCATAACGTAGACATGGAGTGCTTCCATATCTTAAGGGGGGACGTCCTGTCACGTGGGTTTTGATCATTAAATTGCCTACATCTTCTTCCTATTCTCTCACCCGCATCCTTTTATTTTATTATCTTTCCGTACTTGTTTTTTCCTGTATTTTTTCGCATCACTCGTTGCGAAAAATATATTTCTTTCCCATCATCGTTTTTCTTTCTCATACTGACTAGTAAATTTATTACATAGATGTCAGTCAGACGTGAAGTGCGATTTAGTTGCAGTCCATCTCAGACATCGAGCCGACTTGGGTCTGCACCTTCAGATGACACGACACTCCTGAGTTAGATTCTCGACGTAAACGCGTGAGAATGCTAGGAGAGAGCCGACATCCGTCTGCATTTTCAACGGTCAACAAGTAGTTGCATCGGCCGAACGCTTAAGCAGGAGCGAATATTTACACCTTATAGTCGTAGTTTCAGACATCTGTCGTCTGGAAATCCCAGCTGACACGGCTCACTGTTGGCCGGGTCAGCGCGAGGTGCGGAAATGCAGAAGTGTCAGTTATGTAAGACGTCTAGTAATGGTAATGTTAAACGTAAGGTGTTTTGCACGGGAAAGGGGAGATGATTTCGGAGTTTGAGGAAATGTGGGATTGTTTGCCCCTGTTTTCAAATATCCACCTAGGAGCTGAAATCTGATTTTTTTTCAGTCTCCAACATCTCCAGTAGACGGAACACACGTGCTTAGCGAATGAAGCTTGTATAGCAAATTTCATAGTTCTCGTCAGATTTGTGACGAGCTTCTAAATACCTATCTAGTGAATTATCCTAGTCGTGGCGTTACCGTAGTGCTGTGGTGAGATTAATAAAATAGATATCTAGTATTTTGGAAAGTGATTTAGTGTTAAAATCGCCTATTTCATTCTAAACTAGTTCTGTGTCCAGAGTGCTTAATTTATAGTTTGTATGATTTTTCTAGTGACGAGTTACAGTGGAAATACATAATAAATTATATCTTAGTTTACTAAACAATAATGTAGCTATAATGAAGTTAATTTAACTGCTAAATACTCAGTCGAGAATATTTTATATCAAACTTATAAATGCTAGATGCGACATCAGTGAATAGTGACGGAATACGCAGATATTCCTGAATTCATGATGATTGATTTTATAACTTATTTCACCGGAAAATTTAAATGATAAGTCAAGCAGTACACTTGCGGTTTAATAATGTAAGTTATAGTGGGTACATATTGTAAAATTATTTGATATGTGTTCTTTCTTTTATATAGTGAAACGGTGGTACCCAACTTTGCCAGCGTTCTAGTATGTGAACATTATTTGGGAAGAAACAAATCACTTTCATTACCTGAACTGTAACAGTTAAATGAAGTAAGAGGCCTTCGCGCCAGAATTAATTCTTCCAGAATAACTCTTCAGTACAATTCAGCGCGTTGTGGCAAGCAAAGATCAGAAACATTCTGACAGAGTTTTGACTAGTACTGTGGTGACCAAATATAGTAACTTCCTGAAAGTAGACACCGATCTGACATTCCTTAAATTCTAGAAACCAAAGCTAATGACATTGTGCTCTGCTAACTTTCGTGCCTGGACAATATTTTATGTGACTTAATCAGACATTCGAAAAATTAGAACACCCAAGGAATCGTTCCCTGAGAGTTTAGTACGTCTTTTGGAACTGGGGATTTCTTGGTCAAGGACTGCATTTTCGAGTCTGTGTGAAGGTCCTAGAATTTATTATGTTCCCAGAGGCAGCGAGCAAAGTTGTGAGTATAATTGTGTACCCATGGCCATGGCTGAATGAATGAGTGTACGCAGATCAGAGTGTTATTTTACCGGTGTATTATTGTCACCCATTTGCTGTCTTAACTGTTTTTTTTAATCTGCAAAATTTGTTACTATTTGCTAGAGTTTCTTTACTTCTTAGGCTAAATCAGATTATTCAACTCTGTGCATACATTTACGAGAAAAGAAGAAAAACTCTTAGCCTCAACCCTACGTATCTATAACTCTTTGGGCCATCATCTGTTCTCTTAACGGGGCTGTGGGCTAAACCTAGAGTAAGATTTTAACGGGCTATCATCCTTGTAGCATTTTCTTAAATTTTATGACAGCTATTTGTATATGTTTTTCCTTGATGTAATTTTTTGGTGTTGTGAGAAATTTTGATATGATAATTAAAATATCTCTCTTGAACAAAAAAATCAGTGCGTTGGTCAGCTCGATCCCAATTATCTGTATAAGCATTGTTATAGTTTTCCCACGTCTGTGTGTTTACCTGTCATCACGTGTATGTGCGTGCCCGTGAGTAGATAGAGATATATTCATATATATATATATATATATATATATATATATATATATATATATATATATATATATATATATATATATATATATCTGGGTTTAGACTGTCTGACGCCTTTAAAAGCGGTCGTAGAAGATAGGTGAGAGAGAGAAGATTATCTCGATTCTCAAAGACAGCCTCTATATCACATCCTATCATCTCACGTGGGGAAATTCTATTGTTTTTTTTTACCAGCTCTCACTGTGACTATCACTCATTCCAACCTATTCAGAAGGGACCTAACCCAAGTCTTAATTCTCCTATCCAAAATCTACGACAGTAGATGGGATGGTGGAATAGGAAAAAGGGACCAATAACTATGCGTCAGAAAATGCAATACTCAGGACAGAGTTTTGTTTCTATTATTTTACCATAGTTGTTGGTGGTACCAGTTGAGGGTACTATCGCTGGAACAAGAAGGGAAAAGTGGCCTGAGCTTTAAGACGAGGGACAAACTTCGTAGACACTCCCTGACACTTCTGGGAACGTGCTGCGCCCTACAACCTTGACCAGCGACGAGCATAATCAGTCTATCAAGAACCTACCCATCAGAAGGAGCAGAACCGTCACTGACAGCTAAATAGCCCCTAAAAACTGCCAAGTGACCTCCTTTACACAATTCTATTCCATCACAACAGTGATGATAAACTTTTTTAAAATAAATAATTATTAATTTCTATAAAACCTTGTTAAAACCTAAATGACTCTTAAATCTATTATCTGTAAATATACATATTTAATGTCGATTTAATCATTTGAATTTACTGCATGTTTGTCTCAGTCAATTTACTAAATACACTCTAAACAGAGCTATACCATAATAAGAAGAATTTCACTGAGTAAATCAGGGTGGGGGCTTGAACGAGCTGAAATTAATAATTGCTTAATTCTTCATAAAAGGCGGCGGACCGATATAAGTTAACAATTGCCCTGCCAATGCAACATTGTTCTTGACTTCGGAAATATCTTATGAAAACTCCTTTGAGATAGAAGCATCATTATCCTTCTATCTACAACTCTGCCAAGAGTAATCTTATGCGAAGGTAGACACCTTTGAAGACCTATATTAGATACTCTTGAGTTTTGGGCCACTGTTGGACCACTACTAAAAAGCAGGGGAGGCAATTCCGTGATAGAGAGGCCTCTTCAGACTGTCAGGCCCGAAGCTGTAGCTTATTTAGCTTATGCCTAATTCCGGCCCTGCTGACAAAGATGACAATATACTGAAAGATGACAATATACTGATAGAGGACAATACACTGAAAGATGACAATATACTGAAAGATGACAATATACTGAAAGATGACAATATACTGGAAGATAATAAATACATCCCTGTGTAGTCCCCGGGGGGTCTCTTATGAGGCAAAGAAAGAATGGGACTAGTGCTCCCTCAGGTGGAGCATGTCGTATAAGGCTACTATTATGAGGTTGTGCATGGGACTGGCAATCTCATTATGTAATACAAATTGTTACAGAAACCGCTGCTACAAGAGCATCTGAATGCGTTGTGCAGGCTTCCTGCAAACGGGGCCAGCTGCAGTGGTGACGATGATGACAAACACAGAATATAACAAATCTTCTTCTTCTTCCGTCCTTAGCCACCGACCGTCAAAGCAGTCAGTGGCCATTACGCCTAGTGGCGTCTTAGGGCAACAGCAGATAGGTTTTCTTTGCCATTGTTTCCCATCACGCCTATTGGCGTCTTTAGGGCAACGGCAAATCAATCCATTTGCTGTTGTTTCCGTAATCGAAGTGACTGGCAAACGGGTGATCAGCCCGTTGGTAGAATATAACAAAGAATTATCCAAATTGTTTCAGTGCTCATTTGACCATCTAGAAAAGTGGTTCTCAAACTATCTCAGTCCCGATAAAAAGAATATCTCGTATGCACATCAAAGGAAAAGCCAAAATCTTGTATTTCCCAATTTTGAATCCAAAATTACAATTTTTGATCACCGATCTGTTTGCCCGCAAACAAGTACATTATTTGTTAGTGTCTTTATTATGTAATATAGTTGCCAGCTTCCTAGCAACATGCACGTTGCTAAGTTAGTTGCATCTTTATGATGTAAGCCTTTGAAAGATGGAAAAGCAGCTGGTCCAGATGGAATTCCAGCAGAGGCCAGAAAAAAGATATTGATAACTCTACAGAGATATTATACAAACTATTTGGCAAAGTATTGGGAGAGAGAGGAAATACCAGCAGAATGAAAGGAAGGTTATCTGGTCAAGTTGTGAAAGAAAGGAAATTTACAAGAGTACACAAATTATATAGGAATAATGTTACTATCAGTGCCAGGAAAAGTATTAAACAGAATCATCATTGAGAGATTACAAGAGTCCATAGACAAGCAACTGAGAGATGAACAAGCAGGTTTTCGACAAAACAGATCCTGTACAGTCCAGATAGCCACATTGAAAATAATAGTTGAACAAAGTCTGAAATGGAATTCACCGCTATACATTGGATTTGTGAACTATGAAAAGGCATTTGACAGTGTAGACAGAGAATCACTTTGGAAATTGATGAGGCATTAAAGAGTTCCCATGAAGATCATTAACTTAATAAGGAAGACCTATGAAGACATGACATGCAGAGTTCTTCATGAATGACAACTTACAGAGCCGTTTAGGATTAGAACGGGAGTGAGACAGGGATGCCTCTTGTCTCCATTTCTTTTCTTACTAGCAATAAATTGGGTTATGAAAATATCGACAATACACAACAGAAATGGAAGCGTTGCCATGTATCAGTTAATTTTTTTTTTTTTACTTTAAAAGTAAACGAAGCTGAATACTGTTCATGCGCTCTTGTTTGCATCTATTTGTCGCCGCGTGCTTCTGGAGATTAATTGGCTCATACCTAATTCCTAAATATAGGATGTTTTATTCCTGGTGAAAAAGAAGACAAAACGAAGATGGCTGTATACCGCTCCACCTATGTCCCAGTCTTGACATATGGATGCGAGTCATGGGCAATGACTACAACCCATAAAAGCCAGATCCAAACCTCAGAAATGAGGTATCTGAGGAAGGTGGTTGAAGTAACAAGAAGAGACATGATACGCAACCAGACGATACGTCAAGGCCTTAAATCCTACCCCCTGCAGACCCAAGTAGAACAGTCCCAATTAAGATGGTTTGGCCATGTCTGCAGAATGGGAGAAGGTCGGATACCACGACAAGCATGGGAAACAAAGAGCCAAGGATCCAGACCCCGAGGACGACCCCGAGTCCGCTGGGAGGACAACATTAGACAATCTTTGAAAGACCGAGGGCTAGAATGGAACTAGGCCAGGAGGAAGACAGCCGATAGTATAGTCTGGCGCTCTCTCTTCCAAACCTCTACACCTCACGGTAGAAGGGGAACGACTAAGTAAGTAAGTAAGTAAGAAAAAGAAGACGATGACATGCGGAATAGCTAACGTCGCCCATGTGAACCGCAAGTAATATATTAAAAGTATTTTTTTTTTAAGGTACACTTCAACGTTGGTCATCGAACCTGAAATGGTTCCTTTTACAGGTTTGTCTTAAAGTTTCTTTGAGTCTTGGTAATTTGGTATTAACGTCATTTACGTTTATCAAAGAAGTCAACGAGATTAATCATATCAAAAACTACTCCCCCCCCCCCCCCCCCCCCCCCCCCCCCCCCCCCCCTCTCTCTTAGTCCTCTCTCTCTGTCTTTACTGCTGTAAATATTACGTTTTCTTGAATACTTGTGGTTGGACGCCCTCCCCACTGAGTCCCCCTAATAATTTACCGCAATTTATCACCTTTGTATCGTTCATCTCCTGATGACTACATCTCATGTGGCTGCTGTGCCCATGTTGGGAACCACTTATCTAAAATGAAAAATACACACACACATACTACAATAACAACTCACGTGAGATAATGATGCAGATGTTCATCTGGCAGCTGCTTCAGCTTATAAATGTGTATTTACGAACAAATTATGAACTGCATTAGCACAAAACATTACCTATTACCCGAAATAACACGAAGATAACACACTTCACTTCAGCACAATTCCGAATATTAACTCCCTTCACAACATGATAATAAAAGGCACTGTTAAACCTTAACAATACTATTTATAATTTTCTCTAACAACTACGACCGTACAAGCTAACACAACTGAACAACGCATTTTGCACGTTTCGCATTTCTACCCAGAAATATCGTGAAATTAACACGAACGAAAACTCACCAACTACACACTTTGTTACAATAAGCGCACACTTGTAACTCAAGTACAGACTGATAATGTAGAACAACCAGACAAGGAAATAAAACAACAGAACAAGATTCGCGACAAAATGACATGTACAAATTCCTCCGACTCTGACCATATATGTGTGTGGTTTTTTTTTAAGCCCTAGAGGAACGGGGTTAAAAACTGAAAACCACATGTAGGAAAAGGAAAGCCACTTTCTGTGTCATGTCCTGCCCTGGTTACATGCTATTCTGCACGTTTACACCCGGCGTGATGTCATACTACCGTACACAATTGAAACCGATACCAACTTAATCGTTCCGTGATACGGTATCGAATGTCGCTGTGGTTAAGATAGTAAAGGCTAATTAAAAGAAATATTATCGATTCTTTGATGTATCGAAATCAATCAAAAGATGCTGTAAACCATGCTCGCTCCACCCTCCTCTTCAACCCCCCGTTTTTTTTTATAAGAAAATATTTTTTCTTCGTTTGTCATCTCTAGAAGCATGGACTGAGAATTTGACACAATAACAGTAAGTTTTAAAATGGGTGGCTACATTCATAGAAGCTTTGGAATCTCCAGGAACTAGTGTGAATCTACTGTCCTGGTCATGCAGGGATACACGGTAAAGGGAGAGCTGACACCATACATCAAGAGTACCCTTAGTGGGGGGACACTGGGTAGGGATAAGGGAGAGATACTGAGGACAATTAATGAACGCCTGTTAGAAAACAACACTGCAATAGATGAATCAACAAGGCTAACTAACGTTACTGGAATTTGGCATCAATCGTAAGGCTAGTAGAGATGGACGTATGACAGGATGCACCCGTCGTATATATAACCAGAGCGCAAAAAGAACAGTTAGCATTCATACCCTTCGACATTTGCTGAGGGAGACTGAGCACCTATGGGTTTGCCTGGAGTGCAATGATGTCCAAAAATAACAATAACGTCTCTAGAAGTAAACAAAGAGGGAAACCCCAGGCCTACGTGTAGTAAATAATGAATGAAAATAAGTAATTAATTCGATGTAAGACAGAAAGAAAGCGTGAGGGCACTAGACAACAGAAATAAAAGACATTCCGGGGATTCGAACCAGGGGTCATCCGAACTGCCCTATCGCCTCGCCGCGAGAGTGACCTATGACAGGAAATACTACCACTCAAGCACCCCAAATTTGTCTGTTGCCCTAATGTCTTTGTAGCGGCCTTTCTTAGTCCGTAACAGGCGTTAACAGACATGGCAGTCTCAGGTCCTGCCTCTGTTAAAAGATTACACACCAACTTGGATGATGGTAATAATTGTCTATGAGTTTTATTTTCTTCGCGCACGTTTGTGCACTAGTGGGAGTATGGGTTATCCCGTGCGCACGTGTTGCCAAAAAAATCAGTCGACGTCAGAGCTTTTGTTGGACAAGCTGGTATCCCAAGATCAGTTCATTGATCGGTGGATTTTATACCCATGTATTGGGTGAATGTTATTATTATTTGACCCGTCCGTCTGATCAGTAGACGTGGCCGGTGGCCATCCACGTAAGTCGATTCGCTAAAAGAGCGAAGATGTTATTATAATTTATAAGATCGTTTTCTCCTTCCAGCGCGTGAGTATCTAGTCGCGAAAGGCTATCAACCTTTACCGAAATGGATTCACGTCTGGACATGTATCATTGGAATCAGATCTATGGTTAATAAAAAAAGGATCATTCAAAATTAACGTGGATTTTCGCTATATATATTGTATTTGAATAGCCGTTGTAGGAATCCGGCTGATTATAGAGGTGACTCAAAGATTTATGCTTGTATAACTTTATATGTCAAAGATATCTACAGTAAATATCTGTTCAGATGTTCTGCTATCGTTTGGTTTTTTAACCCTAATTTGTAAAAGGACTTTATCAATGTTGGAATCTTAGATGCCACGAAGCATAATGGGTATTCCATGTCCTTAGCCAAGGTCAACGGTCACCGCCCTTGGAAGTTAACTACTTCATTACCATATACTTACTGAATTGAAGTCAGCATGCTATGCCATAAGTTAATGAAATAATTTTACTACGAAATGACCAGACAGAATGTCGTTGACAATATAATAACTGTCATGATAACTGTCACGTGACCGATAATTTATTTTACCATTTCGTTCCATATGTTATTAACTCTTTTAATGTTCTGTTTTCCTAGACATTTGTATTCTTCTTTTCTATCTTTTTTTTTTCACCTTTTCAAACCCCACTCGCGTTTGGTTACGTTTGGCTGGCTTTCAGAGTAGAAATTCCCACTGGACCAGCAGACGGTCATATAACGTAATGTTATCTAAACGCACCTGTGGTCCGAACAGGGGCAATTTCTCTGGTCGCTCTAGTCTTTGATCACGAGCGGCTGGTACCCTTTGAGGCCTGGGTAACCGTTTCATCTTCGAAACAAGGGGGAGATAACAATTGCGGTCAGTCTCTGGGTTTTGCCCCTTAGACGAGTTAGAGCTCTCATAATATTATGCATTTCTCTACCTGAAGGAACTTTCTTGCTGTTGTTGACTTCTGATGTCTCTAGAATAACCTTTGTCTTACTCTCTTGATTACGCATTGCGCCGATACATCTGTAGAATCAGGTCATGCAGGTGTCCTGGGTGGCGTTGTATGTAAACATATAAATCTAGAAGAGTCTTACTAGACAAAGACATTCGTGAATATTCCTGGCCCGTAGATGACCATCATGAGATAAGGCAAACTTTAACACAGTACTAGAATGTGTTTGCCTATGTTCTAGTCATTTTCGGGGTGAGTTGACATATCTTATAATTATTATATTATATTCATGTTAGCTTTTATATATATCTGATAGGAAGTGACGTGAATTCATTTTGAGGATTTCTCCCGGTAAATTTAATTCAGTGATAATGTAGCGCTGTCTACGGCCTTAGTTAAGTGGTGTTTACGCTGTTTTGGTTTATAATGGGTTAAATGATAGACTTACAATAACAGACACTCACTAGGCGTAGAATCAGTCCACAGATGCTTATCACGGGTTAAGAATAGGCTAATTAAGTGTCATTTCTGTAAGATAATGTCAGAGGTGTGGACAGGCACTTAAACACTGAATTATAGGAGATAGTCACTTATTCCTTTTTGATAGATATTTATAGTGGCAAGGGAGGATCATTTTATGCTTACTTGTGTGGCTAGGCACTAGTCTATAACTTTCACAGAAAGCAGTCACCAGGCATAGATATAATTCTATCTTATGATTCAGCCACAACTGTATTATTATAGCAAGAACATTGCATTTTCTATGAACTCATTTTGTGGAATGCTAATATATTTCCCCAAGGGGACATACGATTTATTTGTGTAATGTCACATGCTGTAATCTGTTTATGTAAATTCATTTAATGTTGTAAGATGAATAAGCATATTCATTTAACTGTAACTACAAGGTTAGGTTTCCTGTATGTTGAGATTGGGAGAAGAGGAGGAGATTTTGCTGTCAGAACAATTAATGACAGGTACATGGGTGTACAAAAGATATTAAGCCTATGCGGGCACATGCTATAATTGATAGAATGGAAGGAGCGGAGCATGACTAGGTTATAAAACATTAGATTGATTTTGTTGTTGCTTGAGGTAAAGGGTGTCTTTTTTGGGGTCTCAGTTTCAGGGAGACCGAATCGCTAGAGCAGACTCCAGTCAAGCGAAGAACGTCAGGTTCTCTTCGATCTAGAGGGTTTCTGAATACCGCTAGCAACCCCCGTTCCTGAATCAAAACCCCTTTTTGTCAACGGCAAGTTACGCTCACGCAGTGCAACGGAGCCAAAGCTAAATCTGGAATCATCAAATGCAGTAGTAGTTCTCTACTCGCCTATTGGATTACCAGTCAGAGCATTGCCGCTTCCAGAATATCAAAACCGCCCAGCATGTCTATAGCAGAATCTGATATCACCCGACTTTGTGTGCCTAAACGGGGCACTCAGCCAAAACCACAGCCAAACCAGTTTAAACAGGATTTACAGCCAAGCAAGCAATAGCGCCGGATAAGAGCGCCTGGGACTCTTTGTCCTCAAGTGACTTCGCCTGGTGTATTTCTGGGTTTATGTAGAACTTCGCACGTATGAGCAGCAATCTATGAACAGAGTTCCTGCCCCCCTTGCGCAATTAGGGGTCACCAACGTATAGCACCAACAAGGAAAGTTTGGTATTTCACTTCATTCATCTTGAAGGATATTTATCTGTAAGACACTTTCTGGAGCTAGCACATTTGGTCCCACGAAAAGCGGACAGGCTGTCGCTCAGTTCGTTTATTTGGTCAGCAGGAGATAAACAGCGTCTTCCAGTGTTCCCTCGCGCAATTAGGGGTCACCAACGTATAGCACCAATAAGGAAAGTTTGGTATTTCACTTCATTCATCTTGAAGGATATTTATCTGTAAGACACTTTCTGGAGCTAGCGCCTTTGGTCCCCGAAAGCGGACCCACTGTCGGACAGCTTAGTTATTTTCTTTGTGTTCTACAGGTTTTATGAGTGTTGGTGGTGTGTGTGTTTGTGGGTGTGTATTTGCATTATTGGTGGTTATTGATGATTATTGATGACTATTGATGAATATTTGATTATTGATGTAATTTATGCTGTGTATTATGATATTGTGGTAAAGTGGGATGGTATAAATATCTATAGGGGACTTAGTGTACTGACTGAGATCAGCTGTGAAGGTATCTGTATCTAATAGGTGTAGTGTTTTACAGATAACCTTACTTGCTGCCACATATGTATACCTCAGTCAGAATTATTCTGGAATATTGTGATGACTACGTTATATGTCTAGGGTATGTATATGATGAAGTGTAAGTCACAACAACAACAGACAGATAAACAATTTAATTTATTCCACCACACATGACAACACTGTGACACTCACATACATATAACACTCTATGAGAATATCTTAAAGGAGTCACTGATAACTTTTCAAATATCAATATGTATTCAGTGCTGTCATTAATGTATATGTGTCCTGATTCAAACACAAAGTGAACCAGGAGTCACAATCAATTTTAATTACAAGTTATATGTACAGAATTTATCAATATGAATCTTGTAGTGACATATTTTATTAATATTATCCTATGTGTGTCAGTTGTGTAGTAGTAATATGAGGAATACTGGTTTTTTTTTTTTTTCAAGCTCTGTTGGTATTTGTCATCATGACTTCAATAGTTTGTTTCTGTTGGAACTAGTATTGGAGATGTTCTCAGTTCCTGGCATTAAAACAATTAATTTCCCCTCTTAATTTTATTTTACAATGTCAGTTTAAGCTGGGGGTACATAATGTTGAGCTCAGCTGGCCACATCAGCTTATCTTTCGTGATGGCGGCAGGAAAAGACTCCTCTGCTCGATTGCTCCCCTGTGCTCTGGAGACGCCTCACTGTTAGCTATATGGACCAAGGAGTATGCTGTCCGACTCTGGATTCAGCAAAGCTCTGACCAGGTGCTGCTCAATAACTTTAAGACCACAGTCCCACAATTCATGGAAATATTACACAGTGACGTTGAATGGCAATGAATATAGCACAACTTCGATCTGCCGATGTCCCAGGCTTTTATTTATAAAAAAATATACACTGGTGCTCAACGCACTGATTCTGTAGTAAGTTTATTACAAGATGTGGCATGGAACAGACGCTCTGAATTGAGTATATTCGCAGCTCTAACCAATCAGGCCATGTTTACCTACTTTTCAAAAAATATTACCCTTCTCACGTTTCCCCTGACAACGAAAGATAGTATTTATAGTCCGACTAATCGTGTTTAGCCTTACATTTGTTGCGCTCCAATCAAATAGGAGTTAACATGGAGACTCATTTCCCGTACAATGGTGGCCTAAAATTCTGCCACTGATCGATTCTGATTTTGGTGTTGTCTGACACCCTCACTATTTTATTTTGGCTATAATTTGGTAATTCCTAGACTATTTGCGTAACGTTTTACATATTCTTTGTCAGCAAGACCTAAGGAACCCAAATATACAAATTTAAAAGAGCTAAGTGGCTGCGTTCAAAATATGCAATTTCTTCTACCTCCTGTTTACTTCGAAGATGTGCTGTCTGGGTACTGTAATGTTTTCAAACGTAAACCAGTATAATGTCATGTTTCCCAATAAGAATTTTGTAAGTTTTAAAACCTAACTCTGGTATGGGTAGTGTTTTTTATTCACTGTCTATCTGAAAAAAAAAGCCAGTGCTTGTGGCCTTACACGCGTGATGGCAGCAATTGTGTATCGCGCGACTCGTGGTAGTATTGCCTGTGTCTGCTTTCTGCCTCTCCCTTCTTTCTATCTTTAGTCCATCTGTCTTTTGTTTTTGGTAACAGTGTAGAAAAAGACATGAATGGAATTTTAAATCTAGGTCAACTTGCGTATTTCAAGGTTTTTCTTAGAAATGGAGTACACTTTTTAGTGTGTTTGGGAAACGCGTGTATACTGCAGAAGGCTTTACTATCAACGTGAAACGTTACAATTTGCAGACGCAGGAGAACACAAGGGGGATTTCGAGTACAGTCATTGTGACAGCACTGTTCTTTACCATTCTTCCTTCCTTTTATTGAGTTTATGTGTTAGGCTTTACATTTTCCTGATAATTTATATATGTGGATGTAGAATTTCACGACAAATCCTCCCCTCTTAAAACAGACGTTATACGTCAGTCTATAATTCTACATACACATAGAGAAATTTATGTCTATGCCTGGTGATTTCTTTGATTTTCATCGCACGGATGGCGGCTTCAAAAATCTGCATCAACGTTTCTCTAATTTTATTTTGTTCATGGATTAATGCAGGTGGGTCAAGTCAAAGTAAGCACTACTGACGAAGGTTGCCTCAGACCTCTGCAATCCAAGAATCCATTTCAGATATGTTACTGTACAGCTGCAAGTGTTACGGCTTGTCTTACTACTGCTTAGCAATCAATATTCACCATTTTCTCTTCGCTGAGTCTGCTCAACGACATGTCCCGAGAATATTAGATGTTCCTCAATTTGTACGTTATGAGGAGTTGATCTATATGGTGCTATCTGAGTTGTGGAGGGGATCCAATAATTTCCGGATCAGCCTTAATAAACACTCGGACTATCCTCAATTCAAAAGGTAACAATGGAGACACTCTGCTCCTCCGAAATGTTCACAGCCAACAATTTGTCTGATCTCAGGCGGGATTGAATGTGGAAACACCCTTCTAATAATATATTTATAATGTTCTATAATGTGCCGCTCAAATGGAGGCTATATTCACCAACTATAGTTTCGCCTACCGACAATCTGGAGAATTAAGATAATATGTGGGGAAATGAGTTTCTGCATCAGAAATCAATTCGCCCTTAACATTGCTATAAGATGTGTGGGTTATCTCCATCCAGGGTCCGATCAATAATTTCCCTTGGACGGTGTGGGGTCGGGTGACTACCAATGTCACCAGTGCCCTTTTAATGCTAAGTTAATAGCCATAGTGTGAAGCGCTGTGAGCATTTCCCGAATTGCTCACTCGTCCACTGCCCACTGTTCTTATGTTAACAATTTGTTTCGGTTTTAACTTAGGCGGATCATCTTCAATGTCAATGTCAGCCAGCTCCCTAAATGCGGCTTCAAACTGTTCCTGGGTTGACTGGTCTGAATTTCTATTTTCTCTGGATGCCTTTCTCAGAGTTGCGAATCTAAATATTTTTGGTGAACACTGTTGGGGGAAAGGTGGATACCTATCCTCTATGTCAACCTTATTATTGTTATTTTCCTTGTTAATGTTAGGCCAATATGTTTCAGAATGCTTGGCTGGCATCTGATTATGATTTTCCCAACTTGGGGACTGTACCTTGCTACATTTTTCACAGGCCCCCACAAATTGTGCAATATCAGCAGCTACTTGGGGCCAGTAGAATTTTTCTGATGTCCTTTGACGGGTAGTCCCATTTCTCTGGTGTCCACCGTCTGGTACAACATGTGATTTTGCCATCACTTCTTCTCTGTAGGGAGTTGGGAGTACCAACTGTCCATATCCTTTGGGTCCTGCTCCCGCCTTCCTGTGGAGCAGTCCATCCCTCAAGTAAAATTGTCCTTTCTTAGGGTGTGCATGGCTGTTTAGCAATTTGTCAAAGCAAGGTTTTAATGATTTGTCCTTTGCCTGGGCCTTTCTCATCTGTTTATCAGAAAAGGTTAATGGGGGTTCCTCCTCCTTTCTACTAGGGGTCGACCTGACCTGAAGCGTGGCCATTACCACAGGTTTTACAGGGCTTCCTAGAAAAACATATTTACTTCCTAACACCAGCGGGTAATTAGGATCGTCACACACGGCTGCTCTAATCACTCCTTCCACGTACCTTGTCTCTACATTGATCTCGGCTACGGGAAGTGTCATGGTGGATATTCCCTTTACGGCCCCTTGTATCTCCACTTTCTCTGTGGTATACTGTTCCGGGTGCACTAGGGTTGCACTCACAACTGAGTCATATTCTAAACCTGAATCGTAAAGGCACCTAACCTTGGCCCCATTACATGTCACTTCTTCACAGATGGGGGGATGTTGAAGATTTATATGATTCTCTGTCAGTTTCTTCTTCCCCTTGTCCACTGTTATCATGCATGCCGCGTGATATGGAGGAACCTTCCTACCACATTCACTAGTATTATGATTATGCATCCTGCATATTTGACAATATTTTCCTTCCTGTCTGAAGGGTTTCCTGTTATCATATTTCCTTTCATTGAATTGTGGGGGTTTTATTTTTATAGTCATTTCGTGGCCTATCAAACTGGTGCTTACCTTTGTTTTGATCTCTATGATCAAATTCATTAAAGTTTTGTGGTGCCTGATAATTGTCTACCTGCCTCTTCTTATTACCTGTTACTTCTGCTTGAGCTGCTTGATACCTTTCTGCTACATTTAGCAACTCACCCAGCCTCTCTGCACCTTGTTCCATGAGAAACTTTCTCAGGTCTGGAGCCATGGACTCTCTTAATTGCTCTATAAGGACCATTTCCTTAAGATCTTGGGTTTTCCCCAGAGAAGTCCATTTCTCCAAGTATGTCTCTATTCGTGCAGAGAACTGGTGATAGGTTTCACCTGACAGTAGTTTAGCATTCCTAAATTTTTTCCTATAAAATTCTGCGTTCTTTTCATATCTTAACAAAAGAGCCTGCTTTAGCATGTCATAATTTTCCTGATCACCTCTGCTCATTTTGGCAAAAACTTCATAAGCTGCCCCACGAAGTCCTTGAGATAACTTTAAGCTCCACCTTTCTCTCTCTAACCCATACGTGGTAGCTAATAGTTCATACCTATTTAGATAGCTCTCTATATCATCGTCTTTCTCAACAAAATGATCTAAATGAAAATTCATAGCTGAGGTTGAGGCTCCCTGGCTAGCAGTGGCATCAGAGGCAAAGGGACTGGCACCATTTTCAGGAGCATGGCCTTGAAACTCAAACTCCCTTAGTCGTAGCTCATGTTCCCTTTGTAATCTCTTCTCCTCCTTTTCTGCTTCCCTCTCTGCAGTCAATCTTCTTTCTTCTGCAGCCTGTCTTCTTTCCTCGGCTTCCAATGCTTTAGCCTCTTTGTCAGCCTCAATCTGCAACCTCTTAGCCTCAGCCTCTAACTTTCTTTCGGCCTCTTTTTCTAATCTTCTTTCTTCTCGTTCAATATATTTGTCACATTCAGCAGTGACATAAGTAATCATAATTTGCCCGTCCATTCCTAACTCTTTCGCAGTCTGTACAGCAGCAGATCGAAATTTTGCCAGGTCGGCCATTGTCTAACAGACAAATGTCTAAAATATTTAACTAAACAATTTTATCTTTGACTAATTAACTCAGGACAACACAGGCACTGTGAGCTCAACCTTATTTATTTTCACCCAAGGATACCTTTTAATTCTTATTATTCCCTGAAGTGAATTACCCCCAATATTTTTAATAGGGAAAGATTCAAAATCCCGAGAGCGAGACCCCAATATATGTGGTAAAGTGGGATGGTATAAATATCTATAGGGGACTTAATGTACTGACTGAGATCAGCTGTGAAGGTATATGTATCTAATAGGTGTAGTGTTTTACAGATAACCTTACTTGCTGCCACATATGTATACCTCAGTCAGAATTATTCTGGAATATTGTGATGACTACGTTATATGTCTAGGGTATGTATATGATGAAGTGTAAGTCACAACAACAACAGACAGATAAACAATTTAATTTATTCACCACACATGACACCACTGTGACACTCACATACATATAACACTCTATGAGAATATCTTAAAGGAGTCACTGATAACTTTTCAAATAACAATATGTATTCAGTGCTGTCATGAATGTATATGTGTCCTGATCAAATACAAAGGGAACCAGGAATCACAATCAATTTTAATTACAAGTTATATGTACAGAATTTATCAATATGAATCTTGTAGTGACATATATTATTAAAAATATCCTATGTGTGTCAGTTGTGTAGTAGTAATATGAGGTAATACTGGTTTTGTTTTGTTCAAGCTCTGTTGGTATTTGTCATCATGACTTCAATAGTTTGTCTTTATTGGAACTAGTATTGGAGATGTTCTCAGTTCCTGATATTAAAACAATTTACTTCCCCTCTTAAGTTTATGTTACAATGTTATTTTAAGATGGGGGTACATAATGTTGAGCTCAGCTGGCCACATCAGCTTATCTTGCGTGATGGCGGCAGGAAAGGACTCCTCTGCTCGAATTCTCCCCTGGGCTCTGGAGACACCTCACTGATAGCTAAAATGACCAAGGAGTATGCTGTCCGACTCTGGATTCAGCAAAGCTCTGACCAGGTGCTGCTCAGTACCATCAAGACCACGGTCCCTGAAAACAAGAAGGATGTACCTTCTACTTCATAACTAATTGATACTCTAGTTCTACACTGAGCACAATACAACACAAACATTGAGTTCAGAGCGTTAGGCCAACTGTCAGCTTCATCTGAAATACTTTATACCAGTATTTACCTCCTTAATGGTTACTACGCCTCTGCACTTCCAGCATTATTTCTGTCTAATCAATCATCCAGGTGTCAGTGTACTATTTGGCCATTCCATGCCGTTTTACTTCCCTCCGACACCCTCTGTTCAGGCTGGAGCATTATAGGCTTTATCTCCTGTTTGCCACTGAACTACACATATATATACAGGCATAAATTAACAATTTACATTCAATTTTCATTAAAAGATACTGAATGGTTCAAGCTTACCACAATTTCATGGAAATAAACACAGATACGTTGATTAGCAATGAATTCTGGCACAATTACTGGCACAAATTCCCATCTGCTTATGTTCCAGGCTTTTATTTAACACAAATATGAGCTGGCTTCAACGCACTGTTGCTTTATCAAGATTATTTGCACTAGTGGTCTCGAACTAACGCTCCTAAGTGAGTATATCAGCGAGTCTAGCCAATGAGGCCACGTTTCGACAAGTGTTTGAAAAAAATGTTACCTTTTCACGTCTCCCCTAACAACGAAAGATAGTATTTATAGCCCGACCAATCGTGGTTAGTCTTTCATTTGTTGCGCTCCAAATTTGGAGTTTACATGGTAGGCTAATTCTGTAACGTAAGATTTTTTTTCAAACACGTTATAAAAAAATTTTATGAGCAGAAATGATTCCATGCTGTCAGGCATCCCCACTATTTTATTTTGGGTATAATTTATTAATTCCTGGACTATTTGCGTAACGTTTTACATATTCTTTGTCAGCAAGCCCTAAGGAACCCAAATATCCAAATTTAAAAGAGCTACGTGGCTGCGTTCAAAATATGTATTTTCTACCTCCTGTTTCGAAGATGTGCTGTCTGGGTACTGTTATGTTTTCAACCGTAAACCCATCTAATGTTATCTTTTCCTAATAAGAGTTTTTCAGGATTTTAAAACCTAACTCTGGGAAGGGTAAGTGAAATTTATCACTGTCCGTCTGAAAAAAAGTTAGTGCATGTAGTCTTACACGCGTGATGGCAGCATTTGTGTATCGCGCGAAGCGTGTTTAGTGTTCGGCTTTCTGCCTCTCCCTTCTCGCTATCCTTTTGTCCATCTGTCTTTTGATCTTGGTAACATAGTGTAGAAAAAGACATGAATGGAATTTAAAATTTAGGTCAACTTGCATATTTCAAGGTTTTTTCTTAGAAAGGCAGCACATTTTATTGTGTGTTTGGGAAACGCGTGTATGTTGCAGAAGGCCTTTAATATCAACGTGAAACGTTACAATTTGCATACGCAGTAGAAAACAAGGGGATTTCGAGTACAGTCATTGTGACAGCACTGTTCTTTACCATTCTTCTTCCTTTATTTATTATATGTATTTATTAGGCTTTATATTTACTTGATAATTTATATATGTGGATTAGAATATTCCACGACACCTCCCCTCTTAAAACAGACATTATATGTCAGTCCTTTATTCTATATTCACATAGAGAAATTTATTATTATTTCTGGGGTTTACGGTGATTCTCATCACACGGATGGCGGCTTAAAAAATCCGCTCCCAAATTGGTTTTTCCAGATATATACTCAATGCTAAAATTATATGGAGCCAGAAGTAAAGACCATCGGAGTAACCTAGAGTTCTCATGCTAGCCTGTGCTAGAAACGATAAAGGTTTGTGGTCTGTTTGCAACTTAAATGCCTTAGTAGTTGATTTCAGCTTTATTCAACTTTCTGCTAGCATATGCCACTGGGCTTAATTCCCCATCCAATGCATCTGATTTCTGTAGTAGAGTTGCACCTAACCCAATATTACTTGCATCCGTCCTTACTATGAATTCTTGACTTAAGTCAGGTAATTTCAAAATGGGTTTACTTGTGAGCTTTTCCTTCAATTCTTGGTAAGTCATTTCACATTGTGGTGTCCATGTAATGCGATCTGGATGTCCTTTACGTGTCAATTCAGTTAACGGTGCACATATGGAATTAAAGTTTTTGATATACTTCTGGTAGAAACCACATAATGAGACAAAGGATCTCACGTCCTTCTTGGTTTGTGGTCTCGGGGCTTTCTGTAGTTTCTCTAAATTCTTTGGGTCAGGGGTCATGTTTCCCTGATAAACTGTGTGTCCCAAAAATTCCAATTCTTTACATCCAACGCAACATTTGGTTGGTCGGGCTGTTAAATTTGCCTCCCTAAGTCGATCAAACAGCATGTTCAGAGAGTCAATGTGTTCCTCAAATGTTTCTGTTGCTATAAGGATATCATCCATAAAATTTGTTATACAGGGATTATTCAGAGGATCCAATAATTTTCTCATCATTCTAGAGAAGACACTAGGCGCATTCTTCAATCCAAATGGCAATCTATTAAACTCATAGTGTCCTTCTGAGGTACTAAAAGCTAGGTATGGTCTAACCTCAGGCTTTACTGGAATCTGATAGTATCCTTTACTCAGATCCACTTTTGAGAAATATTTAGCTTTATTTAGCCTGGCAAACAGCTGATTTGTATCCGGCAATGGATCCACCTGTCCTTCTGTAATAGCATTCAGTCTCCTGTAATCTATACAGAGTCTATGTTCTCCAGAGGGCTTCCTTAAGAGTACAACACCGGAACTATACGAAGACTCACTGTGCGAAATAATTCCTTCCTTCAATAGATAGTCTATCTCTTCCTTCAAAGCTTTCTCCTTAGCAAACGGAATCGAATATGGTTTCATACAGACAGGTGTGGAGTCTATTAGTTTCATATCATATTCCAATAGGTTTGTATGCCCTGGTCGGTCTGTTAACACCTCTGCATGATTATTTAGAACCTGTTGCACTCTCTCTTTCTGAGTTTTCGTTAAATGTGTACTGATTTTCACCTGTGCTGCTGTCTCACAGGGGTGTAATGGATATTCAAATGATGAAAGTGGTTCCTTTTTCATCTCCATGGCGATGGACAAGGTCAACAAGTGTGTCTCTTCCTGATGTTCTCTTTCCAAATATTTCTTCAGGAGATTCACATGATAGATTTTTTTTTTCCCCTTCTTATCTATCTTATAATTTGTTCTAGACACCTTCTCTAGAACTGTATATGGACCCTGCCATCCAATTTGTAACTTATTCTGACTCCCGGGCAAAAGAAGCAGTACCTTCTCTCCCACAGCCAAATCTCTGTCTTTCGCCTTCCTGTTATAATAGGCAGCATGTTTCTTCCTGGCTTGTTTCAAATTTTCATTGGCAAGTTTCCAGCCAGTTTTTAACCGAGTGGTCAGCTCATTCACATATTGGTATGAAGATGTAATGTTTTCCTCTGCCTTTTCATCAGTCCACGTTCTTAACATAGCTACATGTGGACCTTTAATTGTGTGGACCTATTTGTCCATGCACCGGTATGGTCTCTTCCACTCGAAGCTTTATAGTGATGATTTTTTCCTCCCAGAATTATCATTCACAAAACGACCGCTACCAATTTTTCTTTTGGGGCTTTCTCCCCACTTAAAATTCTTGATGAGAGATTTCCTCTCTACATCCTCTTCCTCCAGTTTGTTTAAGTCCGATTGAGGGATTTTCGGCTTATCCTGGGGTAAGACATCTTTTTGCACTCTCCGCATAGTGGCCATTGTAAAACAGTTAAGTGAAGCTTGTCCGTGAAAAGGGGCTTCCCATTCCATTTGGTCCACTTTATCAAATCTATTTTTCTTTTTATTATCAGGCCTAATTTTGCCCCGTGGCGTGTCCAGGTCCTGATCCATGTTCCCACTTGTGGGGGTTCCCTCATGTGCTATGCTACACCTTTCTACAAAATTCTCAATGTCCCATCTTGCTTTGGGCCAATAATAATTGTGAGCCACCTTTTGAATGATGGTACCTATCTTCTCATGGTCCCCATCTGGTTTCACATGTAGGCTCCTTATTAAGTCTGCCCTATATCTTTTTGGAAGAACCAGCTGTCCGTGACCTTTGGATCTAGCTCCAGTCTTCCTATACATCAACTTGTTTTTCATGTAAAAATCTCCCTTGCCTGGAGTTGTATGACAAGTTGACAATTTTCTGAAACAAGGCTTGAGTGTTTTTTATCCCCAGCCTGTGCCTTCCTCATCTCTTCTGGAGTGGTATCTAACATAATATCCTCCTCCTGTCTTGAGGTCGACCTGACCTGAAGGGTTGCCATATACACAGGTTTCCTTCTGCAACGGTCAGTGTCATGATTGTCCATCTGACAATTTTTACACCACCTTTTTCCTTGGTTGAAAGATTTTCTTTCATCATATTTCCTTTCATCGAATTGTGGGAATTTATTTTTATTTTCATACCGTGGCCTATCAAATTGGTGCTTACCTTTATTTTGATCCTTAGGATCAAATTTATTAAAGTTCTGTGGTGCCCTAAAGTTATCCACTTGTTTCTTTTTATTACCTGTTACCTCTGCTTGAGCTGCTTGATACCTTTCAGCAACATTTAGCAACTCACCCAGCCTCTCTGCACCTTGTTCCATGAGAAACTTTCTCAGGTCTGGAGCCATGGACTCTCTTAATTGCTCTATAAGGACCATTTCCTTAAGATCTTGGGTTTTCCCCAGAGAAGTCCATTTCTCCAAGTATGTCTCTATTCGTGCAGAGAACTGGTGATAAGTTTCACCTGACAGTAGTTTAGCATTCCTAAATTTTTTCCTATAAAATTCAGCATTCTTTTCATATCTTAACAAAAGAGCCTGCTTTAGCATATCATAATTTTCCTGATCACCTCTGCTCATTTTTGCAAAAACTTCATAAGCTGCCCCACGAAGTCCCTGAGATAACTTTAAGCTCCACCTTTCTCTCTCTAACCCATATGTGGTAGCTAATAGTTCATATCTATTTATATAGCTCTCAATATCATCGTCTTTCTCAACAAAATGATCTAAATGAAAGTTCATAGCTGAGGTTGAGGCTCCCTGAGTAACCGTAGCATCAGAGGCAAAGGGACTGGCACCATTTTCAGGAGCATGGCCTTGAAACTCAAACTCCCTTAGTCGTAACTCATGTTCCCTTTGTAATCTTTTATCTTCTGCTTCCCTTTCTGCAGCTAATTTCCTCTCTTCCCTTTCTGCAGCTAATTTCTTCTCTTCCCTTTCTGCAGCTAATTTCTTCTCTTCCCTTTCTGCAGCTAATTTCTTCTCTTCCCTTTCTGCAGCTAATTTCTTCTCTTCCCTTTCTGCAGCCTGTCTTCTTTCCTCGGCTCCAATGCTTTAGCCTCTTTGTCAGCCTCAATCTGCAACCTCTTAGTCTCAGCCTCAAGTCTCAGCCTCTAACTTTCTTTCGGCCTCTTTTTCTAATCTTCTTTCTTCGCGTTCAATAAATTTGTCACATTCCGTCGTGACATAGGCAACCATAACTTGCCCATCTAATCCTAACTCTTTTGCAGTCTGAACAGCAGCAGATCGAAACTTGGCCAGGTCCGCCATTGTCTATCAGGTAAATTTCTACAATGTCTAACCAACAATTTAATCTCTAAATATATCTAATGGACAACACAGGCACCGTGAGCTCAACCTTATTTAATTCCACCCAAGGATACCTTTTAATTCTTATATTCCCTGAAGTGAATTACCCCCAATATTTTTAATAGGGAAAGATTCAAAATCCCGGACGAGCCCCCAATATATGTGGTGAAGTGGGATGTTATAAATATTTATAGGGGACTTAGTGTACTGACTGAGATCAGCTGTGAAGGTATCTATATCTATTAAGAGTAGTGTATTATAGATAACCTTACTTGCTACCACATATCTATATATCTCAGTCAGAATTATTCTGGAATAGTGTGATGACTACGTTGTGTGTCTAGGGTATGTGTATGATGAAGTGTAAGTCACAACAACAGACAGATAAACAATTTAATTTAATCCACTACTCTTGACAACACTGTGACACTCACATACATATAACACTCTATGAGAATATCTTAAGGAGTCACTGATAACTTTTCAAATAACAATATGTATTCATGGTTATCATAAAGGTATATGTGTCCTGATTCAAATACAAAGGAACCAGGAATCACAATCAATTTTAATTACAAGTATATGTACAGACTTTATCAATATGAATATTGTAGTGACATATATTATTAAAATATCCTATGTGAGTCAGTTGTGTAGTGGTAATATGAGGTAATACTGGTTTTGTTTTGTTCAAGCTCTGTTGGTATTTGTCATCATGACTTCAATAGTTTGTCTTTTGGGACTATTATTGGAGATGTTCTCAGTTCCTGATATTAAGACAATTAAATTCCCCTCTGAATGTTATTTTTACAAAGTCATTTCAAGATGAGGGGACATAATGTTGAGCTCAGCTGGCCAAATCAGCTTATCTTGCGTGATGGCGGCAGGAAAGGACTCCTCTGCTCGAATTCTCCTCTGGGCTCTGGAGACACCTCACTGATAGCTAATGGACCAAGGAGTATGCTGTCCGACTCTGGATTCAGCAAAGCTCTGACCAGGTGCTGCTCAGTACCATCAAGACCACGGTCCCTGAAAACAAGAAGGATGTACCTTCTACTTCATAACTAATTGATACTCTAGTTCTACACTGAGCACAATACAACACAAACATTGAGTTCAGAGCGTTAGGCCAACTGTCAGCTTCATCTGAAATACTTTATACCAGTATTTACCTCCTTAATGGTTACCACGCCTCTGCACTTCCAGCATTATTTCTGTCTAATCAATCATCCAGGTGTCAGTGTACTATTTGGCCATTCCATGCCGTTTTACTTCCCTCCGACACCCTCTGTTCAGGCTGGAGCATTATAGGCTTTATCTCCTGTTTGCCACTGAACTACACATATATATATACAGGCATAAATTAACAATTTACATTCAATTTTCATTAAAAGATACTGAATGGTTCAAGCTTACCACAATTTCATGGAAATAAACACAGATACGTTGATTAGCAATGAATTCTGGCACAATTACTGGCACAAATTCCCATCTGCTTATGTTCCAGGCTTTTATTTAACACAAATATGAGCTGGCTTCAACGCACTGTTGCTTTATCAAGATTATTTGCACTAGTGGTCTCGAACTAACGCTCCTAAGTGAGTATATCAGCGAGTCTAGCCAATGAGGCCACGTTTCGACAAGTGTTTGAAAAAATGTTACCTTTTCACGTCTCCCCTAACAACGAAAGATAGTATTTATAGCCCGACCAATCGTGGTTAGTCTTTCATTTGTTGCGCTCCAATCAATTTGGAGTTTACATGGTAGGCTAATTCTGTAACGTAAGATTTTTTTCAAACACGTTATAAAAAAATTTTATGAGCAGAAATGATTCCATGCTGTCAGGCATCCCCACTATTTTATTTTGGGTATAATTTATTAATTCCTGGACTATTTGCGTAACGTTTTACATATTCTTTGTCAGCAAGCCCTAAGGAACCCAAATATCCAAATTTAAAAGAGCTACGTGGCTGCGTTCAAAATATGTATTTTCTACCTCCTGTTTCGAAGATGTGCTGTCTGGGTACTGTTATGTTTTCAACCGTAAACCCATCTAATGTTATCTTTTCTAATAAGAGTTTTTCAGGATTTATAAACCTAACTCTGGGATGGGTAATGTATTTTATCACTGTCCGTCTGAAAAAAAGTTAGTGCATGTAGTCTTACACGCGTGATGGCAGCATTTGTGTATCGCGCGAAGCGTGTTTAGTGTTCGGCTTTCTGCCTCTCCCTTCTCGCTATCCTTTTGTCCATCTGTCTTTTGATCTTGGTAACATAGTGTAGAAAAAGACATGAATGGAATTTAAAATTTAGGTCAACTTGCATATTTCAAGGTTTTTCTTAGAAAGGCAGCACATTTTATTGTGTGTTTGGGAAACGCGTGTATGTTGCAGAAGGCCTTTAATATCAACGTGAAACGTTACAATTTGCATACGCAGTAGAAAACAAGGGGATTTCGAGTACAGTCATTGTGACAGCACTGTTCTTTACCATTCTTCTTCCTTTATTTATTATATGTATTTATTAGGCTTTATATTTACTTGATAATTTATATATGTGGATTAGAATATTCCACGACAGGCATGACAGAATACAGTCTTCATCCCCTTTATGGGCATGACAGAATATAGTCTTCATCCCCTTCATGGGAATGACAGAATACAGTCTTCATCCCCTTCATGGGAATGACAGAATACAGTCCTCATCCCCTTCATGGGCATGACAGAATACAGTCTTCATCCCCTTCATGGGAATGACAGAATACAGTCCTCATCCCCTTCATGGGCATGACAGAATACAGTCTTCATCCCCTTCATGGGCATGACAGAATACAGTCTTCATCCCCTTCATGGGCATGACAGAATACAGTCTTCATCCCCTTCATGGGCATGACAGAATACAGTCTTCATCCCCTTCATGGGAATGACAGAATACAGTCCTCATCCCCTTCATGGGAATGACAGAATACAGTCTTCATCCCCTTCATGGGAATGACAGAATACAGTCCTCATCCCCTTCATGGGCATGACAGAATACAGTCCTCATCCCCTTCATGGGCATGACAGAATACAGTCTTCATCCCCTTCATGGGCATGACAGAATACAGTCCTCATCCCCTTCATGGGAATGACAGAATACAGTCTTCATCCCCTTCATGGGAATGAAAGAGTACAGTCTTCATCCCTTTCGTTTGAATGACAGAATACAGTCCTCATCCCCTTCATGGGCATGACAGAATACAGTCCTCATCCCCTTCATGGGCATGACAGAATACAGTCTTCATCCCCTTCATGGGAATGACAGAATACAGTCCTCATCCCCTTCATGGGCATGACAGAATACAGTCTTCATCCCCTTCATGGGCATGACAGAATACAGTCTTCATCCCCTTCATGGGCATGACAGAATACAGTCCTCATCCCCTTCATGGGCATGACAGAATACAGTCTTCATCCCCTTCATGGGCATGACAGAATACAGTCTTCATCCCCTTCATGGGAATGACAGAATACAGTCCTCATCCCCTTCATGGGAATGACAGAATACAGTCTTCATCCCCTTCATGGGAATGACAGAATACAGTCCTCATCCCCTTCATGGGCATGACAGAATACAGTCTTCATCCCCCTCATGGGAATGACAGAATACAGTCTTCATCCCCTTTACGGGCATGACAGAATAGTCTTCATCCCCTTCATGGGCATGACAGAATACAGTCTTTATCCCCTTCATGGGAATGACAGAATACAGTCCTCATCCCCTTCATGGGCATGACAGAATACAGTCTTCATCCCTTTCATGGGAATGACAGAATACAGTCCTCATCCCCTTCATGGGCATGACAGAATACAGTATTCATCCCCTTCATGGGCATGACAGAATACACAGTCTTCATCCCCTTCATGGGCATGACAGAATACAGTCCTCATCCCCTTCATGGGCATGACAGAATACAGTCTTCATCCCCTTCATGGGAATGACAGAATACAATCTTCATCCCCTTCGTGGGAATGACAGAATACAGTCTTCATCCCCTTCATTGGAATGACAGAATACAGTCTTCATCCCCTTCATGGGCATGATAGAATACAGTCTTCATCCCCTTCATAGGAATGACAGAATACAGTCTTCATCCCCTTCATGGGAATGAAAGAATACAATCTTCATTCCCGGAATGACAGAATACAGTCTTCATCCCCTTCATGGGAATGACAGAATACAGTCTTCATCCCCTTAATGGGAATGAAAGAGTACAGTCTTCATCCCCTTCGTTTGAATGACAGAATACAGTCTTCATCCCCTTCATGTAAATGACAGATTACAGTCTTCATCCCCTTCATGGGAATGACAGAATACAGTCTTCATCCCCTTCATGGGAATGACAGAATACAGTCTTCATCCCCTTCATGGGAATGACAGAGTACAGTATGTATGACGAGAGAGAGAGAGAGAGAGAGAGAGAGAGAGGGGGAGAGAGAAAGCGAAAGAGAGATAGGAAGGGCAAAATGTTAGACGGGCCTGCGTGTCCAATTCTCAACCTTTGGAAAATAAAGTTCGTTCATTCTCCAGTTCTCTTCTCCGTGTGGTCTGGGGTATTCCTCTACCTCTCCTACCCTGGGGAATTCCAGAATAAGGACGAGCTAGCAATGCTATATATACACTCATGCAATAATTGTGTCTCCGCTGACAGGCGCATACTCATCACATACCTTCACAGACATTAGCTCAGTGGTCTATGGTTCGATCCCCAGATGAGGTGGAATTTTTTTAGGCCGCAAACGGCTCCTGGGTCGATCCAGCCCCAAATGGGTACCAGAGCAACTCTGGGAAGGTTAAGGCGGCCGGCGTGATGCTGACCACATCACCCCTAGTGTGCCGACGGTCAAGAAAATATGGGCCTAACACCATATTCCCAATATGCCTCAATGGGGCGTGTAACGGGATCCTTTACCTTTTTTTTCACAGACATGACAACATATACACTAGTGGCGATTCTTTCTTAGGGGAGTTCATCCGCACCGGTACATTTTATTATTTAAAAAAAAAACAATCCTTCTTCATGTTTTAATAGTGACATATAACAAGACTCAGTAGCTATATTGCAACTATTATGATTCTAATCTTTGGAGAATTTTCGGGCTTCGAAATATGACCTTTACTCTCTTATTCGCTGTACCTTAGGTCAGTGTTTCTAAAACTGTGCATTAATGTGCCGTGAACAAAAAACATTTTAGATTCAGTGCCTTAGGTAGAAGTTAAGCAAATTATGGGGTACACTATGCTCTCAGTGGGCACTACAGACTACACACTGCTTGAATGCATGGAGGCATATCTGGAGTCATCCTTATATGACCACCAGCTATGCACAACGCTACAATATACGAGTACGTACGTGGAAGTGAACCTATGTCTGTGAGGCTAATTACATCCTCATTGACTCTTGAAATCATCCACACACTTCCCGGGATTCTCCCTGTGGTGAAACTTGTTGAGAACCCAGCATTGCACACTAAGCTTAGAGAAGTCACTTGAGCCCCAGGCGTAATTCTTTGGCTTTGACCTGGTTGACTGCATGCAGGAGGATCTCACTGTGGACCCAGTGATAGGCAGGGTGAGCTGAGAAGTGGTTCTGTGCTGGATGTGACAATTCCTTGGGAGAGCCCAGAATCAGAGCACAGTATTTTAGCTCTGCATATTTGGAGAGCCCCCTTGGATGGCGGGGAATGCACAGTATGCCACGCACTTCTTACTCCTAGCTTAGGACCAGATGTGACGATCCTTTAAATGCAAGCCAAGGTGGAGAAACTGGAGCTCATGAAATGGCAGAAAAGCCACTGGAAAAACCGAGATCTACAGTGTAGATAATACCAAGGAGTCTTCAACTTGGTAATGGCTGCAAAAGAGTGAGAAGCTCAGCAGCCCTAGTTAAACAACAACAACAACAACAACAGGCTTCTTGAATAGTTGATTAAATTTCGTGTTCATATTGATAAATACCTTGTAACGTCTTAAACGTAGGGTCGGCAACTAGGGGTAAGGTTTCCTAGCGGGGGTAAGTTCGAGGTTTCTGGGGGTAAAAAGCATGTGTCAATATAGCTATCAGACTATCTAGAATTAAAATTAGGTTGTGTAGTTGTTTTCAGTTTGCCTTGTATGTAAAACAATTATAGCGCTCTAACTGCTGAACCCATCGAACAAGCAACAACGAAGAATACAAGACTACAAGAATTTTAAAGAGGGACCACTTTCCAGTGGTATCCTGAAACCTGGACAAGACCAGCATTTATACCTTAAGTCAGGGGCTTTTTAACCGTTCTCGTGCCATCAACCCGTTTGATTGACCGTTGAAAGCTACGGACCCATTTTTAGGGGGGAAAAAATGTACATAGACGCAAAATTAAAATGTTTTCTTACAAATAATACTAAAGAAAAAATCAATACCCTTACATACAGTCATACTGAAATATAAAAGCAATATATAAAAAGAATATAGCTCTTTAAATGCAAAAATTTATGGTAATTTTTTGAGTAAAAATATTGGGGAAAATAAAATTCTGATTTTAAAGTTATGTACACGCACCCCCTCTATTCCCCACCCCCAGAATACATTCATGCATCACAGGTTAAGAAATCCTATAAACATTTATAACACATAAGGAAGGGAAACCCCGAGGCCTGTAAACAGTAAATATACTGTTCAAAAAAAGAAACGCAACTTTTTTTGGTGTTACTTTTATAAAAGATATTCGCTGATTGGACATCAGTCAACCTATCGACTGTGTGAACCTGATCATTAACTTCTCGTGGTTACCTGAATTGTACTCACCTCATGATTCGTGAGGTCATGAAAGGGGTCAAGGTCAAAACAACATTTTTGACAATAACTCGTGACAGGTTCATGAGAATCCCGTGAAACTTACTGAACACAAAACTCTCTGACAATATTATTGAATGCCTATAAAAGATTGACGGTCCTCGAATAAATTCAGTTGAAAATTCAATGCGCAAGTATGGCTCATCTCAATACAGAACAACGACTCATCATCATTGGACGTTTACAGACTGGACAGTCACAAAGTGTAGTGGCCAGACAATTTAATGTGGTTAGAAGCACCATTAGTCGCCTTTGGAGGCGATTTCAAGAAACTGGCTCAGTGGCAGACCGGCCGCGCAGTGGAAGACCCAGAGTCACAACTCCTGCCGATGACCGCTTCATACGGCTGCGTCACCTCAGGAATCGACTTGCATCTGCGTCCTCCACAGTCCAGTCAATGTCAGCAGCTCATCGAATTTCAGATCAAATGGTCAGGAACCGGCTGCGCGACTCTGGTCTTTGGGCTAGAAGACCCTACAGAGGTCCTGTTCTTACGGACCGGCATCGCCAGAACCGACTGCAGTGGGCGAAACAGCATCGTCAATGGACCGTTGGGAATAACTGGAGACGGGTTTGGTTTAGTGATGAATAATTTTGTGTGCTCCAGCGACACGATAGACGGAGAAGAGTTTACCGCTGAGTCCATGAGCGCTACGCTCAGAACAGCGTTGATGAGGCTCCTCCATATGGTGGTAGAGGTGTACTGATGTGGGGGGCGATCAACTTCATGGGAAGAAGTGACCTGGTGCAAATTGAAGGACCCCTGAATGCCCAACGATACGTCGCTGAAATTCTTAATCCTCACGTCCTTCCACTTCTGGCTGCACGAGGGTCGATTTTTCAGCAGGATAACGCTCGACCTCATGTGGTACAACTCACCACCCAGTTCCTCGCTGACAACAACGTCCAGACCATTCCGTGGCCAGCCATGTGATCAGGCATGAACCCCATAGAACACTTATGGGATGAACTCGACAGACGACTCCGCCAGCGAGACGTGGCTCCAGCCAATCTCCGACAGTTGTCTCTTGCTCTGCGGGAAGAGTGGGCAGCCATCCCACAACAACAGATCCAACGGCTAATCGGATCCATGTCAAGAAGATGTCGTTCTCTGATAGAGGCCAGAGGAGACCATACACCTTACTGAAACGGAGGCCTCAGTCGCAAAGAATAAAAGTCCAAACCAAATTTAATGAACATCATTTCATTGTTAAAGTCTGAAAGTTTCTTCATGCCAAGATTGAAACATTAATTCCGTAAAATAAAATTTTGGTACAAGTTTGAAATTTGGTGTCCATTACCACTGCAATAATGTTGCGTTTCTTTTTTTGAACAGTATATACATATTAGACAAACATAAAGGTATGTTTTCAGGCACTCGTAAGAAATAAAGAAGTAGAACACTAGACAACAGAAAAACAACAGACGTGAGTGGCTTACCCAGGACTCGAACCCCGGACCTTCCGTGCGGCAACACCGCCTAGCTATGTAAGCGAATCACACTATCCTCCCGGCCATCTGGGCATCACCAAAAATGATGCTTCGATGACCGGTCATTAGTGCGAACCGCAAGATACAACACCGGAAGTTTACAATGGGCAGCCCAGCCTATTAATGACGCAATCACTTCTGTTGTTCCCCTATTATACAGTATAGGTCAGTCCACACAAGACAAAGAGCTACTATCATTTACTAGACACAGTATTAAGGTCTTTGTCTGCAATAGATTTAAAGCTGGAAGTCGGCAGCCGATCGATCGCAATCTCCCGATAGTTTACATGGGATAATTTGGTAGATATCTAAGTGACAGACGAGAAAAAGAACGAATTTTTAAAGCTAGGCAAATTTCCAACTATCCCTCTTTCGTCGCCATTTAACAGGTATCCCAAGATTAATATTAAAGGTACTATTTTCGACGTTTCTGATGGAAACCCACGAGATGGTTTATTAACTTACTAGTTACTTAGTTGTTCCTCTTCTACCGTGAGGTGTAGAGGTTTGTAAGAGAGAGCGCCAGACCATTCTATCAGCTGTCTTCCTCCTGGCTTGGTTCCATTATAGTTCTCGGTCCTTCAAAGATTGTCTAATGTTGTCCTCCCAGCGGACTTTGGATCGCCCTGGAGGTCTGGATCCCTGACTCTTAGTTTCCTTTGCTTGCCGTGGTAGCCGATCCTCTCCCATTCTGCAGACATGGCCAAACCATCTCAGTTGGGATTGTTCTACTTGGATTTGCAGGGGTTGGGTTTTTAGGCTTTGACGTATCGTCTGGTTGCGGACCATGTCTCTTCTTGTTACTTCAACCACCTTCCTCAGATACCTCATTTATGAGGTTTGGATCTGGCTTTTGCGGGTTGTAGTTATTGCCCATGACTCGCATCCATACGTCAAGACTGGGGCATATGTGGAGCGGTATACAGCCATCTTCGTCTTCTTACAAACTTCTCTTTTGCTGAGGAATCCTCGATTTATGGCTTGAAAAAGTCTCCCAGCTGCTGCTCTTCGGGTAGCCAACTCTTCTTTGATGCCTCCTTTCCGGTCTATGACAGCTCCGAGGTATTTAAAGTGGTCGACCTGCTCCAGGACCTGTTCTCCCAGCTTAATCTGATGTCTTCTTTCCTCTCGTGATATCACCACAGTTTTTGTTTTCGAGCTGCTTATGATCATCGCTCTCTTCTCCAGCTCTTCTTTCCAGACTTGCTGGTTGGATTGAAGATGTGCCTCTGATTTAGCCATCAGGGCAACATCATCAGCAAATGCCAGCTCTGAAATACAGACCTGTCTCATTTTCCAATGCCCCACTGAATACTTTTCTGTCCTTTCCTTACATGCCTTGATGACATCGTCCATGATGAGTATGAAAAGATAAGGTGTCAGTAATTCACCTTGTCTTACACCAGTGGTGGTCCTGAATTCTTCTGACTTATGGTTTGCCGTTCGTTCGTTCGTTTGTCGACTATATTGATGTTATACCCTGTTCAACCTGAGAATTGGTTATAATTGGGGTATATTGTGCGTTTAGTTTTTTCGATGCTAGCCGGTTGTTAGTCCTGAAAAGGACTGGTCTTGTCGTCTATCAATCGTGCGCTGTTTTTCTGCAACATCCGCAGCCACTTTGTGTTTTGCATCTTTGAATGGTATGTTTTTGGACACTCTTTGTTTCCTGAAACACAGGGCAGCCTCGGTACCTTGCCCCGTGGTTTCCTTGGCAGTTTGCACAGGAACAGTTTGCATTCATGACCTTGTAGTTGAGGTCCTCCATCGCTTTGGGACAGTTGCGATATGGGTGGCTCCCCGCACAATATCGGCAAACTGTGTTTCTTCTGCACATTTTCTTTGTGTGTGAAAACTGCTGGCAGTTAGAGCATTGCATGACCGGAGGGATATATGCTTCAGTCCTTTTTGAAAGAGTTTGGAGCGTCAGTTTCTCGGGTCTTGTTATTCCTTCTATAGTTACTGTGGCGAGAGGGTTTTTTTTTGGCTCTTGGATCAGTATAGTACTGACAATTACTGAAATAGAATTTCTGTAGAAAATGGTGAAGTCCCAGTGTCTGAGAGAACTACTGGTATCACAAATTAGTTAAGGCTGTGAATGATCTGATCTAGAATAATTAGTAGAGAGGAGACCGACATAACTTGCCACCTCCGCTGTGTAACTAACTGTGATATTAAGACAAGGAAACAGATTTTACTTAACAATGATAAAATTGACAAGTCTTCAAATACAATTTCTTGATTATTTATTTAGTATATACACTATCTACTCTTGTGCTGAAGGGTGAATGTTGAAAAATGGAATGTAATGGATTTGTAAGTTTACATATGATTTACAAATATATATATATATATATATATATATATATATATATATATATATATATATATATATATATATATATATATATATATATATATATAATATATATATATATATATATATATATATATATATATATATATATATATATATAACAAGTCTTCCATTTATAGGAAACAAATTTATATCAGCTGTTCTGTTTCTCACCTATAGTAAATGTATGTGCTGTTAATTAAATATATAACATTTATCAGCTATGCTGTTATTTTTGTCTCTTGCTATGCTAATTCACTTTCTCGTCACTGACACTAACTTTTGCTCACAATGCTGACAGAAATGGTACTAATGTGTACTCATCTCTTAAAAGTTCTGTCCTTCTTGGTTTGGTTGACACAAAACACCCGCTGATGGTCGTTTCGTTAGCCCACCCAAGACTGAGGGGGACTAAAGAGGTTGATCCTGTGCAATCACTGTGCTCCTGCGACGTTCCAGGCAGCTGGATTGACACGACATACGACCTCAGGTTTGATGACACGAATAAAACCCTCTAAGATTTTTTAACCGGCCAGGTTTTGACTCGACTTAGTGAAGCAGGCTGCAGGTCAATGCCCTCAGGTAAGCTATAAATCAAAGTTGACAGCTCCTCTTCAGTCGGTCGGTATCTCTGGCTTCGTGTCTGGTGTTGCGTGTTTTAGCATAAAATCTCGCCCGATTATATAGGCAGGTAAAGTAACTTCTACTGGTTAAGGAAAGCGTTTGGTTGGTTCCTGGCGGAGCAAGCTGATTGGTGGTCTGCAGTTTCGTCTTATGCTCGTACAGCCTAATTTTATTCAGTTTTCTTCCGCCATCTTGCGTGAACAAGATGGCCGCGACCCACATCCGAAAAAAACAGGGCTTAAGTTTTTCCTGGCGTAACTTCTTGTAATTTATTCCGGCTCAGCAACTGTGCGTTGATTGGCTGGGGCAAATTTGTATCCCGACATAATGATTTAACAAAGTAGTGGGGTTACACACACTCGTTTCACGACATTGCCCCATCCTTTCCTAGCTGTGACCTGTCATAGCTGAAGTGTAAACACCTGCTGTAGTTAATCATTTTGCGTCTGTCCTTCCAGAGTAATAGGGTGTCGACTTAAAAAATCAGCTCCTACATTGTCTCTTCCCGGAATGTAATTCATGGTAAAGGAATAAGGCGCCAGAAGCAAACTCCACCTTAACAATCTCGAATTTAACTTTTTAGATGCAGCCAAGAAAGTTAAAGGCTGATGATCGCTTTGGACAATGAAGTGTGTCCCATACAGGTAAGGTGAAAATTTGTCGATGGACCAAATTAAAGCCAAACATTCTTTCTCTATGGTCGAGTAGTTCAACTCAGCTGCATTCAGCTTCCTACTGGCGTAGGCGACTGGTAAAAGTTCCTCCGGCAGGGCTTTTGATTTCTGCAAGAGAGTTGCACCAATACCTATACTGCTAGCATCCGTCCTTAATACAAATTCCTGTGTGATATCGGGTAGCGTAAGGATTGGTTTGCTGGTGAGTTTTGCTTTTAGCTCTGTGTAAGCTTTTTCACAATCAGCATTCCATTGGATTTTGTCAGGCTGTCCTTTCTTAGTTAAGTTAGTTAATGGTGCACACAGAGAGTTAAAGTGGGGTATGTACTTCTGATAGAACCCACATAATGACACGAATGATCTCACATCTTTCTTCGTTTGAGATCTGGGTGCCTTCTTTAACTTCTCTATATTCTTTGGGTCAGGAGACATATGACTTGTAGAAATAGTGTGACCTAGGAATTCCAACTCCTTACAACCGATATAGCACTTGGTTGGACGTGCAGTCAATCCAGTGGCTCTCAGTTTGTCAAACAACATGGAGAGCGCTGCTATATGCTCTTCAAATGTGTTTGTAGCAACAAGAATGTTATCCATAAAGTTAGTGATATGGGGATTTTGTAGAGGTTCCAACAATTTCCTCATCATTCTTGAAAAGATACTGGGAGCATTTTTCAGCCCATAGGGTAGTACATTAAACTCGTAGTGTCCGTCTGATGTACTAAATGCCAGTATTTTCCTAACTTCTGGTTTCACTGGTATTTGGTAGTATCCCTTGCTTAGATCTACCTTCGATAAATACCTAGCCTTACTCAGTGTAGAGAACAGCTGGTTGGTGTCAGGTAATGGGTCCACCTGAGATTCTGTGATCGCATTAAGCTTCCGGTAGTCAATACATATCCTGTATTCACCACTAGGCTTCCTTAATAGCACCACACTTGAGCTATAGAGAGATTCAGACTTTGAAATAATTTTCTCTTTTAAGAAATAGTCAATCTCATCCTTGAGTGCTTGTGCTTGCTATTGTTCAGTCCATGTCCGCAGCAATGCTTCCAGTGGACGGTGTATAGGTGTAGTAAAATCTGCGAGAATAATCGCTCATTTCAGTAAGAGTTTAGTCATAAAATGATAATAAATACACCCGCCCTATTGTGTCTGACGGTGATGTTCTCACACGCCAGCAACGCTGCTGCCGCAAAATAACTATCTGAATTAACGTATTCTGTCAACTTTAACGCTAGTAATCAGTAGTAATCCTTACATTTTTTGGTAGTGTTACACGATACAATACAAATTATTAACGCCAATTCTTAACCCGCCATGCCCAACCCCGCTTCGCCTGACACATTCTGCCATGCATATATACACGCGGCGACAAAGCCAACAGCAGCAAACACGCAAACAATTTTATTGCCTCCTCGCGGTAATGTTTCTGACGTCACAAAAACAAGTTAGTTATTTGAAAATACATTCTGGCGAGATGAAAGAGAGGGAAAAGATGGTGGTCTTGTGTAAAATATTTATTTGACGATGACCGTGACAAAATTGAAAATCTAGAACCAATATGAATCTGACCATAAAATTCATATGGTAGTATAGCTTAGAGTTCACTGAGCAAGAATGTGTTTTAAAAAATATGGTAGTCCCAGTATAAGTTGAGTTATTGGAAAAATACTAAATGTCTACGGACGCTCGACCAGACACACTGTCGTTCCTGCTTGTTTTTTTTTTAATAACGTTAGTGGGGACACCGGCTTAGAAAAGAGGCATTGAGGAAATTCAAATTCGCTTGGGTAACAAGAGTATAGGAGGAGAGGGGAGCGGTAGGAAAATTGTTACCAAAAACTAACATCGTTTTGTATTGGCATAACTATAGCAGACTGGCCAATCGACTACCAGACGCAGAGTATGTTTGGAATTAATTTTGTTTTTTCAAAAACTGCATTTGAATTCTGGTAGTCGCAAGCTTTCGATTGGCCAGTGCTACTAAATATTAGCAAAAAGCTTTCGCTGCTCAGTGCCAGTTGAACAGTAAATTTTATTCAGATACGCTGAGAACAGCTGTGATAAATTTTAAAAGTAAATTAAATAACTAAATAAATATTTCACGGTCTGGACGGAGCAGAAGAAACTGAGGCCATTTCTTTGCAAAGTCAGCGTCATTTGTTTATATTTCTTGATTTGTGGTAAGAATGCTTTATGAATTCAATATGTTTAATCCCATTGCCAAAGTTAGATACTGCTATTGGGAAAAAGTGAAGGACGTGCCGGGAGCAGACATTGTTGAGTCCTCACGTTAAAATGTATCTAACTAATGTATGTTGTCATGATTATGTTTGAATATTATTGTATTAGAGTATATTAGTAAGCCTCTGTGTTCCATGAACACTGTTCAACATGCCTGAAGCATTTATGTTTAAAAAGAAAAAGAAGAGAAAAAAATATATAAAAGGAAATGTGGTTACCCCACATTATATAATTGAGGAAAACTATGTAAATGTACAGTGGCGTATCTGCCATAGGGACCTGAGGTGTGGTCACAGCAAGGTGGGAGTCATGTAAAGTCATGGGCGAGTGCACCTGAAAGGCACGCGAGGCTGACCCCATATAACCGTAGGGAAATAAAAAAATATCAAAAGTGATCAGATATAAAAGGCCAGGGTGTCCTTTTGTTGCAGAGGTTTTGTTTCCTGTTGCCAGCTGGTGACAGGAAACCTGAGGAGTGACGATAACGCCAAGAAGTCTCCATAAATTCATGTATGCTGTCAAGAGATAACAGCAGGAGCTTGGGCGTGTGATGTGATATCAATATTTCTGCAACTACACAATACCTTATCTTTCAACAAGAAACCCCAGGTGATATATTAAGGACCTGGGTATATCTGACAGTTTCGTTTAAAAAAAACTGGTATTTCAAATCATACTCAGGAAGTTGATGGGGGTATGATGATAATACAACCCTTCATACACAGTGACTCTCCCTCTTAGAAGAAAAAAGTGTAGCTGTGAACATTCCAACAGGAAAGACATATATTAACTTTGTAGTTATTTGGGCAGATTGTCCACACAATTTTAGTTAATCTTTTATGTAAACTATCTTGTCCTCATTTTCAAAGACCTGTCCAAACGATATGACTGGACAGGCAAAATAAATTGTAAAGAAAATTATCAAATTTAAAGAAAAACTTAACCACAGGTTTTATTCACTTCCTCATAGAAACTTAAAGTGTTTTTGTGTTGTGTACCATCATTTCATTTCTCCCCTAGACACTAGGTACATCATACACCAGACACTAGAGCCAAAATAGTGACCGTGTGAGATCTAGGGAGGTAGCGTTAGGTTCCCTGCACATAATTCATCATCATCATTTATAGAGTCAGGGCCTACATGTGCTTGACCTCACACGGTTAATACATACACGGATTTGATTCTTTTAGGATACCATCATAACCTCCCCAGCAAAATCTAACTTTGCTACATAAATTGGTAGGCTTGTCCGGGCATTTGAATTTCTCTTAGTACTACATACATTGGGGTCTGGGTCTTAGCATAAACAACATTATATTGTCCCAGGGAATCCCCATAATCATTATTGCCCAAGATTTGGGAAGTCAAGAAACTGTCAGAAACCAGAGTTAGGCGGAAAGGGGAGATAAAAGATTACAAAGATAACATGAGATACGACTAAGGGAGTTAGAGCTGCAAGGCCATGCTCCTGAAAATGGAACTAGCCCATCCACTTCCGACTCAGCTGCAAGCCAGGGGGCCTCCTCATCAGCCATGGGGTTCTATTTATATTACTTTGTGGAAAAGGATGATGACATTGAGTCTTATTTAAGCAGATACGAAATATTAGCCACTACTTATGGGTTGGAAAGAGAAAAATGGGGTGTAAAGTTGTCTCAGGGTCATCGGGGAACAGCTTATGAAGTGTTTTCCAAAATGAGCAGGGATGACCAAGACAACTATGACATGTTGAAGCAGGCTCTTCTGTTAAGATACGAAAAGAACGGAGAGTTTTATAGAAAGAAATTTAGGAATGCCAGGCTACTGTCGGGTGAGACCTATCACCAGTTCTCCGTCCGGTTGGAGACGTATATGGAGAAATGGGCTTCTTTGGGGAAAACCCAAGATCTCAAAGAGATGATACTCATTGAACAGATGAGAGAGTCCATGGCTCCAGACATGAGAAAATTTCTCATGGAACAGGGTGCGGAGAGACTGGGTGAGATCATAAATGTCGCTGAGAGGTATCAGGCAGCCCAGGCAGAGGTAGCTGGCATTAAGAAAAAACCAGTAGATCAGTATAAGGCTCCTCAAAACCATAATAAATTTGAGAACAGAAGTAAGCAGAACTTTGATAGGCCTCGGAATGATTTTAAAAATAAAACCTCACATTTCAATGACAGAAAGAATGATGAAAGAAAACCTTTTAACCAAGGAAAGAGGTGGTGTAAATATTGTAGGAAGGACAACCATAACACCGAATTCTGCAAAAGTAAACCTTCTGGATGTGCTGCTATGAGAAGGGGGAACCAGGAAGTAAAGGACAAACCTGCTGGACAGCAGGAACCTTATCACCCCCCCCCCCCAGTTTGTGAGAATGTTGTATGTAATGATGTCACCATAAGGTGTCTCTATGATACAGGTCTAGATTTTGATGCAGTCGTGAGCGCGCACTTGGTAAACCCAGATCAGTATAACACAGAAACAGTGGAGATACAAGGGGCGACCAAGGACCTACCACTCATGAAACTTCCCATTGCAAGGATAACAGTGAAAACTCGCTATGTGGAAGGGATAATCAGAGCAGCAGTGATAGACGCACCCATCTACCCCCTGATATTGGGGTGTCGTTATGCCTACTTGGGAAATCCCAAGAGACCTGTGGTCTTGGCAGCAGTCCAGACACGATCACAATCCAGAAAGGAAGAAGATGAACCTATAAATACTCATCCAGAGGAGATGAGGAAGGCACAGGCTGAAGATAGGTCACTGAAGCCGTGCTATAAGAAACTCCCAAAAGCCATACTCCTCCTAATAAAGGAGAATTCTATATGAAGAATAAATTGCTATATAGGAAGGCCGGCACTGGTTCAGCTGGTCACGGACAGCTGGTCCTTCCCAGTTCATATAGGGAAAAGGTAATGAAGTTAGGTCATGCTATCCCCTTCAGTGGTCACATGGGGATTAGCGCAACAGGACAGCGTATAGCTTGTCATTATTTCTGGCCAGGGATAACGGAAGACATAAAGAGATATGTAAAATCCTGTCCCGAATGCCAGAGAGTAGCTCCAAAGCATTGGACTGCTCCTGCAACTCTTGGGGAAATGCCCATTGTGGGAACCCCTTTTGAGAGAGTTGCAGTGGATATTGTGGGACCTCTCACTCGGAAAAAGAGGAGGAACAGTTACATCCTTACTCTGGTAGACACTTGTTCTATGTGGGGAGAGGCGGTAGCCCTGTCATCAATCGATTCGAAACATGTGGCAGAGGCATTACTTACGATATTCACAAGGTTAGGATTCCCGCATCAAATCTTGACTGATAATGGCTCTCAGTTCAAGGGGAAACTAACAGAAGAGGTTTTCAGGTTGTTCCAAGCCAAGCACTTTCATTGTAGTCCATATCACCGCCAAGGGAACGGCCAGGTAGAGAGGTTCAATGGGACTCTCATTTCTATCCTGAGAAAGCTGGCACATGAGAAACCTGATACGTGGGACCACTACTTGCCCGCCGCGTTGTTTGCGTACCGGGAAGTACCACATAATTTAACCGGAATGGCACCCGCAACCCTGTTATTTGGGAGGCCAATAAAAGGTCCGTTGGAAGCTTTATTAAGGACCTGGACAGATGAGAAGGCAGAGGAGACTGTTACCTCATCTTATCAATATGTAAACGAACTGACCACTCGTTTAAAAACTAGTTGGAAACTGGCAAATGATAATTTGAGACAAGCCAGGAAAAAGCATGCTGCTTATTATAATAAGAAAGCTAAGAATAGGGAACTTGCTGTAGGGGAGAAGGTGCTTCTTCTATTGCCAGGCAGCAACAATAAACTTCAGATCGGATGGCAAGGGCCATATACAGTTTTGGAAAAGGTATCCAGAACAAATTATAAGATAGACAAAAAGGGAAAGGAAAAGGTTTATTATATGAACCTTTTGAAGAAATATCTGGACAGACAAATCCAGGAAGGAACACAATTATTGGCCTTGTCTATTGCAACCGAAATGAAAAATGACCCTCTCTCCTCATTCGAATATCCACTGAAACCCAGTGAAACGTTTGCACAGGTGAAGATCAGTAATCACCTGACAAAGGGACAGAAAGAGATACCTGATACTACTCAACTTTTTACCAGGCTGAACAAGGCAAAATATTTTTCTAAGGTGGATCTTAGCAAAGGCTATTACCAAATTCCAGTAAAGCCTGAGGTTCGACCTTATTTGGCATTTAGCACCTCGGAAGGTCATTATGAGTTCAACATGTTACCGTTTGGGTTGAAAAATGCCCCGAGTGTGTTTTCAAGGATGATGCCAAAATTATTGGATCCCTTGAAAAATCCATGTATTTCGAATTTTATGGACGATATCCTCATTGCTACGGAAACATTTGAGGAACACGTTACCTCTTTGAATATGCTGTTTGATAGACTCAGAGAGGCTAACTTAACCGCTAGGCCAACAAAATGTTGTATTGGTTGTAAAGAGTTGGAATTCTTGGAACATTCTGTACATCAGGGTAGCATGACCCCTGATCCCAAGAATCTGGAAAAATTGAAAAGAGCACCTAGACCACAAACAAAGAAAGATGTGCGATCTTTCGTGTCAAGTACATCAAAAATTTTAACTCTATATGTGCTCCTCTGACGGATTTAACTCGCAAAGGTCAACCTGATACAATAAATTGGTCCGCACAGTGTAAATTGGCTTACCAGGAGTTAAAAGAGAAACTTACAAGCAGGCCAGTATTGCAATTGCCTGACTTGAATCAAGAATTTATTGTGAGAAGTGACGCAAGCAATGTGGGCCTGGGCACTACATTGTTGCAAAGGTCCTCCTCACAAGATGGGGAATTGAACCCAGTCGCTTATGCAAGCCGCAAGTTGAACAAGGCGGAAAAAAATTATTCAACAAGTGAAAAGGAATGTCTAGCTTTGATATGGGCTATAAAGAAATTCCAAATTTATTTATATGGCAGGACATTTGTGGTCCAAACGGATCATTCACCACTCGTATTCCTGTCACAGGCTAAGCATGAAAATTCCAGATTATTGAGATGGTCTTTATTACTGCAGCCATACTCATTTCTGATAGAATATATTCCCGGCCCTCAGAATGTAGGTGCAGACTTTTTGAGCAGACATCCTTCTGATGAAGATCAGAAAAACGCGTAAGACTTCATTGAGCTAAGTTATCTCGCAGATTATAACCTGCTAATAATTGCATGTTTTAGGATGGGAGGTGTGTAGTAAAATCTGCGAGAATAATCGCTCATTTCAGTAAGAGTTTAGTCATAAAATGATAATAAATACACCCGCCCTATTGTGTCTGACGGTGATGTTCTCACACGCCAGCAATGCTGCCTTTTGTGCAGTGCTAACGCCTATAGAACGATCCCACGGTAAAAATCTAACACGAGTTTTAGTTTCGGTTTCGAAAACGTACTACCAACATTTAACATTTTGCCAGATCTGCTGCATACATTTTGCAGCCTAGACTTATAATTAACGATTTTGCGGAAGTGTGCCGCAAAATAACTATCTGAATTAACGTATTCTGTCAACTTTAACGCTGGTAATCAGTAGTAATCCTTACATTTTTTGGTAGTGTTACACGATACAATACAAATTATTAACGCCAATTCTTAACCCGCCATGCACAACCCCGCTTCGCCTGACACATTCTGCCATGCATATATACACGCGGCGACAAAGCCAACAGCAGCAAACACGCAAACAATTTTATTGCCTCCTCGCGGTAATGTTTCTGACGTCACAAAAACAAGTTAGTTATTTGAAAATACATTCTGGCGAGATGAAAGAAAGGGAAAAGATGGCGGTCTTGTGTAAAATATTTATTTGACGATGACCGTGACAAAATTGAAAATCTAGAACCAATATGAATCTGACCATAAAAATCATATAGTAGTATAGCTTAGAGTTCACTGAGCAAGAATATGTTTTAAATAATATGGTAGTCCCAGTATTAGTTGAGTTATTGCAAAAATACTAAATGTCTACGGACGCTCGACCAGACACACTGTCGTTCCTGCTTGTTTTTTTAATAACGTTAGTGGGGACACCGGCTTAGAAAAGAGGCATTGAGGAAATTCAAATTCGCTTGGGTAACAAGAGTATAGGAGGAGAGGGGAGCGGTAGGAAAATTGTTACCAAAAACTAACATCGTTTTGTATTGGCATAACTATAGCAGACTGGCCAATCGACTACCAGACGCAGAGTATGTTTGGAATTAATTTTGTTTTTCAAAAACTGCATTTGAATTCTGGTAGTCGCAAGCTTTCGATTGGCCAGTGCTACTAAATATTAGCAAAAAGCTTTCGCTGCTCAGTGCCAGTTGAACAGTAAATTTTATTCAGATACGCTGAGAACAGCTGTGATAAATTTTAAAAGTAAATTAAATAACTAAATAAATATTTCACAGTCTGGACGGAGCAGAAGAAACTGAGGCCATTTCTTTGCAAAGTCAGCGTCATTTGTTTATATTTCTTGATTTGTGGTAAGAATGCTTTATGAATTCAATATGTTTAATCCCATTGCCAAAGTTAGATACTGCTATTGGGAAAAAGTGAAGGACGTGCCGGGAGCAGACATTGTTGAGTCCTCACGTTAAAATGTATCTAACTAATGTATGTTGTCATGATTATGTTTGAATATTATTGTATTAGAGTATATTAGTAAGCCTCTGTGTTCCATGAACACTGTTCAACATGCCTGAAGCATTTATGTTTAAAAAGAAAAAGAAGAGAAAAAATATATAAAAGGAAATGTGGTTACCCCACATTATATAATTGAGGAAAACTATGTAAATGTACAGTGGCGTATCTGCCATAGGGACCAGAGGTGTGGTCACAGCAAGGTGGGAGTCATGTAAAGTCATGGGCAAGTGCACCTGAAATGCACGCGAGGCTGACCCCATATCTCCGTAGGGAAATAAATAATATCAAAAGTGATCAGATATAAAAGGCCAGGGTGTCCTTTTGTTGCAGAGGTTTTGTTTCCTGTTGCCAGCTGGTGACAGGAAACCTGAGGAGTGACGATAACGCCAAGAAGTCTCCATAAATTCATGTATGCTGTCAAGAGATAACAGCAGGAGCTTGGGCGTGTGATGTGATATCAATATTTCTGCAACTACACAATACCTTATCTTTCAACAAGAAACCCCAGGTGATATATTAAGGACCTGGGTATATCTGACAGTTTCGTTTTTAAAAAAACTGGTATTTCAAATCATACTCAGGAAGTTGATGGGGGTATGATGATAATACAGCCCCTCATACACAGTGACTCTCCCTCTTAGAAGAAGAAAGTGTAGCTGTGAACATTCCAACAGGAAAGACATATATTAACTTTGTAGTTATTTGGGCAGATTGTCCACACAATTTTAGTTAATCTTTTATGTAAACTATCTTGTCCTCATTTTCAAAGACCTGTCCAAACGATATGACTGGACAGGCAAAATAAATTGTAAAGAAAATTATCAAATTTAAAGAAAAACTTAACCACAGGTTTTATTACCTTCCTCATAGAAACTTAAAGTGTTTTTTATGTTGTGTACCATCATTTCATTTCTCCCCTAGACACTAGGTACATCATACACCAGACACTAGAGCCAAAATAGTGACCGTGTGAGATCTAGGGAGGTAGCGTTAGGTTCCCTGCACATAATTCATCATCATCATTTATAGAGTCAGGGGCCTACATGTGCTTGACCTCACACGGTTAATACATACACGGATTTGATTCTTTTAGGATACCATCATAACCTCCCCAGCAAAATCTAACTTTGCTACAATGGGGACGGCCAAACAACAACGTTGCCGGACCCACACCTATTTCTATTGTAAGGGGCACTATACCGAAGTGGGGCCTGTCTCCATCAATTGTTTGGTACAGCCCTGGTTCCGACCTCCTATGGTTCGGGTTTGTTTCTGCAGCTTTTTTAGTACTGGTTGCTGACTAACCAAATTTTCCAAATGATCCAGGCCATGGGGTTCCGACAAATATCTTGTCGGGGTGGGATGTCTCTCGTCCCCTCTCTGTACAATACGGAGAGTTGCCATGGTTACTGGTGTAACAGTAGACTTGTTGTGATTTTGTTTTCTCTTTATCACTGCATCTACCTGTTGTTTTCTCTTGTGTATTTTCTTTGTGGGCCTACGTCCGCAACAATGCTTCCCTAGGTCCTGTAACTGGTCTACGCTTCTGAATGAGGTTACCTGGTTACATTCTGAACAGGATTTCATATACCGACTTATGTCTTCAATTATTCCTGGCCAGTAATATCGCAATGCTATATTTTGACCAGTGGCCCCTTTTCCTCTGTGACCACTGCCTGATGTAGCATGCTCTTGCTCCATAATTTCCTCCCTGTAGAATTTTGGCACTACCAGCTGTCCATGCCTTTTAGGTCCTTCTCCAGCTTGCCTGTAGAGCAGGCCATTTTCCATATAGTAGTCTCCTTTCTCTGGAGGGTTATGGGCCTTTGGCAATTTGCCAAAACAAGGCTTCAATGTGCTGTCTGTTGCTTGAGCCTTTTTCATCTCTTCTGGATGAGTATTGATAGGATTCTCCTCCATTTTCCTGGAGCTTTCCCTGGTCTGGACTGTTGCCATAACTACAGGTTTTATAGGTTCTCCAAGGAAAACATACCTACACCCCAAAATCAAAGGGTAAATAGAGTCATCCATCACTGCTGCTTTGATTTCTCCTTCCACATAGCGAGATCTTATGTTGATTCGAGCTATGGGTAGTGTCATAGTTCTTGCTCCCTTGATCGGTCCTCTGATTTCCACTTTTTCTGTGGTTATCTGGTCAGGACTCACTAGAGAAGAGCACACAACTGAATCAAAGTCCAATCCTGTGTCACATAAACACAGTACTTGAGTGCCATTCACGGTCACTTCCTCACAGACAGGGGGATGATGGAAGTTTTTCTGACTTACTGCCATTTCCTTCCTTCCCTGATTCCCTGTTGTAAGACATGCAGCATGATGAGGAGGATTCTTCCTTCTGCAGTCCGCAGTAATGTGGTTACTCATTTGACAAGTTTTACACCACTTTCCTTCCTTCCGGTAAGGTGTCTTATCCGATCTTAGAGGGTTTTTGTCCTTTTGGTCAAATCTTTGTTTGTTCCTTGTGGTATGTCCTTTTGTTCATATTTGGTATAGTTTTGTGATGATTTGAAGTTTTCACCCTGCTTCTGCTTATTTCCTAATAATTCTGCCTGAGCTGCTTGATATCTCTCAGCAACAGTTACAATATCTTCCAATCTCTCTGCTCCTTGTTCCATGATAAACTTCCTCATTTCTTGAGGCATTGTCGTGAGAAATTCTAATCCACATATATAAATTAAAAGTAAATGTAAAGCCTAACAAATAAATTCTATAAAAGGAAGAAGAATGGTAAAGAACAGTGCTGTCACAATGACAGTACTCGAAATCCCCTTTGTTTTATGCTTCGTCTGCAAATTGTAACGTTTCCACGTTAAATATAAGCCACTGCATAATACAAGCGTTTCCACAACACATTAAAACGGGTATTGCATTTCTAAGAAAAAACATTGAGAGGCACACTGCGTATGACCTAAATTAATTACACTACGAATGGACAGATGGATGTAGGATGGAAAGAAGGGAGGGCTGAAAATCAGGAACGCATGCAACACTAAACACGCGTCTCGCTATTAATGCCACCCCCAACAAGCGTAACGCGATATACAATTACTACTATCACGCGTGTAAGGCCACATGCACTAACTTTTTTTCAGACGGACAGTGATAAAAACACTACCCTTCCCAGAGTTAGGTTTTAAAAAACCTGGAAAACGCTTATTAGGAAAGATGACATTAGATGGATTTACGTTTGAAAACCTGACAGTACCCAGACACCACATGGGGATTGAAGTGAACAGGAGGTGGTAGAAAATGCACATTTTGAACGCAGCCACCTAGCTCCCTTAGATTGAGATATTTGGATTCCTTAGGGCTTGCTGACACAGAATATGTTAAGTGTTACGCAAATAGTCCAGGAATTAATAAATTATAGGCAAAAGAAAATAATGAGGGTGTCAGACAACCTAAAAACTCGGAGTCGCTCAGTGGCAGAATTTTAAACCACCATTGTACAGAAATAGGCCACAAGTTACATTTGAATTGATTGGATGGAATGATATGTAAGGCTAAACACGATTAGTCGGACTATAAATGCTATCTTGTGTTGTCAAGGGAGACGGAAGTAAGAGTACTTTTTTTCAAATGATTGGGTAGAGATGGCCTGATTGGTTAGGTCTGTTAATATAGTTAATTGATAGCGTTAGTTCGAGACCACTAGTTCAAATAAGCTTGATAAAGCAACAGTGCGTTGAAGCCAGCTCATATTTTTGCTAAATAAAAGCCTGGAACATAAGCAGATGGGAATTTGTGCCAGTATTTGTGCCTACATTCAGTGCTAGTCAACGTATCTGTGTTTATTTCCTTGAATTTTGGGACTGTGGTCCTAGTTATTGAAGCCGCACCTGGTCTGAGCGTTTGCTGAATCCAGAGGCTACAACATACTCTTGGGTCCCTATAGTAACCAGTGAGGTGTCTTCAGAAACAGTGAATATTCGAGCAGAGGAGTCCTTGCCTGCCGCCATCACGAAAGTTAAGCCCACTGTGGCCAAAAGAGCTCAACACTATGTACCCCTCGTAAATGACACTAACTTAATTAAAGAGGGGCAATTAATTGTTTTAATGTTCGGAACTGAGACCATCTCCAATACTAGTTCCAAACATACACAAGCACATGCAGTCATGATGTCTAATAAGAATCTATCTTGAAGAACAAAACCAGTATTACCTCATATTACCACATCACAACTCACACACATAGAATACTAATATTGTATGTCAATGCAAAGACCACATTTATATCTGTGTACATAATATTTGAAATTACATGTTATTATATTGCCTGGTTCACTGTGTAGTTGAATCAGGATCACTATTGTAGAGAAAATCAATACATATGTACCTATCTGAAATTTATCATTGAATCTTTTAAGATAGTCTTCTAGAGTGTTGACTGTTTGTGAGTGTCACAGTATTGTCAAGTGTGGTGGAATAATTAAATTGTTTATCTGTTGTTGTTGTGGTGACTTACACTTCATCATTTGCATAACCCTAGACATATAACGTTGCCAACACAATATTCCAGAATAATTCTGACTGAGATATAAATATGTGGCAGTAAGTAAGGTTATCTGTAAAACACTACACATATTAGATACAGATACCTTCACAGCTGATCTCAGTCAGTACACTAAGTCCCTATAAATATTTATATCATCCCACTTTACCACAGGCATGGACTCTTTCACTTGCTCCATCATTATCATTTCTTTCAGATCCTGACACTTTCCTAAACTACTCCATTTTTCCAAATAGGTTTCCAATCTAGCAGAGAATTGGTGATAGTTTTCTCCTGGAAGACGTTTAGCTGTTCGGAATTTCTTTCTATATGGTTCTGAGTTCTTTTCATATCTCACAAGCAGTGCCTGCTTCAGGATTTCATAATCTTCCTGGTCATATCTTGAGAGCTTCAAATATACATCGTAGCCAACACCTCTTAATCCCTGAGATAGTTTAAGACTCCACTTTTCTTTCACTAAGCCGTAGGTAGTGGCACGTCTTTCGTATCTATCCAGGTACAACTCAATGGCGTCTTCTTTCTCAATAAATGGGTCCAGATGAAAATTCATGGCCCCACTTGAGGTGCTCTGGCTGGAGCTACTCTCAGAGTGAGGTGAGCTACCACCATTATTGCCAGTATTTGCCTGAATTTCAAGCTCTTTTAATCTCAACTGATGGTCTCTCTCTCTGCTTGTAATTTCCTTTCCTCATTTTCAGCCTCCCATTTCTTGGCTTCAATTTCTAATCTTTTGGTTTCTCTCTCAGCTTCCAGTCTTTTGTCTTCTCTCTGAGCTTCCAGTCTTTTGTCTTCTCTCTCAGCTTCCAGTCTTTTGGCTTCTGTCTCTAATTGCAACTTTCTTTTTTCCCTATCCATGTGTTTGTCCACTTCTGTTGTGACATACTGAGTAAGAGCATCACCTGTCATGTTTAATTCCTTACCCATCTGCATGATCGCAGTCCTGAACTTCACTAGATCAGCCATGGCGTAACTTAGATAGGGTATGTAAATTTACTATATCCAAATATTATAATTAAACTTAATTAATTTAAATGAACAAATACTTTCCGTGCAACTTTGTGAGCATCAACTATTTACTGAGTACTAAATGGTACTCCTCCTAAGAAAACAATAAAAAATCCTATTATAGAATTTTTTTCAAAAATTTGTTTCTTTTGTTATCTATGGGTGGCACAAGATAGAGTGTAGATAGATGAATAGATTAAGTATGGCTCAAGGTATATAGAAATATCCCAGGAACGAGCGCCCAGTGTGGCGAGAGGTTTTATTTTGGCTCTTGGATCAGTATGGTACTGACAATTACAGAAATAGAATTTCTGTAGAAAATGGTGAAGTCTGAGTGTCTGAGAGAACTACTGGTATTACAAATTAGTTACGGCTGTGAATGATCTGATCTCGAAAAATTAGTAGAGAGGAGACCGACATAACTTGCCACCTCCGCTGTGTAACTAACTGTGATATTAAGACAAGGAAACAGATTTTACTTAACAATGATAAAATTGACAAGTCTTCAAATACAATTTCCTTATTATTTATTTAGTATATACACTATCTACTCTTGTGCTGAAGGGTGAATGTTGAAAAATGGAATGTAATGGATTTGTAAGTTTACATATGATTTACACACACACACACACACATATATATATATGTATATATATTACAAGTCTTCCAATTATAGGAAACAAATTTATATCAGCTGTGCTGTTAATCACTTATAGTAAATGTATCAGCTGTGCTGTTAATTAAGTATATAACATTTATCAGCTATGCTGTTATTTTTGTCTCTTGCTATGCTAATTCACTTTCTCGTCACTGACACTAACTTGTGCTCACAATGCTGACAGAAATGGTACTAATGTGTACTCATCTCTTAAAAGTTCTGTCTTTCTTGGTTTGGTTGACACAAAACACCCGCTGATGGTCGTTTCGTTAGCCCACCCAAGACTGAGGGGGACTAAAGAGGTTGATCCTGTGCAATCACTGTGCTCCTGCGACGTTCCAGGCAGCTGGATTGACACGACATACGACCTCAGGTTTGATGACACGAATAAAACCCTCTAAGATTTTTAAACCGGCGAGGTTTTGACTCGACTTAGTGAAGCAGGCTGCAGGTCAATGCCCTCAGGTAAGCTATAAATCAAAGTTGACAGCTCCTCTTCAGTCGGTCGGTATCTCTGGCTTTGTGTCTGGTGTTGCGTGTTTTAGCATAAAATCTCGCCCGATTATATAGGCAGGTAAAGTAACTTCTACTGGTTAAGGAAAGCGTTTGGTTGGTTCCTGGCGGAGCAAGCTGATTGGTGGTCTGCAGTTTCGTCTTATGCTCGTACAGCCTAATTTTATTCAGTTTTCTTCCGCCATCTTGCGTGAACAAGATGGCCGCGACCCACATCCGAAAAAACAGGGCTTAAGTTTTTCCTGGCGTAACTTCTTGTAATTTATTCCGGCTCAGCAACTGTGCGTTGATTGGCTGGGGCAAATTTGTATCCCGACATAATGATTTAACAAAGTAGTGCGGTTACACACAGTCGTTTCACGACAATTACTACAATCAGATTGGTGTCTTTCTTGGCCCAGGTTTTTAGCCTTTCGACCTGCATGATTTTTACATCTGCGTTTTCGGTTTGTAGGTAGCTGTGTACCTCGCTTGCGGGCCATCTGGTATCCACCCCTCTTATGACCCACTTCTTTGTAGTCTTGTATTTTTCCACCACCACTTTTATCTGGTGGGGCAACTGGACTTCTTTTGGACCGGATTCCAGTTCGATCATTAGTGAAGTGGTTGTTGTAGTGTTGTTGAGGGAAAGCACGACTCCCTTTTCGTGCCTCCTTACTTTAGCGATGCCTCTCCTTCCAGTTATTATCTCGAGGACACCGATCACTTTATCGTCGGGTAGGGCCCTGAGTGAGGCCTCACTTCCTGACGTCTGGGTGATCTTTACGATCCTCTCCTGCACCGTATCTGTGTTGGTTGGTCTTGTTAGTATTTGGTCTTTGTTCCCTTCTACAGGCTTGGTTCGAATCTTGTTCCTGTTCTTTGTTATAAGGTGCCATCTCTTGTGTCTGAGCTTTTGAGTTGTTAGCTGTTGTTTCGTCCGGACTAGGTCTGGTCGCTTGCTTCTCAGTGGTTTCGATGGCTAGCACGTCTGGGGCTACTTCTACTATCGCTTCTTGTAGAGAGAGCCTAAGGAACTCGTCTGCATCTTGAATTCTGCGTAGTACATCTATAATGGTCTCTGCGATATCTTCTGTGTCTTCCTCTTGTGCCTGTCTGTGCTGAAGAGCTGTCTCTTCCACATCCTTCATAGTGTTTGCAGGCGAGTCGGCTGTTCTTTCCGGGTAGCTGTTTTGGATTTTGTTGATCTCCTGGTTGTTCAGGTTGATGGGCTGGTGTATACCTTCCTCTTCTTGGCTCTTGGTTTATTTCGCACCATTTTTACTATATTGCGATCGCTGCGTAAGTCCTGAAAAGAACGTTGGTTTTAGTATATTGCTTCAGAAGTCGGTGTGTGGGTTGTTGTTGTGTATGGTTTGCCAGCCAAAATCCGTACTTTTAAATGGCTTTCAATCTCGCAGTCACGAGAGCATCCGTGGTTATTCGCTCCCAGCCCATCAGCAGCCGCCTAATAATTCTGCTGTCCGAACGGTGTCTCCCAAGATTTTACGGGCGCGGTGAAGGTTTTATAAAACATCGATAAGAATAGGGCCGCCCTACGACAGTGTGTCTGTATGCATCTAATAAACTGTGCGTATTCATTATAGTTTGTACGAGACTCGTAATATGTTTAGTTGGTGTGCGTCTTCTCTGTTTGCTCTCCTTATCTGTGTTCTAACTACTCCACCAACCACGTGTGTATGGCTAAACTAAAACAGGAATGTCGTAGTCCTGATTGGGTTGGGATTTGTAATGCATGTTCGTCTGTGTGTATGTTTGTTTCCAGCAAAAGAATAAAGTCTGACTTGTGTTTATGTATAAGTGGTATGATGTGATGTAGTCGTTAACATTTACACTAATTATCAAAAGTTCATCTGCCATTTTACATGTATATATATATTCACCGAATCTTTTGGCCAAATACCATCACTAACCAAGATCTGCTTACTCGTAGTAAGCAAGAGGACATGCACACCATCATAGCTGGCAGACGCTGGAGCTGGGTTGGTCATGTCCTCAGAAGAGACCCCGATGCCATCACAAGAACAGCTATGCTTTGGACCCCTGAAGGAAAACGAAAGAGAGGCCGACCAAAAAACAACCTGGCGGAGGACTGTGGAGGCTGAGATGCAAAGAACGAACCAGAGTTGGGGCACTGTACGAAGGATGGCCACCGACCGAGCAAAGTGGAATCAATTTGTTGTTGTCCTACAAGACGCCATTAGGCGTGATGGCCACTGACTGCTTTGACGGTCGGCGGCTAAGGATCAAAGAAGAAGAATATATATATTATTTGTTCTTGCTATTTGACTGTTTCATTTGACAGGGGAGAGGATAAGTTACATACCTTGGAGAGAAAAAAACAGCCATTCAATTATTTTTATTTTTTCAAAAATGTACATAAATGAATAAAATAACGTCATTCAGATGAGTTCCCCAGTCTTCTAATTGTAACGCAGAGGCTGAAAGGTTAAGCGTTAGCTTAAGTTCGTCCTCGTCATTATTATGATGAGTATCATCATCATCATCAGCTGCCATCTCCACAACGAAGGTTGGCTGTAAAGGATCTCCAACGGCATCTGTCTCTTGTCTTGATGGTGCACTCTGATAGCCGCTGTCTGTCTATCTCTTGATGTTATTTTCCCACTTATAGCGCTGATTTCATACCATTTTATTTTGTTATTTATATATTTGTCTTCCCCTTTGCATGTTTGCCTTTAACTCTCCCTTCTATTATGGTCTTCTGCAAAGTGTTATGTCTTTTTATGTGGGGAGAATATTTTAGCTGCCTAATTTAGATGTCAGTATATGTCTCAAGTTGTTGAATGCAGCTTAGGCCATTCCTATTCTCTTCTTGATTTCTGTTTTACATCTGCCATCTTCTATTATTATATGACCAAGATATGAGAAGCTCTTGACGTGTTCCAGAATCTTCCCACTTATGCTTATCTTTATCGACAGGTATATTTACTAGTTAATATTATAATCTCAGCTAAAATATCGGAAAGTTGTTATAACTGTTAACTGGTTTAAATTGTTTTTAATTATACATTTCTTTTTTAAATAATGTAACACACACTTTAGAAAACAAAATGCAGACTAAATAGATTGCGCTGTTTAAAATTAGATTTAAAAAAAAAAAACAGTAATATGTAACCACCGCGACAACAGTCTGATGAAATCAAAGAAATGTATCGAGATTAAAAGTCCAACACAAAAATCAGAATCAATTCAAAAGTTAAGTTAATCCTATTGTATGGTTCTGAAGATGGAGAACAACAAAAACAACAACCAAAAAGCGTTAAACTTTCGTAAATGGATTAAAAAACAAGATAGTCTCATAGCAGATATTGCCGTAGGGGAGCGGTGTTAGAGATTTCACAATGCTACATAACGCTTCAAGATGGGAAGTAGCAACTTCCCCCCTCGTTGCCTTTGCCTTTCCCAAGAGTATAATCAGGTATCCATTTACAGCTGATAGACTATAGCATGACACCACTGTGTTTCCAGCCCGCTACCTTTGTCGCGAGGGGTCTGCACTCTAACCACAGACGCTCTCATAAATCGGTGCTCTCAGGTTCACAGATCACAAAGCAGTACTTGCAGCCATTAACAGTACACAGGCAAGAACGCATTCCAAACGTTCCTCACACTGGAAATTCAACAACACTTTGCTCCAAAACAAAACATACGTAGAGCAAGAGCACGTGACCAAACTAATTCTTACATACACAAGCGACATACCAATAGAAAATATTCAAGAACACTGGGAAACACTTAAAAGCACCATACGCGAACGAACACAGCTAATGTCATCCATCACACACAGACACCGCATACAACAAGAGATGTTGAAAGAGAAAGCTATCCAACTAACAAAGCAAACAGACAAAAACTCTCCCTCCATTCTTACGCTACAAAATGAACTAGAACAATACAAACAACGCAGGTTTCAAGGAGCCCTATTACCGACAAAACTCAACACAATCACACAAGATACTCCCACCAAACAATACACGGCAATAGAACAAAATATACAACGCTGCATACAAATAGGGCAAATAGTGGATTTAGAAGGGATCACACAGACAGGAACACAACATTTAGTGCAGGCTTTCGAAATTTACTACAGGAACCTGTACACAGAAGAAAATGTTGAACCACACTTACAAGATAGATTTCCAATCTCTCTTTCACTACGGTAGTGGGAGCCGCGCTAGCGTAGTGGTTACAACACCGCTCTGGCGACCGGGTGATACAGGATCAAACCCGGCCGACGGCATTTGAGGATTTTTCGTCGACCGGGATTTGGACTGGATTAACTCGAGACCTGGCGAGGACATTTGAAGGAGTGTCGTCGACCAGGGACTGGCGGCTCCTGAGCCGACCCAGCTGCAATGGGTACCTCCGAAATCGGCGAGTATTTGCCTGAATGGCGAGGGACACCTGTCTCTGTACAAGAAAAAAGGAATACTCACGTAAAATCAATGTCAAAAAAACTACGGTAGTAATCAGTTACTTTTTTGTACTGATTTTGTTGCGATTTTTTTCCGAGTCGCACTCTCTTTCTTTCTGTGCACTGGAGCAGATATTTGATATCTACATTCTTTCACTCCTATCAGGGATAAGTCATCACGCCTGTTTGTTACCAGTCCCTTCCCTAAAACTTTGCAAGGAGCGGCAGAGATAATATTAACGACAGGCTATTTGGTAATTCTCGCGTACCCAACCTTGGCCGCTACCGATTAACACGAAAATCGCCAGCGTATTTGCTAATTGCTGATAATGCCAGGGTACGCGACAGATAAGAGATAACTTTAGATAGTAATAATTTGTTACATCTGAAACACATTGTCGTATGAGTTTACACATGTGTTGGTGAGTTCGCCTGCCAGGGATCGGATATTTTCATGCCATATACGGAAGACTTGACCCCTACATTACGTTCAAAATTTTTCCATGTCAGGAATATTATGAACCCCCCCCCAACCAGCATGTTTGAAATGATTGGAGCTTTTGCCTAGCTTTATAACAAACAGAGCGGGGGAGGAAGGTGAATATAACCTGACGCTTCATTCAGTTAAATTTACTGTGAAGATCGCTTACCAAGACGACACAACCAGACCTTGCCAGAGTGAAGCCTAGAATTCAGAATTTCATTTTTTCAGACCGGATACCTTTTATTTGAGTATTTATCAGGACTTACAAAACAGCCCACAAAATCTCTATCATTTTAAATAAGGAAAACCGGAATATCTGAGGAAACAGAACCCACGGAGTCAGAGAGGGAATTAAAGTTAAAATTAACGACCTCAAGTACACGTGTAAAAAGGCATCGACTAATGCCTTAACTTCATTCATCTCAGCAAAATGTCTGTGAGCCAGGATTGGCGTAAGTTGTCATTTTACATTCTATATTTTCATTGCTAACATGAGAACTAATATGTATATTACCATGTGAATATTAATATGTGAAAATCGCTAGTGGATGCCCCAGTCATTTGAGGCTGGCAACCTCAGCGCATAGAATGATGATTCCATGAACCACCACTGCACGGGCTGGCTGGCGACTGCATTATTGCGAGTTTCTTAAGGAGAACTAAAAGCATAAAGTACTCCCAAGTTCCATATGGAGCAGGGAGAAAAAGATGAAAGAAATGATGTACATTTTAATTATAATACTTACAGTTTCAAATAAGTGTAAACATAAATGAAAACATTCAATTTATATTGTGAACACTTTTCAATCAGAAGAAATGTAAATGTAAACATATTCTATCTGTACTATTAACCTTTTCATTTAAATGTAAAGAAAGTTATCCCTCGAGGGATTAAGTTTAATTCTCATCGAGGGTAAATTCTGAGATAAATAGGATGGTGGAGTAGGAAAAAGGGGACACATCAGTATGTGTCGGGAAACGCAATACTCAGGACAGCGTTTCGTTTCTATTATTTTACCATAGTTGTTGGTGGTGGTACCAGTTGAAGAGAATTACCTCTGGAACAAGAAGGCAACAGTGACCTGAGCTTTAAGACGAGGGACCAACTTTGTAGACTCTCCCTGACACTCCTGGGAACGAGCTGCACCCTACATCTTTGACCAGCGACGAGCGTTATCAGTGATCAGCCGATCAAGAGCCAATCCAGCGGGAGCAGAAACAACCACTGGCAGCTAAGTGCAATATATAAGCTGCCAAAAGGAACTTTTTTCATAGAACCTACTTTCAATCAATGATGACCCTTTTCTTTTAAACTATTCAATTATTTTCAAACTGTTAAAACTTAAGTGATTATTAAATTTTGTAATTTGTAAGTTTACAAATTTAACTTCGATTTAATCATTTTAAATGTACTACATGTTTGTCTCAGTCAATTTACTAAACACACTCTAAACTGAGCTATAGCAGAATAATAAGAATTCCACTGAGTAAATCAGGGGTGGGGGCTTGAACGAGATAAGATTATTCATTGCTTAATTCTTCACAAAAGTTGTCGGCAGATTCTAGAATTAACGTGCTCAGCCAATGCAGCATTGTTTTCGCTTATCTGAATATCTTGTGAACACTCCATCGAGATAGAAGCTTCATTACCCTTCTATTTACAAATCTTCCAAGAGTCGTCTTGTGCGAAGGTAGACACCTTTGAAGCCCATATTAGATACTCTTGAGTTTTGGCCACTGTTGGACCCCTACTGCACAGCAGGGGAGGCAATACCGTCACAGCAACATAGATAAACACTTCAGACAATGGATTAATATTCTGTACATGAAGCCCGAGAGCAAAGTGTTAGTAAATCACACATTAACTAGCACCATCAGGCTAACAAGATCTATCAGGCCGGGATGCCCTCTCTCTCCTTTACTGTGTGTTATGGCACTAGAACCACAACTAAAGAACATTAGAAAAGACAGCTCTATTACGAACTCTTTCATACAAGGGAAAGGTGAACAAAAGTTGCTTGCCTATGCAGACGACACCATCTTTTCCTCACCAAACGAGAAGCCTTTATAAAATATCCTCAACACATTCACAGACTTTAGCAAAGGTAACGGAGCAAAAGTAAATGTTCAATAATCAATAATAATGGGCATAGGCAAATGGAAGAACAAAGCAGACTTTCCCTTTGGGCTAACACCAACAAGCAACATAAAATTCTATGGCATAACCTTTCCCTCACACCCAAACCGCATACACAAAGACACATGGAAGAACCTAACATCCAAAATACGAGACATGCTACACAGATACAAATACAACACCACAACGATTTTCGGACGACGTTTAATTTTAAATACATACATTTTTCCGAAGTTACTTTATATTGCCACAGTTTTCGACGCCCCAAAACAGACTATCACAGATATAAACAAACAGATCAGAGCATTCGTTTTTGGGCGCACAAATCACATCATTAAACACAAGACACTTATACAAGAAAAGAAACACGGAGGAATTGCCCTCCAAGACATAGAAACAAAGATCAAGGCACTCAGATTCAAACAAATAAGCAACATCATCAAACACCCAGAACGACACACACTCGCTCATTATTACATGGGACTCAGAGTTTCCAAGCTGAGACCACCGAACAATGCAATCCACATCACTTCGGCCCTATGCCCTTATTTTATAAGACATGTATACAAGCCATTCAGGGACATGAAAACTTAATTCACCAGAAAATAAATGCAATATATAAACATTTAGTTAAACTCCAAGCACCACCATTACACCTAAGAATTAAAAGAGGACAGAAATATGCTATAGCAAATTACACAGAGACCTTCGCTAACTTGCACAACCCATAAATCACTGCTAAAGCAAGAGAGGTCACTTTTAGACTAATATACAACATGACACCCACAACAGAATGAAAAGCCCACAGATCCAACCAAATATAAAAATGTCAGTTATGTAGGAAAAGCATCACAGAAACAGAATATCTTTTGTTTTTTGGATGCAGTACAATCATACCTGCAATGAAACTACTGCAGAAAATCATCGATTTACAAAAACAAAAATCAGATATCTACAAAGCAATCATGTTAAACACAATACCAAAAACAGCAAATAGTACACACACAAAGATCTTGATTATTTTGTCAGAACTTCGGAAGCAGATTTGGAGTTTTAGAAATTTTGACACGTTTAATTATCATATTTTCAATGCGGGTTTATTTCTGCACATTTTTCGCCAGAAAATCTTTTCAATCACCCCTGAGATGGTACCTCTTCCTTAAAAAGGCAGCATTGATTCTTTAAACAACCTTTTCTTCCCCCACTGTCTCCCCTTTCCTCTCCCTTCTAGCTCATTCTCTGTCTATTCTAACATTTTGTTAGTCCGCTTTCAGCTTTCCATACCCCTTCCCCGCCTCTCAAGTTCTTAAGTTGGACTTTTTACCCAGCCGCGACAGTCTCCTTTGAACACAAGGGCTTTAGCTATGTGATTCACAGTGCCCCTTGTCCTGAGCCAAATACTTCATTTGAACTCTTTAAACTACTCCCGTATTCACTCTTTTTTCTACACGTTGTCTACTATTACAATTGAAGAATGTCCAGAGTTCAGTCAGGGAGGTCATGTTGACCACGGTTATAGACGTCGTTAAGATGTCAAGATCTGCCATTGTCCACTGATCCCAGGGTGTTTGTGAGAAGTCTTAAACGCTGATATTCTACTGCTAATACATTTAAATTCGGGGGGGGGGGGATATTTGACAGTACTGCGAAGGGAAAATCACACAGCATTGTCTAACTTGACATTATTTAAGTATGAATGTTTCTATGACTTGTTCTGGAATCCACAGGGAAAGAGAGGCAGAGGTAGACCAAAAAACATATGGAGAAGAGAACTGGATACAGAGGTGAAAATGATGAGGTAAACATGGAAAGAACTTGAGCGGATGGTACAGGACATGAAGACTTGGCATGTGTTTGTTGAAGGCCTATGCTCCTTGTGGAGCTAAAGGGTATTGATTGATTGATTGATTGATTGAATGTGAATATGACGTGTTGGCTTGTTTGTTAATGAAAGTAAACGTTTGGCAGAAATAAGTGTGTGCGAGTGTATATACCAATTTTTCTGCATTTCAATTTGACTTTGTATTTTAATAATGCACATGAGGTTTCTAACATTATATATACGAGTATTGTTTGATGTATTAGTTGATGTACAGCGAACTCTCTATGGGTAAGCGAACAGTAGGAGGACAAAAGAAACGCTTCAACGACACACTGAAAGCATTGTTGAGCAGCTTCAAAATTGATGTCTCCTCCTGGGAGACTATCGCACATGATCGCTCTGCCTGGCGGACAAACATTACTCAAGGCGCTCGCATTGCAGAACAGAATCTAGCTGATAAGGCGGAAGGCAAGCGTGCTGCAAGAAAAGTCAGAATGCGCAGCAACACTACTATCGACTCTAACCATGTGTGCCCCGTATGTGGCATGGCTTGTAGGGCCAAAATAGGACTAATTAGCCACATGAGATCACGGCACTGATGTCTCACAATTCAAGTCTGAAGTTGTCGCCATCTTCGCTTGCGATGGGCAACTATTATTATTATTATTATTATTATTATTATTATTATTATTATTATTATTATTTTATATATATATATATATATATATATATATATATATATATATATATATATATATATATATATATATATATATATATATATATATATATATATATATATATGTGTGTGTGTGTGTGATAAATGTAACCGTGATACAACGTTAAAATATCTCCAAAGATAAAATGTAGGGATAAAAATAATGCGTAAGCTACGAGAAGACATGATCGCCGATGCCGCGGTTCACTACCCGCCATGGAAACTAACTTGTTAGACGTGAAGGCAAAATGTTTACCCTTGGAGACGGGAGGGAACGGAGATCAAAAAGAAAAAATATGACTGAACACGTGCTTGAAACTAGCAAGGCTAAAAAGACGCAATTGGTGGGGAAAGGAAAAAAATTCACGTCCCCAAGTTGACACAATGTAAAGAAATGGACAAAAGGGACCTTAGCTATTATACGCAACAGTCATTTCTTGGACGCTTTTACAATACTTAGTCCTTTTATTTGAATGCAGCGGCAAACGCATTACAGAAGATGCTCGAACATATTTCAAAAAAACGCAAGTAGAGACAGACGGACCAACAGACAATAATACATACTTGACTGAGGTATGACTGAATTGACTTTTGGTAGGAGGTTTGAAATTTGAAAGGGGGGGGGGGAAGTCGGTGATTGGCCACAGATAATCATATTATCGGCGCACAGACGCGCATTTTTGCCATTCAACATAAATTGTCCAGAAGTAGACACAGTAATTCTTCAGTGGTGTAATTCCCAGAAGCTAATTGCAATATTTAGAGGGACGCCATACTAGAGCCAGCAGCTCAGCTGAGTTTTGCTAGAATATAACTGTGTTCTCTATTCATAATTCTGGTAAGAATGAAAGCATTTCTTTGTATATTTTAATATTGTTTAATGTTTCGAGTGATTTGATACTGCCATATCAAAATCTATCCCTTACAACAAGTAAGGATTCGCTCTAGATCCCCAGCCCAAGTTCAGGGTCTAGAGACAAACAAAATACATAAACGCCAGCAAGGATTATGAAGGGCGGATCAAGTGTTGAGATCAGTGGAACATATCACCTATCTTATTCAATAGCAGGAAGCTAATGAACATATTTAAGAATATGTAGTCTTGGGGAACTAGTACTATGTGAAACCAACTTGGTAAGATGTGCTGTATGGTCAGAGAGATCTGACCCCGTCTATGTGGTGTTGTTGTGTAATGTTGTGTACAGAAGTGGCTCAGGAGGTAGAGTTCTGACACATGACCCAATACTTTTGTTGCAGAAGTGTGAGTTTCTGTTTGGCACCGAAGTGGTGTCAAATGCTGTGTCGATATATACAAGTGTGGACCAGTGCAGTCTAGTATTTTGTCAGAGCAGCCTTATATTGCCTTCAAGCACGGAGAAGTGGGGCCACCAGATTCCAGCACCAGAACTACTCAGTCAAGATAGTGAGCGTCTGGCCTGCTGGACATTCACCAACTTATTTACTAACTAACACACCAACTATATTCCCATCAACTAGAACATACCATGTTGGGAAATAAAACTTGTATTCCTCCCATCAGTAAATGGACAATGTTTGGTAGTCATAGACTGGGAGTGATGAAGCCACCCCAACAGCACATCCATTAATCGTTCTCCCAGAGAAATTACAAATATAAACAGTAGTAATATTAACTAGTCTTGTAAAATACATATGTACACACCTTTCATTTATTATGACATATATTCATGCATTTCATTCATAATTTCAAAACCTTTCATATGTTCTGACCAAAATAAAACCTTGGTTCAGAACAAATAAACTTAAAGAAAATTTAATATCAAAATTTTAAACAGCTTGAGTTAGTTCAGTGTGTTATAAATTTTATTAATATTATTAGACTTATTAAATATCTCTGAGTGTGTGTATGTAATCTACCACAACACATTACATATCAGTACCCTAGATTTTTAACGTAGCCACATTCATTAGTAAAAAAGATATGTGTGAGGTCGTAAGTGGCAGCAAGAAGGGCCTTCTGTAAATTCACAGCTACATTTATCTCAGGAGCCTTCACAGCTGACCTCATGCATCACACTAGGTAACATCAACCATACAATACCATCAAATCCACTACATATATTGGGGTCTTGTCCAGGGATAATTAGCTTATCAGTAATATTAGGATCTCCTGGTGGGAGAATTAAATTAGGGGGACAAATTGTAAAAATTAAAAGTGTCCCTTAAAATAAAAGTTGGTGAATCTTCACAGCCAGTGGTGGTTAATTGATTAATTAATTAATTAGAATTACTTTAGTTATTAATTGGTTAGAGATTTATCTTGCTCATTGCTAAATTGTCTAAAAAGTATGGCGGAGCTAGCTAAGTTCAGATCAGCTGCTGTGCTAACGGCGAAGGATATGGGAATGGATGGTCAGGGTTTAATTCAATACGTAACTGCAGAATGTGATAAGTATATTGAAAGGGAAGATAGGAGGATAGTTGAAGAGAAGAGGTTACAAATTGAGGCTGATAAAGATCTTAAGAGGTTGCAGATTGAGGCTGACAAGGAGGCAAAAGCATTGGAGGCAGATAGGGAGAGTAAAAGGCTCCAATTAGAGGCAGATGAAAAACGACAGCAAAGGGAAGCAGAAGATAAAAAGGCCGAAAGGGAGGCAGAAGATAGAAGGTTGCAAAGGGAGCACGAATTACGACTAAGGGAGCTGGAATTACAAGGCCATGCTCCTGAAAATGGTGCCAGCCCTTTTGCCTCAGATGCTACGCCTAGTCAGGGAGCCTCAACATCAGCTATGGGGTTTCATTTAGACCATTTTGTTGAGAAAGACGATGACATAGAGGGGTACCTCAGTCGTTTTGAATTATTAGCTACTACATATGGGTTAGAGAGAGAGAGGTGGAGTTTAAAGTTATCACAGGGACTGAGAGGTACTTCTTATGAAGTCTTCGCAAAAATGAACAGAGAAGACCAAGACAATTATGACATGTTAAAGCGGGCTTTGTTGTTAAGATACGAAAAAATGGTGAATTTTATCGTAAGAAATTTAGAAATGCCAAACTGTCGTCTGGATAGACATACCACCAATTCTCTGCCAGACTGGAAACCTATTTGGAGAAATGGACTGCTCTGGGGAAGACCCAAGATCTTAAAGAGATGATCATGAGAGAGCAATTGAGAGAGTCCATGGCTCCAGACTTGAGAAAATTTCTCATGGAACAAGGTGCAGAGAGGTTGGGGGAGGTTTTAAATGTCGCTGAGAGGTATCAGGCAGCCCAGGCAGAGGTAAGTGGTGCTAAAAAGAAGCACATAGACAATTTTAAAGCTCCACAGCAATTTAATAAATTTGATAATAGAGAACAGGGTAATAAAGGTAGGACAAACCTTGAATGGCCAAGAAATGACTATCGTGACAGAAACTCACAGCTCAATGACCAAAAATACAATGAAAGAAAACCGTTGAACCAAGGAAAAAGATGGTGCAAATGGTGCAAGAAAGATAACCATAACACCGAATTTTGTAGAAGGAAACCTTCACACATTGCTGCAATGAAGTCGGGGACTCAGAGATTAAAGGTTAATCCTAATGGACAGCAGGAACCTTATCACCCCCCAGTTTGTGAGGATGTTATTTGTAATGGGGTCACCATAAGGTGCCTTTATGATACAGGTTTGGATTATGATTCAGTTGTGAAGTCTAGCCTAGTGGACCCAAGTCAGTATGCCACAGAAACAGTGGAAATACAAGGGGCGACTAAGGACATACCACTCATGACACTTCCCATCGCAAGGATAACGGTGAAAACTCGCTATGTGGAAGGAGAAATCAGAGCAGCAGTGATAGATGAACCAATCTACCCTCTGATATTGGGGTGTAGATACGTCTTCTTGGGGAATCCCGAGAGACCTGTGATCATGGCGACAGTGCAGACCAGGTCACAGAAAAAGGAGGAAGAAGGTGAACCTATTAATGCTCATCCAGAGGAGATGAGGAAGGCGCAGACTGAGGATAAGACCCTTAAGCCATGTTTCAAAAAAATTGCCCAAATGCCACACACCTCCAAGCAAGGGAGAATACTTTATGAAGAACAAACTATTATATAGGAAGGCCGGAACTGAAACAAATGGTCACAACCAGCTGGTTCTTCCCACTTCATATAGGGATAAAGTGATGGAACTCGGGCATGCGATTCCCTTCAGTGGTCACATGGGGATCAGCGCCACAGGACAGCGTATAGCTTGTCATTACTTCTGGCCAGGGATAACGGAGGATATAAAAAGATATGTCAAATCCTGCCCAGAATGTCAACGGGTAGCTCCAAAGCATTGGACTGCTCCTGCAACTCTAGGGAAAATGCCCATAGTGGGAACACCTTTTGAGAGGGTTGCAGTGGATATTGTGGGACCTCTCACTCGGACCAAGAGGAGGAACAGTTACATCCTTACTCTGGTGGACACTTGTTCTATGTGGGGAGAGGCGGTAGCCCTGCCATCAATTGATTCAAAACATGTAGCAGAGGCACTACTTACAATATTCACCCGATTAGGATTCCCGCATCAAATCTTGACTGATAATGGCTCACAGTTCAAGGGGAAACTAACGGAAGTTTTTAAGCTATTTCAAGCCAGACACTTTCATTGTAGTCCGTACCATCTGTGGTAAAGTGGGATGTTATAAATATTTATAGGGGACTTAGTGTACTGACTGAGATCAGCTGTGAAGGTATCTATATCTAATAAGAGTAGTGTATTATAGATAACCTTACTTGCTGCCACATATGTATACCTCAGTCAGAATTATTCTGGAATATTGTGATGACTACGTTATATGTCTAGGGTATGTATATGATGAAGTGTAAGTCACAACAACAACAGACAGATAAACAATTTAATTTATTCCACCACACTTGACAACACTGTGACACTCACATACATATAACACTCTATGAGAATATCTTAAATGAGTCACTGATAACTTTCAAATATCAATATGTATTCAGTGCTGTCATTAATGTATATGTGTCCTGATTCAAATACAAAGAGAACCAGGAGTCACAATCAATTTTAATTACAAGTTATATGTACAGAATTTATCAATATGAATCTTGGAGTGACATATTTTATTTATATTATTCTATGTGTGTCAGTTGTGTAGTAGTAATATGAGGAATACTGGTTTTGTTTTGTTTTTTTCAAGCTCTGTTGGTATTTGTCATCATGACTTCAATAGTTTGTTCCTGTTGTAACTAGTATTAGAGATGTTCTCAGTTCCTGGCATTAAAACAATTAATTTCCCCTCTTAATTTGATTTTACAATGTCAGTTTAAGCTGGGGTTACATAGTGTTGAGCTCAGCTGGCCACATCAGCTTATCTTTCGTGATGGCTGCAGGAACAGACTCCTCTGCTCGATTTCTCCCCTGTGCTCTGGAGACACCTCACTGTTAGCTATATAGACCAAGGAGTATGCTGTCCGACTCTAGATTCAGCAAAGCTCTGACCAAGTGCTGCTCAATAACTTTAAGACCACGGTCCCTGAAACAAGAAGGTTGTACCTCCTACTTCAGAACCAATTTATACTCTATTTCTACACTGAGCACAATACAAAACAAACCTGAGTTCAGAGCGTTATGCCAACTGTCAGCTTCATCTGAAATACTTTACACCAGTATATTCCTCCTTAATGGTTACTACGCCTCTGCAATTCCAGCATTATTTCTTTCTAGTCAATAATCTAGGTGTCAGTGTACTGCTTGGCAATTCCATGTAGTTTTACTTTCCTCCGACACCTTCTGTTCAGGCTGGAGCACTATAGGCTTTACCTCATGTTCGCTACTGAACCACACATTTATACAGACATAAGTATCAATTTACATTCAATTTTCATTTAAAAAGATATCAAATATTTCAAACCTACCACAATTCATGGAAATAATACACAGTGACGTTGAATGGCAATGAATATAGCACAACTCCGATCTGCCGATGTCCCAGGCTTTTATTTGGAAAAAATATATCCTGGTGCTCAACGCACTGTTTCTTAGTAGGTTTATTACAAGATGTGGCCCTGAACAGACGCTCTGAATTGAGTATATTCGCAGCTCTACCCAATCAGGCCATGTCTACACATCTTTTCAAAAAAGTACCCCTTCTCACGTTTCCCCTGACAACACAAGATAGTATTTATAGTCCGACTAATCGTGTTTAGCCTTACATTTGTTGCGCTCCAATCAAATAGGAGTTTTTTTTTTTTTTTTTTTTTTTTTTTTTTTTTTTTTTTTTTTTTTTTTTTTTTTTTTTTGCGTTCGCCCGCTAATACTCGAGGCGAAATCTCAGGTTATCATTTATGTCTAACCTGACATTGATTTTACGTGAGTATCCCTTTATTTCTTGTACAGAGACAAATGTCCCTCGCCATTCAGGCAAATACTCGCCGATTTCGGAGGTACCCATTGCAGCTGGGTCGGCTCAGGAGCCGCCAGTCCCTGGTCGACGACACTCCTTCAAATGTTCTCGCCAGGTCTCGAGTTAATCCAGTCCCAATCCCGGTCGACGAAAAATCCTCAAATGCCGTCGCCCGGGTTTGATCCTGTATCACCCGGTCGCCAGAGTTAACATGGAAACTCATTTCCCGTACAATGGTGGCCTAAAATTCTGCCACTGAGCGATTCTGATTTTGGTGTTGTCTGACACCCTCACTATTTTATTTTGGCTATAATTTGGTAATTCTTAGACTATTTGCGTAACGTTTAACATATTATTTGTCAGCAAGTCCTAAGGAACCCAAATATACAAATTTAAAAGAGCTAAGTTGCTGCGTTCAAAATATGCAATTTCTTCTACCTCCTGTTTCGAAGATGTGCTGTCTGGGTACTGTAATGTTTTCAAACGTAAACCAGTATAATGTCATGTTTCCCAATAAGAATTTTGTAAGTTTAAAAACCTAACTCTGGTATGGGTAGTGTTTTTATCACTGTCGATTTGAAAAAAAGCCAGTGCTTGTGGCCTTACACGCGTGATGGTAGTAATTGTGTATCGCGCGACTCGTGTTAGTATTGCCTGTGCCTGCTTTCTGCCTCTCCCTTCTTTCTATCTTTAGTCCATCTGTCTTTTGTTTTTGGTAACATAGTGTAGAAAAAGACATGAATGGAATTTTAATTCTAGGTCAACTTGCGTATTTCAAGGTTTTTCTTAGAAATGGAGTACACTTTTTAGTGTGTTTGGGAAACGCGTGTATACTGCAGAAGGCTTTACTATCAACGTGTCTTTCCTTTTATTAAATTATTTGTTAGGCTTTACATTTACCTGATAATTTATATATGTGGATTAGAATATTTCACATCTCCCCTCTTAAAACAGACATCTTATGTCAGTCCTTTATTCTATATACACATAGATAAATGTAAGTCAACTTGACTTTACTCTGCTGTTGTGCTATCGTGGTTTTATGTAGTTGGGTCCATTCAGAGTAAGCACTACTCATGAAATCTGCCTCAGACCTCTACAACCAATAATATCTTTCGGCTATGTTACTGAACCGCCGCAAGTGTGACTGCTTGTCTTAATGCTGCTTCATAACCCTTATTCACCATTTCTCTTCTCTGAGTCTGCGCAATGACATGTCCAGAGAACATTAGATTTTCCTCAAAATGTACGTTATGAGGAGATAACCTATACCTGGTGATAGCAGAGTTTTCGTAGTGGATCCCATAATCTTCTTATTAACCTGTATGAAACATTCGGAATATCCTCAATCAAAGAGGCAACTCAGGGATTCATTACGTTCCTCCGAAATGTTTACATCCAACAAGTTTGTCTGATCTCAGGTTTTACTGGAATCTGATAGTATCCTTTACTCAGATCCACCCTTGAGAAATATTTAGCTTTATTTAGCCTGGCAAACAACTGATTTGTATCCGGCAATGGATCCACCTGTCCTTCTGTAATAGCATTCAGTCTCCTGTAATCTATACAGAGTCTATGTTCTCCAGAGGGCTTCCTTAAGAGTACAACACTGGAACTATACGAGGATTCACTGTGTGAAATAATTCCTTCCTTCAACAAATAGTCTATCTCTTCCTTCAAAGCTTTCTCCTTAGCAAACGGAATCGAATATGGTTTCATACAGATAGGCGTGGGGTCTATCAGTTTCATATCATATTCCAATAGGTTTGTATGCCCTGGTCGGTCTGTTAACACCTCTGCATGATTATTTAGAACCTGTTGCACTCTCTCTTTCTGAGTTTTCGTTAAATGTGTACTGATTTTCACCTGTGCCGCTGTTTCACAGGGGTGTAAGGGATATTCAAATGATGAAAGTGGTTCCTTTTTCATCTCCATGGCAATGGACAAGGTCAACAAGTGTGTCTCTTCCTGATGTTCTCTTTCCAAATATTTCTTCAGGAGATTCACATGATAGATTTTTTCTTTCCCCTTCTTATCTATCTTATAATTGGTTCTAGACACCTTCTCTAGAACTGTATATGGACCTTGCCATCCAATCTGTAACTTATTCTGACTCCCGGGGAGAAGAAGCAGTACCTTCTCTCCCACAGCTAAATCTCTGTCTTTCGCCTTCCTGTTATAATAGGCAGCATGTTTCTTCCTGGCTTGTTTCAAATTTTCATTGGCAAGTTTCCAGCCAGTTTTTAAACGAGTGGTCAGCTCATTCACATATTGGTATGAAGATGTAATATTTTCCTCTGCCTTTTCATCCGTCCACGTTCTTAACAGCGTTACATATGGACCTTTAATTTTGTGGACCTATTTGTCCATGCACCGGTATGGTCTCTTCCACTTGAAGCGCTATAGTGATGATTTTTCTTCCCAGAATTATCATTCACAAAACGACCGCTACCAATTCTTCTTTTGGGACTTTCTCCCCACTTAAAATTCTTGATGAGAGATTTCCTCTCTACATCCTCTTCCTCCAGTTTGTTTAAGTCCGATTGAGGGATTTTCGGCTTATCCTGGGGTAAGACATCTTTTTGCACTCTCCGCATAGTGGCCATTGTAAAACAGTTAAGTGAAGCTTGTCCGTGAAAAGGGGCTTCCCATTCCATTTGGTCCACTTTATCAAATTGATATTTCCTTTTATTGTCAGGCCTAATTTTGCCCCTTGGCGTGTCCAGGTCCTGATCAATGTTCCCACTTGTGGGTGTTCCCTCATGTGCTATGCTACACCTTTCTACAAAATTCTCAATGTCCCATCTTGCCTTGGGCCAATAATAATTGTGAGCCACCTTTTGTATGATGGTACCTATTTTCTCATGGTCCCCATCTGGTTTCACATGTAGGCTCCTTATTAAGTCTGTCCTATATCTTTTAGGAAGTACCAGCTGTCCCTGACCTTTGGATCTAGCTCCAGTCTTCCTATACATCAACTTGTTTTTCATGTAAAAATCTCCCTTGCCTGGAGTTGTATGACAAGTTAACAATTTCCTGAAACAAGGCTTGAGGGTCTTATCCCCAGCCTGTGCCTTCCTCATCTCTTCTGGAGTGGTATCTAACATAATATCCTCCTCCTGTCTTGAGGTCGACCTGACCTGAAGGGTGGCCATATACACAGGTTTCCTTCTGCAACGGTCAGTGTCATGATTGTCCATCTGACAACTTTTACACCACCTTTTTCCTTGGTTGAAAGATTTTCTTTCATCATATTTCCTTTCATCGAATTGTGGGGTTTTATTTTTATTTTCATACCGTGGCCTATCAAACTGGTGCTTACCTTTGTTTTGATCCCTAGGATCAAATTTATTAAAGTTCTGTGGTGCGTTAAAGTTATCCACCTGTTTCTTTTTATTACCTGTTACCTCTGCTTGAGCTGCTTGATACCTTTCAGCAACATTTAGCAACTCACCCAGCCTCTCTGCACCTTGTTCCATGAGAAACTTTCTCAGGTCTGGAGCCATGGACTCTCTTAATTGTTCTATAAGGATCATTTCCTTAAGATCTTGGGTTTTCCCCCAGAGAAGTCCATTTCTCCAAGTATGTCTCTATTCGTGCAGAGAACTGGTGATAGGTTTCACCTGACAGTAGTTTAGCATTCCTAAATTTTTTTCTATAAAATTCTGCATTCTTTTCATATCTTAACAAAAGAGCCTGCTTTAGCATGTCATAATTTTCCTGATCACCTCTGCTCATTTTAGCAAAAACTTCATAAGCTGCCCCACGAAGTCCTTGAGATAACTTTAAGCTCCACCTTTCTCTCTCTAACCCATATGTGGTAGCTAATAGTTCGTACCTATTTAGATAGCTCTCAATATCATCGTCTTTCTCAACGAAATGATCTAAATGAAAATTCATAGCTGAGGTTGAGGCTCCTTGGCTAGCAGTGGCATCAGAGGTAAAGGGACTGGCACCATTTTCAGGAGCATGGCCTTGAAACTCAAACTCCCTTAGTCGTAACTCATGTTCCCTTTGTAATCTCTTCTCCTCCTTTTCTGCTTCCCTCTCTGCAGTCTGTCTTCTTTCCTCGGCTTCCCTTTCTGCAGCTAATCTTTTGTCTTCTCTTTCTGCTTCCAATTTCTTAGCCTCAGCCTCAATCTGCAACCTCTTAGTCTCAGCCTCTAATTTTCTTTCGGCCTCTTTTTCTAATCTTCTTTCTTCCCGTTCAATATATTTGTCACATTCAGCAGTGACATAAGCAATCATAATTTGCCCGTCCATGCCTAACTCTTTCGCAGACTGTACAGCAGCAGATCGAAATTTTGCCAGGTCGGCCATTGTCTAACAGATAAATGTCTAAAATATTTAACTAAACAATTTTATCTATGACTAATTAACTCAGGACAACACAGGCACTGTGAGCTCAACCTTATTTATTTTCACCCAAGGATACCTTTTAATTCTTATATTCCCTGAAGTGAATTACCCCCAATATTTTTACTAGGGAAAGATTCAAAATCCCGAGAGCGAGACCCCAATATATGTGGTAAAGTGGGATGTTATAAATATTTATAGGGGACTTAGTGTACTGACTGAGATCAGCTGTGAAGGTATCTATATCTAATAAGAGTAGTGTATTATAGATAACCTTACTTGCTGCCACATATGTATACCTCAGTCAGAATTATTCTGGAATATTGTGATGACTACGTTATATGTCTAGGGTATGTATATGATGAAGTGTAAGTCACAACAACAACAGACAGATAAACAATTTAATTTATTCCACCACACTTGACAACACTGTGACACTCACATACATATAACACTCTATGAGAATATCTTAAATGAGTCACTGATAACTTTCAAATATCAATATGTATTCAGTGCTGTCATTAATGTATATGTGTCCTGATTCAAATACAAAGAGAACCAGGAGTCACAATCAATTTTAATTACAAGTTATATGTACAGAATTTATCAATATGAATCTTGGAGTGACATATTTTATTTATATTATTCTATGTGTGTCAGTTGTGTAGCAGTAATATGAGGAATACTGGTTTTTTTTTCAAGCTCTGTTGGTATTTGTCATCATGACTTCAATAGTTTGTTTCTGTTGGAACTAGTATTAGAGATGTTCTCAGTTCCTGGCATTAAAACAATTAATTTCCCCTCTTAATTTGATTTTACAATGTCAGTTTAAGCTGGGGTTACATAGTGTTGAGCTCAGCTGGCCACATCAGCTTATCTTTCGTGATGGCGGCAGGAACAGACTCCTCTGCTCGATTTCTCCCCTGTGCTCTGGAGACACCTCACTGTTAGCTATATGGACCAAGGAGTATGCTGTCCGACTCTGGATTCAGCAAAGCTCTGACCAAGTGCTGCTCAATAACTTTAAGACCACGGTCCCTGAAACAAGAAGGTTGTACCTCCTACTTCAGAACCAATTTATACTCTATTTCTACACTGAGCACAATACAAAACAAACCTGAGTTCAGAGCGTTATGCCAACTGTCAGCTTCATCTGAAATACTTTACACCAGTATATTCCTCCTTAATGGTTACTACGCCTCTGCAATTCCAGCATTATTTCTTTCTAGTCAATAATCTAGGTGTCAGTGTACTGCTTGGCAATTCCATGTAGTTTTACTTTCCTCCGACACCTTCTGTTCAGGCTGGAGCACTATAGGCTTTACCTCATGTTCGCTACTGAACCACACATATATACAGACATAAGTATCAATTTACATTCAATTTTCATTTAAAAAGATATCAAATATTTCAAACCTACCACAATTCATGGAAATAATACACAGTGACGTTGAATGGCAATGAATATAGCACAACTCCGATCTGCCGATGTCCCAGGCTTTTATTTGGAAAAAAATATATCCTGGTGCTCAACGCACTGTTTCTTAGTAGGTTTATTACAAGATGTGGCCCTGAACAGACGCTCTGAATTGAGTATATTCGCAGCTCTACCCAATCAGGCCATGTCTACACATCTTTTCAAAAAAGTACCCCTTCTCACGTTTCCCCTGACAACACAAGATAGTATTTATAGTCCGACTAATCGTGTTTAGCCTTACATTTGTTGCGCTCCAATCAAATAGGAGTTAACATGGAGACTCATTTCCCGTACAATGGTGGCCTAAAATTCTGCCACTGAGCGATTCTGATTTTGGTGTTGTCTGACACCCTCACTATTTTATTTTGGCTATAATTTGGTAATTCTTAGACTATTTGCGTAACGTTTAACATATTATTTGTCAGCAAGTCCTAAGGAACCCAAATATACAAATTTAAAAGAGCTAAGTGGCTGCGTTCAAAATATGCAATTTCTTCTACCTCCTGTTTCGAAGATGTGCTGTCTGGGTACTGTAATGTTTTCAAACGTAAACCAGTATAATGTCATGTTTCCCAATAAGAATTTTGTAAGTTTAAAAACCTAACTCTGGTATGGGTAGTGTTTTTATCACTGTCGATTTGAAAAAAAAGCCAGTGCTTGTGGCCTTACACGCGTGATGGTAGTAATTGTGTATCGCGCGACTCGTGTTAGTATTGCCTGTGCCTGCTTTCTGCCTCTCCCTTCTTTCTATCTTTAGTCCATCTGTCTTTTGTTTTTGGTAACATAGTGTAGAAAAAGACATGAATGGAATTTTAATTCTAGGTCAACTTGCGTATTTCAAGGTTTTTCTTAGAAATGGAGTACACTTTTTAGTGTGTTTGGGAAACGCGTGTATACTGCAGAAGGCTTTACTATCAACGTGAAACGTTACAATTTGCAGACGCAGGAGAACACAAGGGGGATTTCGAGTACAGTCATTGTGACAGCACTGTTCTTTACCATTCTTCTTTCCTTTTATTAAATTATTTGTTAGGCTTTACATTTACCTGATAATTTATATATGTGGATTAGAATATTTCACGACACCATCCACAAGGGAACGGCCAGGTAGAGAGGTTCAATGGGACTCTCATTTCTATCCTGAGGAAGCTGGCACACGAAAAACAGGATCTGTGGGATCAATTCCTGCCCGCCGCGTTGTTTGCGTATCGGGAGGTACCACATAGTTCAACCGGGATGGCTCCCGCAACTCTGCTATTTGGGAGACCCATAAAAGGTCCATTGGAAGCTTTATTAAGGACCTGGACAGATGAGAAGGCAGAAGAGACCGTTACCTCATCTTATCAATACGTGAACGAACTGACCACTCGTTTGAAAGCTGGATGGAAACTGGCAAATGATAATTTGAAACAAGCCAGGAAGAAACATGCAGCATATTTTAATAGGAAGGCAAAGGACAGAGAACTAGCTGTGGGAGAGAAGGTGCTGCTTCTACTACCCGGTAGCCAGAATAAATTACAAATTGGATGGCAAGCTCCATATACGGTTCTAGAGAAGGTGTCTAGAACAAACTATAAAATTGACAAAAAGGGGAAGGAGAAAATTTATCATGTAAACCTTTTAAAGAAGTATCTGGACAGACCACTCCAGGAAAGCACCCCCTTACTGACCTTGGCTATCGCAACTCAAATGCAAAAGGAACCACTCACCTCACATGAATACCCATTACATCCTTGTGAAACAGCAGCACAGGTAAAAGTCAGTAAGCACCTGACTAAAAATCAGAGGGAGAGAGTTCAACAGGTTCTGGAGGAACATACAGATGTATTAACAGATAAACCAGGACATACAAACTTGCTACAGTATGACATGAAACTGGTAGACTCAAACCCAATCTGTATGAGAGCCTATTCTATTCCGTTCGCGAAGGAGAAGGCATTGAAAGAAGAAATATATTATTTGTTGAAGGAGGGGATTATTTCACACAGTGAATCATCTTTTAGCTCCCGTGTAGTTTTGTTGAGAAAACCGTCTGGGGAACACAGACTGTGCATAGATTACAGGAAACTGAATGCTGTCACAGAAGGACAAGTGGATCCATTACCAGACACAAAACAGTTATTTGCCAGATTAAACAAGGCAAAATACTTTTCAAAGGTGGATCTTAGTAAAGGCTATTACCAGATTCCAGTGAAGCCTGAAGTGAGGCCTTATTTGGCTTTTAGCACTTCGGATGGACATTATGAATTCAACATGCTACCATTCGGACTGAAAAAATGCTCCGAGTGTATTTTCAAGGATGATGCGCAAATTGTTGGATCCCCTGAATAACCCATGTATCACGAATTTCATGGATGATATTCTCGTCGCCACAGAGACATTTGAAGAACACATTGACTCCCTAAAAATGTTATTTGATAGGCTTAGGGAGGCGAACTTAACTGCTAGGCCAACAAAATGTTGTATTGGATGCAAAGAGTTGGAATTCTTGGGACACACTGTATATCAGGGCAACATGACCCCTGACCCCAAGAACTTGGAAAAACTGCAGAGAGCACCTAGACCACAAACAAAAAAGGACGTGCGATCATTCGTGTCGTTATGTGGTTTTTACCAAAAATATATCAAAAATTTTAACTCAATATGTGCTCCCCTGACTGATTTGACTCGCAAGGGACATCCAGATAAAATAGTTTGGACTGCGCAATGTGAATTAGCGTTCCAAGAGTTAAAGGAAAAACTCACTAGCAAGCCTATTCTCAAACTGCCTGGTTTGACACAGGACTTTGTCGTAAGAACAGATGCAAGTAATGTAGGACTCGGGGCGGCATTGTTGCAAAGATCATCTTCACCTGATGGGGAACTGAACCCAGTCGCTTATGCAAGCCGCAAATTGAATAAGGCGGAACAAGGATATTCCACAAGCGAAAAAGAATGTTTAGCGTTAATCTGGGCAATAAAGAAGTTCCAAATCTACCTGTATGGTAGGACTTTTGTGGTCCAGACGGATCATCAGCCCCTAGTATTCTTATCTCAGGCTAAGCATGAAAACGCAAGATTGTTGAGGTGGTCTTTATTACTGCAACCTTATCAGTTTAGTATTGAGTACATCCCAGGGTCATTGAATGTCGGTGCAGATTTCCTCAGTCGGCACCCCTGTGATCAAAATTAGAGTAGTGGTAGGCGTGAGGAGTAATTTTATCTATGTGTATCACTGGTTTTGGAACTTGCCGTAGGCATGTTTTCAAGTGGGGAGATGTGTGATAAATTTAACCGTGATACAACGTTAAAATATCTCCAAAGATAAAATGTAGGGATAAAAATAATGCGTAAGCTACTAGAAGACATGATCGCCCATGCCGCGGTTCACTACCCGCCATGGAAACTAACTTGTTAGACGTGAAGGCAAAATGTTTACCCTTGGAGACGGGTAGGGAACGGAGATCAAAAAGAAAAAATATGACTGAACACGTGCTTGAAACTAGCAAGGCTAAAAAGACGCAATTGGTGGGGAAAGGAAAAAAATTCACGTCCCCAAGTTGACACAATGTAAAGAAATGGACAAAAGGGACCTTAGCTATTATACGCAACAGTCATTTCTTGGACGCTTTTACGATACTTAGTCCTTTTATTTGAATGCAGCGGCAAACGCATTACAGAAGATGCTCGAACATATTTTAAAAAAAAACGCAAGTAGAGACAGACGGACCAACAGACAATAATACATACTTGACTGAGGTATGACTGAATTGACTTTTGGTAGGAGGTTTGAAATTTGAAAGGGGGAAGTCGGTGATTGGCCACAGATAATCATATTATCGGCGCACAGACGCGCATTTTTGCCATTCAACATAAATTGTCCAGTAGTAGACACAGTAATTCTTCAGTGGTGTAATTCCCAGAAGCTAATTGCAATATTTAGAGGGACGCCATACTAGAGCCAGCAGCTCAGCTGAGTTTTGCTAGAATATAACTGTGTTCTCTATTCATAATTCTGGTAAGAATGAAAGTATTTCTTTGTATATTTTAATATTGTTTAATGTTTCGAGTGATTTGATACTGCCATATCAAAATCTATCCCTTACAACAAGTAAGGATTCGCTCTAGATCCCCAGCCCAAGTTCAGGGTCTAGAGACAAACAAAATACATAAACGCCAGCAAGGATTATGAAGGGCGGATCAAGTGTTGAGATCAGTGGAACATATCACCTATCTTATTCAATAGCAGGAAGCTAATGAACATATTTCAGAATATGTAGTCTTGGGGAACTAGTACTATGTGAAACCAACTTGGTAAGATGTGCTGTATGGTCAGAGAGATCCGACCCCATCTATGTGGTGTTGTTGTGTAATGTTGTGTACATAAGTGGCGCAGGAGGTAGAGTTCTGACACATGACCCAATACTTTTGTTGCAGAAGTGTGAGTTTCTGTTTGGCACCGAAGTGGTGTCAAATGCTGTGTCGATATATACAAGTGTGGACCAGTGCAGTCTAGTATTTTGTCAGAGCAGCCTTATATTGCCCCCAAGCACGGAGAGGTGGGGCCACCAGATTCCAGCACCAGAACTACTCAGTCAAGATACGTAAGCGTCTGGCCTGCTGGACATTCACCAACTTATTTACTAACTAACTTTCTTCTTCGATCCTTAACCACCGACCGTCAAAGCAGTCAGTGGCCATCACGCCTAGTGGCGTCTTGTAGGGCAACAACAAATTGATTCCACTTTGCACGGTCGGTGGCCATCCTTCGTACAGTGCCCCAACTCTGGTTCATTCTTTGCATCTCAGCCTCCACAGTCCTCCGCCAAGTTGTTTTTGGTCGGCCTCTCTTTCGCTTTCCTTCAGGGGTCCAAAGCATAGCTGTTCTTGTGATGGCATCGGGGTCTCCTCTGAGGACATGGCCAACCCAGCTCCAGCGTCTGCCAGCTATGATGGTATGCATGTCCTCTTGCTTGCTACGAGTAAGCAGATCTTGTTACTAATAAACACACCAACTATATTCCCATCAACTAGAACATACCATGTTGGGAAATAAAACTTGTATTCCTCCCATCAGTAAATGGACAATGTTTGGTAGTCATAGACTGGGAGTGATGAAGCCACCCCAACAGCACATCCATTAATCGTTCTCCCAGAGAAATTACAAATATAAACAGTAGTAATATTAACTAGTCTTGTAAAATACATATGTACACACCTTTCATTTATTATGACATATATTCATGCATTTCATTCATAATTTCAAAACCTTTCATATGTTCTGACTAAAATAAAACCTTGGTTCAGAACAAATAAACTTAGAGAAAATTTAATATCAAAATTTTAAACAGCTTGAGTTAGTTCAGTGTGTTATAAATTTTATTAATATTATTAGACTTATTAAATATCTGTGTGTGTGTGTGTGTATGTAATCTACCACAACACATTACATATCAGTACCCTAGATTTTTAATGTAGCCACATTCATTAGTAAAAAAGATATGTGTGAGGTCGTAAGTGGTAGCAAGAAGGGCCTTCTGTAAATTCACAGCTACATTTATCTCAGGAGCCTTCACAGCTGACCTCATGCACCACACTAGGTAACATCAACCATACAATACCATCAAATCCACTACATACATATATATATATATATATATATATATATATATATATATATATATATATATATATATAAAGTATGTATGTGCACGCCCACTAGTGCATGCGTACAAATTATTTGTATTCTCTTGTCATTTTTGGTTAATTGATGTTAAATAAATAATGTAAGGATGCACGACAGAATTGGAAAACGAGGTGCAAGCAATATTACATTAGTAAGAGATAAGCACGGAAATCTCATCACGACAGTAGAGGGACAGGAAACAAGATGGGCAGAGCATTTCAGAGAAACTCTGAATAAGGAACCACCAGAGACACAATTGAATGTTCCTGAGGCTGAAAATGATCTAGATAATAATACAGACATCCCACGAAAAGAAGAAATCATCACAGCAATCAAAGGGTTAAAGAATGGAAAAGCTCCTGGTCATGATAACTTAAATGCAGAGCTATTTAAGACAGACCCAGAGCTAGAAGCAGAACTATTAGAACCACTATTTGCACAAGTCTGGAAAACAGGGACAACACCAACAGAGTGGAGAAAAGGAATAATTGTCAAATTGCCCAAGAAGGAAGATCTTGCAGACTGCAATAATTGGAGAGGAATCACTCTTCTCTCAGTTCCCAGCAAAATACTAGGCAGGATAATTATACAGAGAATCTCAAAAGCAGTAGACCACAAACTGAGGAAAAAACAAGCAGGATTTAGAAAGAACAGAAGATGTGTAGATCATATATTTACCCTCAGGAACATTATAGAGCAGTGCTCAGAATGGCAAAGAAGCTGTACATTAATTTCGTTGATTTTGAAAAGGCTTTTGACAGTATACATAGCGAAAGTTTATGGAAAATACTGAGGGCTTATGGAATTCCAAGCTGCATTGTGTCAATCATAAAAAGCCTTTATGCCAACTTTACGTGTAGCATTGGGCAGAGCAACCTAACCTTTGAAGTGAAGACAGGAGTACGACAGGGATGCCCCTTATCAACCACTCTATTTTTAACAGTCATAGACTGGGTGATGCGCCAGACAACAGAGGGCAATCCAAGAGGAATAAGATGGATTACATTTTCTACATTGGAAGATCTGGGATATGCAGATGACATTGCACTGCTAGCACATTCACATCAACACATCCAGGAAAAAACGGATAGACTTAATAAGTTTAGCCAGCAGGTGGGCTTGAACATCAACCTAAAGAAGACAGAGGTCATGACGCTCAATGTGAGCAACCCAGAGCCCATATCAGTAAGGAATCAGCAACTGGAAAAGACAGATGCCTTCACATACCTAGGATGCATGGTAACACCAGACGGCGGAGCAAGCAAAGACATCAACAACAGAATGAACAAAGCAAGAACAGCCTTTTTTAGTCTAAACAACATCTGGAAGTCCTCTCAGTACAGCACAAGCACAAAATTAAGATTATATCAGAGCTGTGTGCTTTCTGTGCTTCTCTATGGCGCGGAGAGCTGGAGAGTTACAGAGAAGGAAATGTCGAAATTGTCCTCTTTTCACACAACATGCCTAAGAAAAAGTCTCCGAATCTTTTGGCCGAATACCATCACCAACCAAGATCTGCTTACTCAGAGCAAACAAGAGGACATGCACACCATCATAGCAGGCAGACGCTGGAGCTGGGTTGGCCATGTCCTCAGAAGAGACCCCGATGCCATCACAAGAACAGCTATGCTATGGACCCCTGAAGGAAAACGAAAGAGAGGCCGACCAAAAACAACTTGGTGGAGGACTGTGGAGACTGAGATGCAAAGAATGAACCAGAGTTGGGGCACTGTACGAAGGATGGCCACCGACCGAGCAAAGTGGAATCAATTTGTTGTTGCCCTACAAGACGCCACCAGGCGTAATGTCCACTGACTGCTTTGACGGGTTGCGGCTAAGGATCAAAGAAGCACGACAGAATGTGTATAAATGTGTGCGTACGCACGAGAGATTAAAAGTAAGAAATAAAATTACAAGTAAATCTCCATGAAATGTGAATATGAGGAGAAAGGTTTAAAAAGGATCCTAACCTTCCTCCCACCCTCTCTCTCTCTCTCTCTCTCTATCCTCTCGCTTCCTTCCTACCTTTAGCTGTTGGGTAGCCTGTTTAGTCTTTCATATCAAGACTTTCCTCTCTCCTCCCAAGTAAAGGAATAAGAGAATCCTCCCTTTACGACTCTAAGAATACGTTATATTCACTAAAATTGCTCCGTGAATATGTCCTGACCTTGGCCTTTCGCGACAGACTCTAAATCTAGGAGGTCTTTGACACCCCCGTAGATTTATGTAGCCGGGTAAGGGAAGGACTGGTCCAAAGGCACCAATTATCTTATATGTATAGCCGTCCCACCCAGTGTGATTCCTTGTGGGACTTGGCACAGTACTAATTATCACTTATGTGGCAGGGTTGCCTTATTATTGGGTGATAGTTATTTGTTCCCTATCTACGTGAGAGTTGGCTAAACTGGCTTAAAGCTCGCCAGAGGTCTTAATTTTCTCACACTCTATCTGTGGGTTCAGGTATCGTTCCATTTTCCTTCTACTGCTGGTGTTAAGGTGTTATCAGCAAGTGTAGTTGTGATAATACGAACACTGACATATACCTCTACATTATCCAAAGGTAAATACATTTCCAACGGCCTGTTTTCCAATAAGATGAAGTTTTATTTACATCAAGTTGGTCAAACAAATGACAATGAATTTGTACAGAAAATATGTCCTTAGGTACCTCATATCAAACATTTCTATAATCTGTAACCGCGTATACCGTGAGTTTTCAGATATAGACTATATTAACATAAAATAAATTTTTATAGAAACAGAAGATAAAAGAAAATCTCAACGCAGATGTTTAATTAAACCAGGTTAGCTTCGAAACGCCACGCATTATTTTAGGCCAAGCTGCGCTTCGAAACGCCAAGCATTAATTAGGGTAGCTTCGCTTACGCCAAGCATTGGTCACGTGATTTCCCACCAATGGTTAAGCTCAGTCCTTTTTTTTCTTCCCCCGGAATGAACGAGAGATGAAGCCATTTTTTTAATCAGTAATGAATTTAGAGCGGTCGAGACAAGACGTAATTCTCTTTGCTCAGTGATATTCTATAGAGGAGATTGACTTCGCACAATTAAAGCAACTGTGTAATTTCGAAACGTAGAATAATTTGTTTGTGAATTCATGAAAACTGTAAGTATTGCTAAATACTGAATGCAATAACTGTTAGAGCCCACAGTCATAACTGAAACGGAGCTACGCTCGAAAACTGGGTAAAGAATTGTAAACCCAGGCATATATCTGAACCTTTTACCAAGAATGAAGGTCCTTAAGCTGAGAGAAAGTCAAACTAAGGAATACTAATGAATAAGAGAAAGTTTGGCTCTTCATTGAAATGAAGAGATAAGAAAAACGTGAAATCTAGACCACATTAACAAATAAACGAAGGAACACTAGAAGGATAGAGGAGCCACGCCATGTTTTAGCAACTTGAAAAGATTACGAGATGCAATAAGGAATATTGCATCATTAAAATAATGCATTGACTTTTTATGCTTGTTTATTAAATGTCAACATGCTATTATGCAAATTTGGTGTGGTTACCATTTGACTTAACCCAGTTCTTGTTGGAAATTGAATAAACATTTGTTTCATTGAACACAAATGCTGTTGACGAATCATATGTTTGCAGTTAGCCATCATACAAGTTATTAAAGGATCATGCCAAAGCTAATCGTTGCAGGTGCAACACAAATAATAACCATATGCTCAAAAAATAAAACATCATAGAGGATTGTCCCCGAACCTGGTAAATTCCTGTAAGTCTGTAGAGAGAAATCATCACCTCTAGCAGGCTAGCTAGTAATCAAAATCTAATACTCTCGATTCAAAACAGCAATCCCCACTACCCTACCCGGCCACACATCTCAATTTTTTTTTTTTTTTATATTAACAACAAAAATGTATTCCACTCCTAAGAAACATACATACTATAGCCATTACATTTTTTATCTTTTGCTTCATTCAGAGTTTTCAAAAACTTACTGAAGATTGAGCAAACAGCTTAATGAATTGTCAATGCATTCATCAAGTTTTTTTATCCATATACTCCAACTCTTCTGTTGTTTACCAAGTTGTCCTGTGCAGAAACAGTCACCCTGTTAATCATACTCAATATTAAATTAACATACTTAATAGAAGTAGCTATGCTACACTTTTACACTAGCCTGTATCTGATGTGACACTAATGAACCTATAGCATCTAACTTTTTTATGTAACCGCGTATACCGTGAGTTTTCAGATATAGACTATATTAACATAAAATAAATTTTTATAGAAACAGAAGATAAAAGAAAATCTCAACGCAGATGTTTAATTAAACCAGGTTAGCTTCGAAACGCCACGCATTATTTTAGGCCAAGCTTCGCTTCGAAACGCCAAGCATTAATTAGGGTAGCTTCGCTTACGGCAAGCATTGGTCACGTGATTTCCCACCAATGGTTAAGCTCAGTCCTTTTTCTTCCCCTTTTCTTTTTGTTCTCTCGGTTAAAATAGGTCTCCAAATAAATGCCTCTAAAACTAAAGCTATGAACTTTTCTAACGAGACCTTTGATATCATCTTGAACGGGGAAAAACTACAGAAAGTTGAAAGTTTCAATTATTTAGGCAGTAAAATGACTCAGGATGGTGACACAACAAGAGAAATCCATACTAGAATTGCTTTGGCAGCTAGCGCCTTCAATAGATTATCTAACATTTGGAAATCACGATCATTGAATATACATACCAAGCTTCGTCTGTTTAATTCAAATGTTATCTCAGTGTTAACATACGGCTGTGAGAGTTGGAAAATAACAAAATCATTGGAGAACAAGCTGAATACATTCGAGAACAAATGTTTTAGAAAACTCATGAACATCAGTTGGAAAGAATTCAAGACTAATCGACAAATAAGAGAAGACTCTAGGCAGAAATATGTCTCCGACTATATAAGGAAAAGACGATGGTCATATATATCGGTCATGTCCTACGAATGCAAAACAACAGAATACCACTACAGGCGCTCACTTGGGTTCCTGAGGGTAAGCGGAAAAAAGGAAGACCAAAAGAAACACTCAGAAGAACAATAATAAGAGAAAAGAACGTTGGGCCTAAATAATGTGCAAGAGCTAAGAGGAGTGGCGTCACAACGAACAACCTGGAGAGCACTGGTTTCTGCCTTATGCGCCGTGTTTGGTGCTTAAAGAATTTATTATTATTATTATTATTTTTCTTCCCCAGGAATGAACGAGAGATGAAGCCATTTTTTGATTAGTAATGAATTTAGAGCGGTCGAGACAAGACGTAATTCTCTTTGCTCAGTGATATTCTATAGAGGAGATTGACTTCGCACAATTAAAGCAACTGTGTAACTTCGAAATGTAGAATGTTATATTTTGTGAATTCACGAGAAACGTAAGTAGTGCTAAGAATTGCATGCAATAACTGTTAGAGCCCACAGTCATAACTGAAACGGAGCTACGCTCGAAAACTGGGTAAAGAATTGTAAACCCAGGCATATATCTGAACCTTTTACCAAGAATGAAGGTCCTTAAGCTGAGAGAAAGTCAAACTAAGGAATACTAATGAATAAGAGAAAGTTTGGCTCTTCATTGAAATGAAGAGATAAGAAAAACGTGAAATCTAGACCACATTAACAAATAAACGAAGGAACACTAGAAGGATAGAGGAGCCACGCCATGTTTTAGCAACTTGAAAAGATTACGAGATGCAATAAGGAATATTGCATCATTAAAATAATGCATTGACTTTTTATGCTTGTTTATTAAATGTCAACATGCTATTATGCAAATTTGGTGTGGTTACCATTTGACTTAACCCAGTTCTTGTTGGAAATTGAATAAACATTTGTTTCATTGAACACAAATGCTGTTGATCTAATACTCTCGATTCAAAACAGCAATCCCCACTACCCTACCCGGCCACAAATCTCCTCTTCGAAATATGCATACAAAATCCAGGATGTGTGTTAACTTTATTATCCAATAATACAATATTTCCTTATATCCTGGGCGATTATATTTATGCAATTGTTTTCCTTCAGCAGTTTTGTTTCGACAGCCTCCAGAATTATTTTTCTTTTCAAATCCTCCATTTTTATTCTATCTCTCCAGTTTTATAAAGGTTTCATCATTTTCAATACACATGCTGAAAAGTTAAAAACGAGAGGCGAGCGAAGTACTTACTGTTCATTGAAAAACTGAATCAAACACGTTGTAGTGCACAACTACACATAAATAAATTATTAACATCATTTAGTTGAATTCCTCGACTGTGAGATGGATAGACATTTGTACGTCTTTCCCTTTGGGCAAAATACTTCTAGACTCTCTCATTAATTATTCTTGCCGGCAAAGGCTTAGGTCAGCTTGGGCTAATTGCATTCTCATTGGATAAACATCACGTGACGTTGCTACTTTTAACCTGCATTTCTATTATTACCATAACAACTGCCGGGTAGATAGCGTACATTCTTACTAACGCTGACCTAATGAAATATACCTTCCATTTCCCCTTCTCTCAATTCTTCATTAATTAATTTTTATTTAAGTTTGAAATCGAAATGGTAATTTTACATTATGTTAATAACTGGGCTCTAGCATGAACAAATGCTGATGGTGGTAGGTTATACGGCCACATTGACGACCAACGGTTGTCATGGGACTGTGAAGGCCCGAGATCCGTTGTTGTCAACTTCAAACTGAAAGCAAGATGACTACCAAGAAATTAACGGCAGCACTGCAAATCGTAAATAGTAGCAGTGTGTGCGTGTGTGTGTGTATGTGTGTGAGTGTAAATAGTAGGAGTAGAAAAGATTTTTGTGGATGAGTGAGTGAGTGAGTGAGTGAGTGTGCGTGCGTGCGTGCGTGCGTGCGTGCGTGCGTGCGTGCGTGCGTGCGTGCGTGTGTGTGTGTGTGTGTGTGTGTGTGTGTGTGTGTGTGTGTGTGTGTGTGTGTGTGTGTGTGTGTGTGTGTGTGTGTGTGTGTGTGATGGATACAATATTTTCTACTGCGAATAATTTTACAGACTGGAAATAATCCTAATGTCTTTAACCATTAGTCGAAGGCAAATTTAATTTTGCTCTGCTCATCAAGAGAAATTGAACAAGTATAACATATGTGTGCAAAGTATAAAGGTGAAGGGGTGTTTTTATACGTGTATTTGTTACCTATTATTGCCAATGTTTCAATGCACATGTCTTTGTAAATTTCCACGGAATGTGAATAAAGTTGTTAAAAAAAAAAAAAACTACTTGGCGGCCCTACTTGTGCTGTTTCCCTAGGGCGCCAAATGTCCTGTTTGCCTAGAGCGCCAAACACCCTAGCACCGGATCTGACGGTAGTAAGAAAGCACATATAGACTAGGGTGGCCATATTGTTCAACACAAAAAGGAGGACAAATGCCATTTTTTGGTCATAAAAGGAGGACAATGGAGGACAATATTTTTAAAAAGTAGGACGAAAAGTAGGACACCTTTATTCAATAACTACAAGACGCTGAAACATTTTTTTTTTTACATTCAAGCAATAAGCTAATAAAATCACATTGATTTTGTGCCTACTTATATTTTTCTGATGATAAAATCTTCTTCAACAAAGTTGGGCTACGTTTTAAATATGCATAGAAATCAGAGCATGAAAGCTCCTTGAGATTGTACTGCACAAGTAGAGTGCGGAATCTTTCCTACAGTGCTTCCAAAGCTACTTCAGTAGAATGCTGTGCAATCACAGAAATGATCATAGCAGCTGTTTTGGTTTTGGCACATGAGAATTTGCTTGCAATTTCTGAATCGTGGAAAACATTCTTGAGTAACACTGAAGTACAATCCATTGATCTGTAAGAGTTGTGATGTTTTACAGTATGAAAAGTAAAAGCATCCTCGGCCGCTGCAACTTCTAATCTGTCCTCGCTTATTTCTTTAGTAAAAAATGTCAGTTTTGATTGCAAACATTCAGACGCAAGTGCTTTCTTGTGCTTTTCTGTTTCTATATGTTTTTTTTTTTTTTAAATCAGCTGCACCTTTATTTGCTACTGATACAAATGTGCCACCTCTGCATACAAGACATTCTGCTTCATACTCTTGTCGACCACTGGAAAACACTGAAATTTTTGTTTCAATTCATCCGTGAACACACACTTCTGTTTTGGCATTTTGAGCGGGTATCTGTAACATAAATATAATATAATGCCATTAATCAATGGTAAATTCGATGTTAAAGTTAAAATTATTTGTAAAATGCGGCAGACGAGGTTTTAATTTTAACAAACCCATTACTATACTAGTAACTACTCGTGTATTTTTTCATAATAAACAAATTTGAATAAATATAAAAGCAGTACGAACTAAGGTTAATATTATTTGTAATTTGCAATAGACAACGAAGTTATAAGTTATCCAGCCCCAAGTTCTTATTCATGCCGTTGTGTCTGTTAAATTTCCCCTTAATAGATGCCAATAAACCTAAACAGCGTTTAACCTGGGTTAAAATATGATAGCAATCTATTATAAACTATCGAACAACATGACAACTTACGGTAGTGTTGTTGGCAATTTGCGCTATCCGTCGATTTTGCGGAATAAAAATGCTTAATTCTGACAGAATTTCTGTACTCAGAAATCGGATTCCAGGAAAGATTTTTCAAAATGGTGTCTTTCATGTTAGTAATTTAGCCAATCACATAAAAGCCGGATATTTCAACATTTTTTTAAAAATCCGGCCGGACGCTCAGTTTTGTCGCAAAAAAGCCGGACAAATCCGGACGACTGGCCACCCTAATATAGACACGCCAATTATTTTTAAAAATGACAAATTTACTGCTGTTGGTAAGTTTTACGTGCTTTTGAGAGCCAGTTTCTGTGCGTGGAGTGGCAGAGTCTGTAGAGGACCTGCTTCTCGAGACAAAGTTAACCTGGTAACATCACGGTCTACCAAGATGTAACATGGGTACCTGTTAAGAACAGAACTGGTGTAAGGGGAGTAAATCTGAGTATGTTAGTAGACAAGTTAGATTCTGAGTTGGAGCACTTGTTTGATTTTTGGCTACTGAATTGTATTGAAAATATCTCGTGGTAGTTTCGAGAGATAGATTACAGATAGCGTGGAAAAACGCTGATCATCTCAAGTAGTGAGATATATTTATTCTGTATTGTTTTGAGCGGGGTGAGAATAGCTCGCGGCTAGCCCGCAGATGATTGATTGACTGAGTTGTGTTGAACAGTGAGGAAGTCTCGTGACTGCTTTTGAGCGGAACGAGTGTGTGATTTGGGGAGAGTGTTCTGGGCGTGTGACCGGGTAGGTCAAGACAGTGTTTTTGGGAAGTTTGAAATGCCTGCGCAGTGCTGAAGTTAAAATGTCGACTGATTTCTCGCTGTGGGTACAGCGTAGTATAAAACTGCAGTTTGGATTATTGTGAAAATGTTTATGAGGCCAAGATTTTGTGTAGGCCATTTTGATAACTGCAGTGTGCAGTCCTTAAAGGCCATTATTTCCTGTGAGAGGATAGTAGCTGAAGATTTTGTGTAGGCCATTTTGATAACTGCAGTGTGCAGTCCTTAAAGGCCATTATTTCCTGTGAGAGGATAGTAGCTGAAGATTTTGTGTAGGCCATTTTGATAACTGCAGTGTGCAGTCCTTAAAGGCCATGATCTGTGAGAGGATCGTTATTGATGATACTTTATAGGCTGATGAATATATATATATAGGCCATTATTTCCTGTGAGAGGATAGTTGTTGATGAATTATATAAAGGCCATGATCTCCTGTGAGAGGATCGTTATTGATGATACTTTAAAGCGCTGATGAATATATATTTAGGCCATTATTTCCTGTGAGAGGATAGTTATTGATGAATTATATAAAGGCCATTATCTCCTGTGAGAGGATTGTTATTGATGATACTTTGTAGCGCAGATGAATTATATAAAGGCCATTGTTTCCTGTGAGAGGATAGTTGTTGAGGAAGAGATAGCGCTGAGTTATTGATGATACTTCATAGCGCAGATATCATTGTAACTGCCGAGTGTGCAGTCCTTATAGTGTTAAGATATATCTCGTGTCGTGCTGTGAACTGTATCCTGACTATGTGCATTTTATATCAATGTGTTGTGACGTGAATAAACCAGTATTAAATGTCACCAGTCGTTTACAACCATCCATGACTCTTGTGTAGGTACCTGTGGTGTGAACGACTAAACCAACACACGCACTCAATATTCCAGACGTGACAGTAGTAACACATATTTATTACTAGCCTATGTGGCGATGATGTAGACTTGAACACACCTACCTCTGAAATAACCTTATTCTTATCAAGTGGTGGTTTACAATCAAGTAGGACCTACTGCTATACTGCAAGACTGATTATACCTACTTATAATATCTGGGTATTGAAAGTGTTACTGTTAACTAAAACTAAATACACCGGTAACATAGCAAACTACCGTTACAGTACCTAACTCTGTTCTTTAGTTGTGCAAAGGCAGCGAAGAAAAGAGCCTTTCATCCCCACCTCATAAAGCTGGACCAAGTAAGGTAAAATATCTAACTCTTCGCTCTCCTACGGCAATATCTGCTATGACAGTGGTTTTCAACATGGACCATATGGCACCCCCAAGGGGCCATACCATATTTCCATGGCGCCACAGCAAATGGTTAAAGTACCTTTTTCCCAGTTAATAGTGACTATTAGGGGGCAACAAATGAAGCTCAGAAGGGGGCCATAAGCAAAAAAAACAAGTTGAGAGCCCCTGTGCTATGAGACCACCTTTCACTGCCGGTTTGTAAAGTCTAGAGTTTCCGACTTTACTGAAACAACTGATGATACATGCTTTTCCCCTTCCCCCTCAACCCCCACTTCCCCCCCCGGTCCCCCTGTATATCGGGAATTTGGAGCCCGGAAATATGTTTGTATATTGTTTTTTATTATCAGGAGCGAGTTGGGAGCCGCGCTAGTGCAGTGGTTACCACACTGCGCTGGCGATCAGGAGATCCCAGTTTCACGCCCGGGCGAGTACATTTGAAGAAGTATCGTCTACCGTGACTTGGACTGGAATAATTCGAGCCCTGGCGAAGATATTTGAAGAAGTGTCGACGACCTGGGACAGGAATAACCTGAACGGCTCCTGAGCCGACCCAGCGCTAATGGGTACCTCCGAAGACGGCGAGTATCTGCCTGAATGGCGAGAGGACACCTGTCAGCGTACGGTACAGAGAAAAGGGATACTCATGTAAAATCAGTCTCAGGGTAGACATATTAACCGGATATTTCGCCTCGAGTAATAGCGGGCGTATGATAAAAAAAAAAAAAGAAATGAGTGAGTAACCAGGCAAATAATGACGGATATGAATAATGTTATGCTTTTTCTACTGCAGGACATAATGACGTCACTCCTTCAATTGTATTAATTTCCTTCCTTTCTATTCCATGTCATCTTCATGGAATCTTTGTTACAAAACAAAAACAAAAACATGCGATGATTTTACGAGGAATTATTTGTAATATGTAGGGTGGAGAAATCCATTCATTGTCCCTCAAAGCTGGTGTGAGCATGTTCTTTTAATGGATGTTCAATGTAGTTTTCGCGGTACCTCGTGTTTCTATTTTCCCGAAAATGCTGCATGAAAAGATTGGAAGACATGCTCACTCTTTTCGTCGGTGTTCAATTTAGTTTTCACTGTGTAATGCGTGCCTATTCCGTATTTTCCCGAAAAACTAATAGACAAATACCTGTGGAACAATCATACACAGTACAGGTAACCGAAATATCTTACTATCAAGACTTTGTTACATGAAATCTCAAATTACAAATAACTTTGGTTCGCAATGTAAGGGGAACAAACGTGACAAATACATAAAAAAATGTTTGACTCATCGATTGTCTACCATTTTTTCTCCAGTTTTCTCCCTTTCATTAAAAAAAAATATATATATATATATATATATATATATATATATATATATATATATATATATATATATATATATATATATATATATACAAGGTATATATATTAAAACAAACACACACACACACACACACACACAAATGCGGCAACAAGTTAATTATTGCAGACAAAAGTTAAGAAATGTGGATAAATGTAGAAACATAATTTATGTAAGAAGCAACGTCATAAAATGTTGACCCATCCCCCCCCCCCCCCTTTTCCACACTCACTACTTGACATCATATGTGGACGACCCCATAGGAACGAGATCTCTTCTTTAAAGTGAAGTTACCATTCGTTGAATTTCCCACCGCTCTATCGATGGCATTGCAAGAAGAAGGTCATACGTCAGGGATAAAAGTTATAAACACGCTGAACTTTCACATTAGTTCACAATGACACCTTCAAAAAATGAGCCAAGTCAATGGACCCATCACATGGCGCCATCCAGAAAGAAAAAAAGATGTCAATTGAAAGTAAAGGAAAAAGTAATCTGCGTAGTAGATACTGCCGTAGCGAAGTGCAGTGTTAGAGACTTGACTGTTCTAAGTTTCAGCTTTATGATGTGGGGTGATCGGTTCCTTTCCTGGCTATCTTTGCCTTCTTTAACTCAAGAACGGAGTCAGGTATCAATTTACAGCCGGGTAGACTGAAGCGTGACGCTACTAACTTGGTTCTCAATTCTGGTAACTTTGCCTTGAGAAACAACGCTCTAACAACTCTGCCACTCGACGCTCTGAATTGAAAGTTAAACAAAGATGTTTGTTTTATTTTTTTTTTTTTTATAGAACGCTATATTTATGGTATTAAGCGATCAGGCTTTACCTACCTTCCTCTGTAAATAGGAGGGGAATATGGTACTGTGTACGACTTTTATAACACATAAGGAACGAAACCACGAGGCCTGCAAACAGTAAATTAATATGAAACAAATATAAAGGTATGTTATCAGGCACTCGTAGGAAATAAAGAAGTAGAACACTAGACAACAGAAAAACAACAGACATGAGTGGCTTACCCAGGATTTGAACCCTGGACCTTCCGTGCGACAACACCGCCTAGCTATGCAAGCGAATCACACTGTCCTCCCTGCCATCTACGCATCCCCAAAAAAGGATGTTTCAATGACAGGTCATTAGTGCGAACCTCTATACATAACACCGGAAGTTTACCATGGGCAGTTCAGCCTATTAATGACGCAATCACTTCTGTTGTTCCCCTATATATCAGTATTGGTCAGTCCAACAAGACAAAGACTTTAATACTGTGTCCAGTATGATAGTAGACTTAGAACAGTAAGAACAGGACAGAGGGTAGGTTTGGTATTGTATAAACATTTATAACACATAAGGAACGAAACCACTCATGTCTGTTGTTTTTCTGTTGTCTAGTGTTCTACTTCTTTATTTCCTACGAGTGCCTTATAACATACCTTTATATTTGTTTCATATTAATTTACTGTGTACGACTGCACAGTCAAGGAGAAGACAGTGAAATCACACGATCAAGGAAAAGACAATCAATTGTGACTGATCATCTGATGAGAAGAGAAGCACTTGAAAGCACCTTGACCACGGGAAAAATAAAAGGAAAGATAAGTAGATGAAGATAGAAAGAAAGGATCATGGCCAGCTTGACACTACGGCATGTGAAGAGACAAAAAAAAAAAACAGGACTGATGGATAGCATAACAAATAGAGAACGGTGCAGAGATGTGATCTCCTACGCCCCAAGGCACGGCGCTTGACCTACCAACCCCCTCTTCCCTCCTCCCCTCCCCCCTCCCACCCCCCACCCCCCGAAAATGTACTTCAAGTGGCTTTGCTGAGTTTATCACTATAAAATTATTACTATGGCAGTCTGGACAAACTCTACGGAGATATTGTGATAGGAATAGGAGATAACTGAGATAGGAATAAGAAGGGATAATTATTGAGTAGCAGGACTTAGTTATACGTCATGTGTGGCACGAGAAGTCCGTGCGCTAAGTGAAGAGTTGGGATCACTCTTCACTGGTCGTCAGCTGAGAACAGGTTAGGGAGAGACTAACCGTAACGACCATCTACCAAGTTATGGCCAGCTCAGGTACCATGTTGTTTACGGTTCCGCTGCAGTGTGCAGAAGAGAAGAAGACTGATGAAAGATGTTTCCATAACAAATAGTTTTCATGTCGAGCTGTGTCCAGTAGATCGCCAGCAGTTTATTCTGGTATGTAAACACTCGTACAATTAACCGACCGCAGATAGACAAGGACAAGTGTTAGAACAGTGGTCCAGTGTCAGACGTGTAGGCAGTTTACAAAGAACAGTTTATGGCTAAGAATAAGTTACCAGCACTGGTGGTGACCCAGACAATACTTCGAAGCTGAATTTAATAGATTGAGAACAGCCCATTAATCAGTAGTGATGTGTAGTAGTGATGGGTGGATAGAAAACCAAAGTAGACAGCAGAGATCCTGAGTTAATCAAGAGATAATAAAAATAGTTCCTGACCAGTGCAGTACGTGATGTAGGCGTGTCAACAATTAAGTCTCATATGTTATATTTATTGATAATCAGGCTCGGAGATAGCCATTTTGTGAACATGTTCCTTGACAACAAATAAAGAACTTTTGTTGTCAGCTCTGAGTCGTCAAGTCATTGCAGGCATTGTAGTTGTCAGATAATTTAATCTCATTCAGCAGTCACAGGAGCAAGGTATGCCACAAAGGTACGGCGCATACAATTACAGGGACATTAACGATCATCATTAGTACAAGAATGTATACACAGTAGTGTCAGGTTGTAACAAACAACTACACAAGCACAGAACCTGGGTTGCAACTACCACAATATCAACAGTCTCAACCTGACCACTGCCTTCTTTGAACATATTCAAGTTGACGTCTGCGGGTGATTGTCGTGAAATATTCTAATCCACATATATAAATTAAAAAGTAAATGTAAAGCCTAACAAATAAATTCTATAAAAGGAAGAAGAATGGTAAAGAACAGTGCTGTCACAATGACAGTACTCGAAATCCCCTTTGTTTTATGCTTCGTCTGCAAATTGTAACGTTTCCACGTTAAATATAAGCCACTGCATAATACAAGCGTTTCCACAACACATTAAAACGGGTATTGCATTTCTAAGAAAAAAACATTGAGAGGCACACTGCGTATGACCTAAATTAATTACACTACGAATGGACAGATGGATGTAGGATGGAAAGAAGGGAGGGCTGAAAATCAGGAACGCATGCAACACTAAACACGCGTCTCGCTATTAATGCCACCCCCAACAAGCGTAACGCGATATACAATTACTACTATCACGCGTGTAAGGCCACATGCAATAACTTTTTTTCAGACGGACAGTGATAAAAACACTACCCTTCCCAGAGTTAGGTTTTAAAAAACCTGGAAAACGCTTATTAGGAAAGATGACATTAGATGGATTTACGTTTGAAAACATGACAGTACCCAGACACCACATGGGGATTGAAGTGAACAGGAGGTGGTAGAAAATGCACATTTTGAACGCAGCCACCTAGCTCCCTTAGATTGAGATATTTGGATTCCTTAGGGCTTGCTGACACAGAATACAGTGCGTTGAAGCCAGCTCATATTTTTGCTAAATAAAAGCCTGGAACATAAGCAGATGGGAATTTGTGCCAGTATTTGTGCCTACATTCATTGCTAGTCAACGTATCTGTGTTTATTTCCTTGAATTTTGGTAGGTTGAAATATTTGATCTCTTTTTAATGAAAATTGAATGTACATTGATAATTTATGTCTGTATATATGTGCAGTTCAGTAGCGAACATGAGACAAGGCCTATATCTATATATATGTTGCTCCAACCTGAACAGAAGGTGTCGGAGAAAAGTCAAACTACATGGAATTACCACATAGTACACTGACACCTACCTTATGACATGGAAGGAATTATAGCTGAAAGTGCAGAGGCGTAGTAACCGTTAGGGAGGTTAATACTGGAGTAAGCTGCTTCAGAAGAAGATAGCAGTTAAACTAAAGCTCTGAACTCTGTGTTTGTGATGTATTGTGCTCAGTCTAGCCAGATAGTATAAATTGGTTCTGAAGTAGGAGGTACATCCTTCTTGTTTCAGGGACTGTGGTCCTAGTTATTGAAGCCGCACCTGGTCTGAGCGTTTGCTGAATCCAGAGGCTGACAGCATACTCTTGGGTCCCTATAGTAACCAGTGAGGTGTCTTCAGAAACAGTGAATAGTCGAGCAGAGGAGTCCTTGCCTGCCGCCATCACGAAAGTTAAGCCCACTGTGGCCAAAAGAGCTCAACACTATGTACCCCTCGTAAATGACACTAACTTAATTAAAGAGGGGCAATTAATTGTTTTAATGTTCGGAACTGAGACCATCTCCAATACTAGTTCCAAACATACACAAGCACATGCAGTCATGATGTCTAATAAGAATCTATCTTGAAGAACAAAACCAGTATTGCCTCATATTACCACATCACAACTCACACACATAGAATACTAATATTGTATGTCAATGCAAAGACCACATTTATATCTGTGTACATAATATTTGAAATTACATGTTATTATATTGCCTGGTTCACTGTGTAGTTGAATCAGGATCACTATTGTAGAGAAAATCAATACATATGTACATATCTGAAATTTATCATTGAATCTTTTAAGATAGTCTTCTAGAGTGTTGACTGTTTGTGAGTGTCACAGTATTGTCAAGTGTGGTGGAATAATTAAATTGTTTATCTGTTGTTGTTGTGGTGACTTACACTTCATCATTTGCATAACCCTAGACATATAACGTTGCCAACACAATATTCCAGAATAATTCTGACTGAGATATAAATATGTGGCAGTAAGTAAGGTTATCTGTAAAACACTACACATATTAGATACAGATACCTTCACAGCTGATCTCAGTCAGTACACTAAGTCCCTATAAATATTTATATCATCCCACTTTACCACATATATTGGGGTCCGGTCCGGGATATTGAATCCTTTACTAGTATAAATATTGGGGGTAATTCACTTCAGGGAATATAAAAAGTTAAAAGGTATCCTTGGGTGGAATTAAATAAGGTTGAGCTCTTGGTGCCTGTTTTGTCCATTGGATATATAATTACAGATTATATTGTTTAGTTAGATAATTTATTTAATTACCTGATATAAAATGGCGGACCTGGCCAAATTTCGATCTGCGGCTGTACAGACTGCAAAAAAGTTGGGATTAGATGGGCAAGTTATGATTACCTATGTCACTACTGAATGTGACAAATTTATTGAACGGGAAGAAAGAAGATTAGAAAAAGAGGCCGAAAGAAGGTTAGAGGCTGAAAAAGAAATTAAGAGGTTGCAGATTGAGGCTGACAAAGAGGCTAAAGCATTGGAGGCTGATAGGGAGATTAAGAGGCTCCAAGTAGAAGAACAAAAGGCAGAAAGGGAAGAGAAGAGATTAGCTGCAGAAAGGGAAGAGAAGAGATTAGCTGCAGAAAGGGAAGAGAAGAGATTAGCTGCAGAAAGGGAAGCAGAAAAGGAAGAGAAGAGATTACAAAGGGAACATGAGCTACGACTAAGGGAGTTTGAGTTTCAGGGCCATGCTCCTGAAAATGGTGCCAGTCCCTTTGCCTCTGATGCTACGGTTACTCAGGGAGCCTCAACCTCAGCTATGAATTTTCATTTAGATCATTTTGTTGAGAAAGACGATGATATTGAGAGCTATATAAATAGATACGAATTATTAGCTACCACATATGGGTTAGAGAGAGAAAGGTGGAGCTTAAAGTTATCTCAAGGACTTCGTGGGGCAGCTTATGAAGTTTTTGCCAAAATGCACAGAGATGATCAGGAAAATTATGACATGCTAAAGCAGGCTCTTTTGTTAAGATATGAAAAGAATGCAGAATTTTACAGAAAAAAATTTAGGAATGCTAAACTACTGTCAGGTGAAACCTATCACCAGTTCTCTGCACGGATAGAGACATACTTGGAGAAATGGACTTCTCTGGGGAAAACCCAAGATCTTAAGGAAATGGTCCTTATAGAACAATTAAGAGAGTCCATGGCTCCAGACCTGAGAAAGTTTCTCATGGAACAAGGTGCAGAGAGACTGGGTGAGTTGCTAAATGTTGCAGAAAGGTATCAAGCGGCCCAAGCAGAAGTATCAGGTAATAAAAAGAAGCAGGTGGATAATTTTAGGGCAGCACAGAACTTTAATAAATTTGATCATAGGGATCAAAACAAAGGTAAGCACCAATTTGATAGGCCACGGTATGAAAATAAAAATAAAAACCCACAATTCGATGAAAGGAAATATGATGAAAGAAAATCCTTCAACCAAGAAAAAAGGTGGTGTAAGAATTGTCAGATGGACAATCATGACACTGACCGTTGCAGAAGGAAACCTGTGTATATGGCCACCCTTCAGGTCAGGTCGACCTCAAGACAGGAGGAGGATATTATGTTGAATACCACTCCAGAAGAGATGAGGAAGGCACAGGCTGGGGACAAGACCCTCAAGCCTTGTTTCAGGAAATTGTCAACTTGTCATACAACTCCAGGCAAGGGAGATTTTTACATGAAAAACAAGTTGATGTATAGGAAGACTGGAGCTAGATCCAAAGGTCAGGGACAGCTGGTACTTCCTAAAAGATATAGGGCAGACTTAATAAGGAGCCTACATGTGAAACCAGATGGGGACCATGAGAAAATAGGTACCATCATCCAAAAGGTGGCTCACAATTATTATTGGCCCAAAGCAAGATGGGACATTGAGAATTTTGTAGAAAGGTGTAGCATAGCACATGAGGGAACACCCACAAGTGGGAACATTGATCAGGACCTGGACACGCCAAGGGGCAAAATTAGGCCTGACCATAAAAAGAAATATAAATTTGATAAAGTGGACCAAATGAAATGGGAAGCCCCTTTTCACGGACAAGCTTCACTTAACTGTTTTACAATGGCCACTATGCGGAGAGTGCAAAAAGATGTCTTACCCCAGGATAAGCCGAAAATCCCTCAATCGGACTTAAACAAACTGGAGGAAGAGGATGTAGAGAGGAAATCTCTCATCAAGAATTTTAAGTGGGGAGACAGCCCCAAGAGAAAAATTGGTAGCGGTCGTTTTGTGCATGATAATTCTGGGAAGAAAAATCATCACTATAGCGCTTCGAGTGGAAGAGACCATACCGGTGCATGGACAAATAGGTCCACAAAATTAAAGGTCCATATGTAACACTGTTAAGAACGTGGACGGATGAAAAAGCAGAGGAAAATATTACATCCTCATACCAATATGTAAATGAGCTGACCACTCGTTTAAAAACTGGCTGGAAACTTGCCAATGAAAATTTGAAACAAGCCAGGAAGAAACATGCTGCTTATTATAACAGGAAGGCAAAAGACAGAGATTTGGCTGTGGGAGAGAAGGTACTGCTTCTTTTACCCCGAAATCAGAATAAGTTACAAATTGGATGGCACGGTCCATATACAGTTCTAGAGAAGGTGTCTAGAACAAATTATAAGATAGATAAGAAGGGGAAAGAAAAAATCTATCATGTGAATCTCCTGAAGAAATATTTCGAAAGAGAACATCAGGAAGAGACACACTTGTTGACCTTGTCCATCGCCATGGAGATGAAAAAGGAACCACTTTCATCATTTGAATATCCATTACACCCCTGTGAGACAGCAGCACAGGTGAAAATCAGTACACATTTAACGAAAAATCAGAAGGAGAGAGTGCAACAGGTTCTAGATAATCATACAGAGGTGTTAACAGATCGACCGGGGCATACAAACTTATTGGAATATGATATGAAACTGATAGACCCCACACCTGTCTGTATGAAGCCTTATTCGATTCCTTTTGCTAAGGAGAAAGCTTTGAAGGAAGAGATAGACTATTTGTTGAAGGAAGGAATTATTTCACACAGTGAATCTTCGTATAGTTCCAGTGTTGTACTTTTAAGGAAACCCTCTGGAGAACATAGACTCTGTATAGATTACAGGAGACTGAATGCTATTACAGAAGGACAGGTGGATCCATTGCCGGATACAAATCAGTTGTTTGCCAGGCTAAATAAAGCTAAGTATTTCTCAAAAGTGGATTTGAGTAAAGGATACTATCAGATTCCAGTAAAACCTGAGATCAGACAAAATTGTTGGATGTAAACATTTCGGAGGAACGTAATGAATCCCTGAGTTGCCTCTTTGATTGAGGATATTCCGAATGTTTCATACAGGCTAATAAGAAGATTATGGGATCCCCTATGAAAACTCTGCTATCACCAGGTATATGTTATCTCCTCATAACGTACATTTTGGGGAAAATCTAATGTTCTCTGGACATGTCATTGAGCAGACTCAGAGAAGAGAAATGGTGAATACGGGTTGCGAAGCAGCATTAAGACAAGCAGTCACACTTGCGGCTGTTCAGTAACATAACCGAACTATATTATTGGTTGTAGAGGTCTGAGGCAGATTTCATGAGCAGTGCCTACTCTGAATGGACCCAACTACATAAAACGATGATAGAACAACAGCAGAGTAAAGTCAAGTTGACTTACATTTATCTATGTGTATATAGAATAAAGGACTGACATAAGATGTCTGTTTTAAGAGGGGAGGTGTCGTGAAATATTCTAATCCACATATATAAATTAAAAAGTAAATGTAAAGCCTAACAAATAAATTCTATAAAAGGAAGAAGAATGGTAAAGAACAGTGCTGTCACAATGACAGTACTCGAAATCCCCTTTGTTTTATGCTTCGTCTGCAAATTGTAACGTTTCCACGTTAAATATAAGCCACTGCATAATACAAGCGTTTCCACAACACATTAAAACGGGTATTGCATTTCTAAGAAAAAAACATTGAGAGGCACACTGCGTATGACCTAATTTAATTACACTACGAATTACACTACGAATGGACAGATGGATGTAGGATGGACTAAAAGAAACAAGCGGAGGGCTGAAAATCAGGAACGCATGCAACACTAAACACGCGTCTCGCTATTAATGCCAACCCCCCCAACAAGCGTAACGCGATATACAATTACTACTATCACGCGTGACATTCAAGTCCAAATGGGAAAGAGAGCACCCGGGACATTTGAAAAATGACGCATATCATCAACTATCCAGAAAAGAACAGGTCATCATTTTTCGACTGCGCACTGGGCACAACAGATTGAGATACCATCTGTACCACAAATACAAAATTGGTGCAACAGATCTCTGCACCTGCGGTACCAGCCCGATGACAGTCGAACACCTGCTGCAGTACTGCCCAACCTACAGTAATGAACGGGGTAGCATATGGCAACAACCTACTTCTGTCAACGAAAAACTGTTTGGAGATGTCGGGAACCTTGAGTTGACTGCTGCCTTTATTAGAGTCATAAATGTGGAAGTCTGAAGGCGAACGAGGAAGAAGAAGAAGAAGAATACTATAAATGCTATCTTTTGTTGTCAAGGGAGACGGAAGTAAGAGTACTTTTTTTCAAACGATGGGGTAGAAATGGCCTGATTGGTTAGGTCTGTTAATATAGTTAATTGATAGCGTTAGTTCGAGACCACTAGTTCAAATAAGCTTGATAAAGCAACAGTGCGTTGAAGCCAGCTCATATTTTTGCTAAATAAAAGCCTGGAACATAAGCAGATGGGAATTTGTGCCAGTATTTGTGCCTACATTCATTGCTAGTCAACGTATCTGTGTTTATTTCCTTGAATTTTGGTAGGTTGAAATATTTGATCTCTTTTTAATGAAAATTGAATGTACATTGATAATTTATGTCTGTATATATGTGCAGTTCAGTAGCGAACATGAGACAAGGCCTATATCTATATATATATTGCTCCAACCTGAACAGAAGGTGTCGGAGAAAAGTCAAACTACAAGGAATTACCACATACTACACTGACACCTACCTTATGACATGGAAGGAATTATAGCTGAAAGTGCAGAGGCGTAGTAACCGTTAGGGAGGTTAATACTGGAGTAAGCTGCTTCAGAAGAAGATAGCAGTTAAACTAAAGCTCTGAACTCTGTGTTTGTGATGTATTGTGCTCAGTCTAGCCAGATAGTATAAATTGGTTCTGAAGTAGGAGGTACATCCTTCTTGTTTCAGGGACTGTGGTCCTAGTTATTGAAGCCGCACCTGGTCTGAGCGTTTGCTGAATCCAGAGGCTGACAGCATACTCTTGGGTCCCTATAGTAACCAGTGAGGTGTCTTCAGAAACAGTGAATAGTCGAGCAGAGGAGTCCTTGCCTGCCGCCATCACGAAAGTTAAGCCCACTGTGGCCAAAAGAGCTCAACACTATGTACCCCTCGTAAATGACACTAACTTAATTAAAGAGGGGCAATTAATTGTTTTAATGTTCGGAACTGAGACCATCTCCAATACTAGTTCCAAACATACACAAGCACATGCAGTCATGATGTCTAATAAGAATCTATCTTGAAGAACAAAACCAGTATTACCTCATATTACCACATCACAACTCACACACATAGAATACTAATATTGTATGTCAATGCAAAGATCACATTTATATCTGTGTACATAATATTTGAAATTACATGTTATTATATTGCCTGGTTCACTGTGTAGTTGAATCAGGATCACTATTGTAGAGAAAATCAATACATATGTACATATCTGAAATTTATCATTGAATCTTTTAAGATAGTCTTCTAGAGTGTTGACTGTTTGTGAGTGTCACAGTATTGTCAAGTGTGGTGGAATAATTAAATTGTTTATCTGTTGTTGTTGTGGTGACTTACACTTCATCATTTGCATAACCCTAGACATATAACGTTGCCAACACAATATTCCAGAATAATTCTGACTGAGATATAAATATGTGGCAGTAAGTAAGGTTATCTGTAAAACACTACACATATTAGATACAGATACCTTCACAGCTGATCTCAGTCAGTACACTAAGTCCCTATAAATATTTATATCATCCCACTTTACCACAGTGATCAAAGAGGAAGAGGAAGATAGAAACGAAAGATATATAAAATCTGCAGAAGACATTAAAGCGACGTTATTAAAAAAAACAACAACAAAAAAACACAAGAAACAACAACAACAAAAAAGCCAGCATACAGACAACTGTCTTGACAGGTGAAAATTATAGTGGTATATCAGAGAAGTTACTTCTTCTTCTTCATTTAAGGAAAAAAAATGTGTTTATTTAATTATTATTATTATTATTTTTTTACAGCTGGAGCCAAAAACCGACTCAGAAAATACACATAAATTATGAATGGTCAGTTCAATTAATTTGTCATGTTTTTGTGTCGCACTTTTAATGTGAGACTAATGTTGCAGTGGACAAATGGTCAACTATAGTTGTATTTTTGTTTCTGGAGAGTAGACCAGATCAAGTGGTTAATAAATGCAGTAGTGCTCACTGTAACATATTTTTTTTTTAATTCCCTTTGGCCCTGCTTGTACCCTATATTCCAATGCCATATTTGGTCTCATGCATAAATCTTGGCTACAATATCAACAAAGTTAAAGGAACCGATAATGTATTCTCAGTAAGAATACAAATAAATAAATAAAAGAAGCTTTCGTGACATTCAAAAGTATAAGGGGATCACAAGAAATCAAGTCCAACAAAATAAGTCTCCTACTTAAATGCCATTACATTCCTATTGTATGATTCTTCTTCTTCTTTGTTCGTTCTGAAAAGGACGTTGGTTGCGTTGTGTCCGTTTACGGCAAAGCTGTGATTTTTGCGCCTTTCGGCCCGACACATCCGACTTCAGCACAGCATTTTTGGGACCTGGTTAGCCTTCCTTCTTCGATCCCTACTCACTCAGCCAGACTGCAGTGATGCAGCCTGTTTCCAGGACCACCACTTGGAGGTGGAGTAGGGTCTTGGTCAGCTCTGGTTCGCTGACCTTGACGCAAGCAGTCTAGCTATGGGTCGCTGACTGCATTCCTCACTGTTGACGCGTCTTAGGTCCCGTATGATTCTGAAATACAGAAAGCTAAAAAAAAAATGTTAAGGACCTTCGCAAATGGGTATTGGCGCTGACTATAAAGATTGACAAGGTAGGACAGGGTCACCGAGGTGGAACTGATTGAACGAGCCAGATATATAACAGTTGAACAAAATGTGAGGTAAAGACGCTGTCATCGGGTGTGACACAGAATAAGGAAACCAGTTGGTAGCATGATACAACAGTTCATGCTCTGGAATCCCCGGGGTAGGAGAAGCAGGGGAGCTGAAGACAGACATGAGAGTGATTGTCGTACGGTAGGTTAATTGTTTTATTTGGCCCGTCAAAGTAGAATGGATGTCGACAGATACGCGAAAAAAGGTATAGAAAATAGATTTCACAGGTGGTAGATTGAGGGAAAGATATGTCTCTGGAGTGATTAGGTTATCTCCTCCAGCCTATACGTGCGACTGTATGTTATTACTAGACAGCCTTTGCCTCCCTATCAAGAATAAACAAGTTACTCTACACACACACACAGCTATGTGACAACGAGACACACTGTCGTGAGAAATTCTAATCCACATATCTAAATTAGAAATTAAATGTAACGCCTAACGAATTAATTCAATAAAAGGAAAGAAGAATGGTAAAGAACAGTGCTGTCACAATGACTGTACTCGAGATCCCCCTTTTTCTACTTCGTCTGCATATTGTAACGCTTTCACGGGTACTAGTAAAGCCTACAGCAGCATACACGCGTTTCAACAAAACAATAAAACGTGTACTGTGTTTCTAAGAAAACCTTGAGATACGCAAGCTGCTTAATGACCTAGATACACAAATACTAGCATTAATGTCATTATATACACTGCGTAATGAAAAGACAGATGGACTTAGGATAGAGAGAGAGAGAGCGATGTACGAAGGAACGCATGCAACACTAACACGCCGTCTCGCGATATAAAATTAATGCCACCCTCCCCGCGTAAGGCATGAAGCACTAACTTTTTTTCAAATAAACAGTGATAAAAAACACTACCAATACACGGTTAGGTTTTGAAAACCTGTTTAATGCTTATTAGGAAACATGACATTCTACTGTTTTATGTCTGAAATCCTGACATTAGTCTGACAGAACAGTCGAAAAGGCAGGACAGTTCTAAAACAATATAATAAAAAAAATACACGACTATCCTAGAATACATATTTTGAACGGAGCCACTTAGCCCCATTAAATTTATATATTTGGGTGCCTCAGGACTTGCTGACAAAGAATATGTTATGTGTTACGCAAATAGTTTAGCAATTAACAAATTATAGCCAAAATAAAATAGTGAGGTTGTCTGACAGCACCAAATCATAATTGCTCAGTGGCATGTTTTGAAACCACTATTTTACGGGAAATAGGCCAACAAGTTAAATCCGATTTTATTGGCTAGAAGAATATGTAAGCCTAAACATGATTAGTCGATTGCAGATACTATTTTTGGTTGTTAATAGAAACGATAGAAAGGGTACTTATTTTTTTCAAATGTTTTTGTAAACATGGTCCCATTGGCCAGACCATTTAATATAGTCAATTAGGAGCGTCAGTTCAGTGCCACTTTTTGAAAATTCAATTTGTAAAAGCAAGTGCGTTGAGATCCAGCTCATATTTTTCTAAATAAAAGCCTGGGACAGAGGCAGATCGGAATTGTGCCATAATTCATCGCCAGTCAACGTATTTGTTTATTATTTCCATGAATTGTGGTAAGATTGACCTATTTGATATCTTTTTGATGAAAATTGAATGTGAATTGATAATTTATGTCTGTATATGTGTGTGGTTCAGTAGCAAACATGAGGCAAAGCCTAGATATTGCTCCAACCTGAACAAAACTTGTCGGAAAGAAGTATAACTATATGGAATTGCCAAATAGTACTATGACACCTATCTTATTGAATAGAAGGAAATAATGCTGGAATTGCAGAGGCGTTGTAAACCATTAGGGAGAGGAATACTGGTGTATACTGTTACATGAGAAGCTAGCAGTTGGCCTACCGCGCTGAACTCGGTGTTTGTTATGTATTGTGCTCAGTGTGGAAATAGATTATAAATTAGTTCTGAAGTAGGAGGTACAACCTTCTTGTTTCAGGGACAGTGGTACTAACATATTAAAGCAGCACCTGGTCTGAGTTGTGCTGAATCCAGAGGCTGGTAGCAGACTCCTTGGTCAATATATCGACCAGCGTTGGTTCTCAAGAACACGGTGAAGCAAGCGAGCAGTGGAGACTGTTTCCTGCCGCCCACACAGAAGATAAGAGTCGTTGACCAGAGCAGCTCAATCTTATGTACCCCCCCCCCCTCTATAATTGACAGTATATTAAATAAAGAGGGATAATTAATTGTTTCAAATGACAGGAACTGTGAACTTTTCCAATACTATTTCCCCCAGAAGCAAACACTTGAAGTCGTGATGACACACACCCACCTAGCTTGAAAAAGCCAGTATTACCTCATAGTACTACATCACAACTCTATGATAATAATAATAATATATGTCAATACCAAGATTCTATCTATAAATTGTGTACATATAACTTGTGATTACATTTGATTGTGATTCCTGGTTCACTTTGTAGTTGAATCAGGAGATCTAATATTTGAAGGAATTAATACATATATTTTTAAACTTTAACACGTGACTCATTTAAGATAGTCTTATAGAGTGTTCTATGTATGTGAGTGTCACAGTGTTGTAAAGTATTGTGGATTAAAGTAAATTGTTTATCTGTCTGTTGGTTGTTGTGAACATACACTTCATCATTATCATAACCCTAGACATTCAATGTAGTCATCACAATAGCCCAGAATAAGTATGGCTGAGGTCTAAATGTGGTAGCAAAGTAAGGTTATCTGTAAAACACTACACCTATTAGATACAGATACCTTCACAGCTGATCTCAGTCAGTACACTAAGTCCCCTATAAATATTTATATCGTCCCACTTTACCACACACACAAACGTGAAAAACTAAGGATAAATGGGTATGGGTCTGACCAACACACAAAGGTAAGTTTCTTTGTAGTTTATTATCATTAAACTCGACAACATCAAAATATCTAAAGAAAAAGATCAAAGAATCGTTTACATGCATATGAAATAAAGCAGAAAAGTGCACCCTCCACGAATGGAGAAAAAAAAACCCAAAATTGTTAACCCAAAGGTTGAAGGTTAGCTCTATGTTACAGAATGAACAGTATTGGTACTCTATGAGACCCAGTAAAGAAAACAAAATTTAGACAAATCAGATATATGAATAGTTTCCAGCAAACAAGGAAAAATACTCATACGTTCTCTCAAGCAGTGGCCACTCTCACACTCTTACCTAATTGCCTGGTATGGTAGGTCTGTAATATGCCTTGTTAATAGAATTAGTCCATGAATATATTATCTATTTCACTTAATATTCTGTCACCCCAGTTGTCAAGATCCAAATTGGCCCCAGTTCATCCCCAGAAACTAACTAGTTAGGTGAACGCCTAATATGGTGCTTCTCCTGGATATAAGTGTTACTACAAATGGTTTAAACTGTGAGAGTTCTTGAGGTTCACCCTTTCACGGGGAAATACTTCCAGTATTGGGAAACATCTGGTTGCTAAATAATGTTACAAATGATGATGATGGTTCTTCTATCGGCCAACTCTGTGTTAGAGCGCCGATTCTGCACAGCGTATGTATCTAGAGATATACTCCACTTGAATTACGACTGTCAGGAGTCAGGGAACAATAACAATGTTATATGTACACCACTGTGGCTGGTAAAAAATATAAATCTGGATTTGGTAAGTCCAGTATTAAATTTTATTGTTCTCAAATACCATTTGGCGAGTACACGTTTATAAATGAAATTGGTAAATGCACAAGCCAAGTAAAGGAGAAAAGTAACAAAACAAAAGGCCGCTGGATGCCCTTGTGATTAGGTCTGCGAAGAATACAAGAAAACATTTAAGGAAAAAATGCTACTACTATATATACACACAGACAGGGACAAGACGATCAATCTTCTCCACTCCGTCAGTCCTGACTAGGTTTAAAAGGCACACGGTGTTTCCTTACGCCTACACGCTAGCAGACGTCGCCGGCGGTCAGCGTACAATGTTAATTAATATTTAATTTCTCCATAAGCGCTACCTTAACAATGATCGCCTGTCATTAAATAGCTATTAAATTGTCGGCGTCTGTTGGTTTGTCGTACGGTATTTTTTAAAAATAGACACTATAATAACAAATATACAAAATGAAATATAACGTGTATTCTATACTCCCACTATCAGTCGCTTTAATGCCTATAAGTCCAGTCAGCTAAACCGTCGGGTGTATCTCTCTCCTGTAGAGATTAAGTGTCGCGTCTGCCTACACTGTTAACATAATTACCGTCTAAGGTATGTGGGTTGCGGGTGGCGTAATTTAACATTTTAATTGAATATCTGGTATGAAATCGCTACGCGTTACTTTATTTCACTCGTTTTACTAGCGAGAAAAATCTAAGTGAAGAATATATGTTAAAAGCTATCACTTTTTAAATCATTAGCACTATTATCCTTTTACCAGAAAATTCAGAATGAAAATCTCCATGAAACACTTATACACTTTATCATAAGAAATGGGTTCTAGGACTGCGCGCTAGAATATTCAAAATTCTGACTGACTTCTGATGGCGGGGTTAAGAAAACAGCAGTATATATATATATCATTAGATTGCTCTGATCTCTAGTGTTGTTAATTTCGCGCTCCGGTGTGGAACGAAGAATTCGGAAACTAGCGCTCAAGAGGAAAGCTTACGATTCGGCTACCAGAATCTCTCGTCTGGCGCTGTTGACCGACATCAGAGGCTTTCGTTACGGCTAACGGGTTTCTCTTTAAAATGCCCGTGTCTCGAGATCAACGAGCACAGGGGATTCTAAACTTTCCCTGAGTAAAAACTTCAAAAGGTCTGTATTTCGTCTCTCTCACGTGCTGTCTGTCTGAGAGGTATTATGATTGACAGATGAGCTCGCGTAGGTGGACGAAGTAAACAAAGCCTGATTTGTTTTCCTGTTATGACTGACAGGTCACGAAGTGTGTAAACACTGTGTTAGCTCGTGTTAAAAGAAAAGAGGCGGGGACGAAAGAGTAAGCTGTGTAAGTAAAGACAGACAGTATAATGCATGTTTTTAGCTAGCAAATCACAGAGCAGCTATGAGGTTACAATAGGCTGTCATATTACTGTAGACTCTTTTCCATTACACGTCACAGTGATAAAGAGGACCTTTCACAGATGGCACTTGTTTTCATTTCTCATTATCTATATTTCTCATCTCCTTTTTGTGTCTGTGGCTAATGAAGCGTATAACCCTAAACACCTGTGGCTGACGAAGGGTATACCCCTAAACACCTGTGGCTAACAAAACGTATAACCCTAAACACCCGTGGCTGACGAAGGGTATAACCCTAAACACCTGTGATTGACGAAGGGTATAACCCTCCCAAAACGTTCCGTGTGTTTAGCTTATAGCCCTTGTGTAAAGCTTAATTCATACCATTTTCTTTCTGTTTTTTTTTTTCTTCTGAAATTACAGAAAGGTTTGACGTGAATGTATTGGAGGCCTATGGTCCGCATGGAGCATAAGGGTAGCGATGATGAACGCAGGCCCTATGTCTGAGGCCAGCAACAACTGAAGGACTGACAACAGAAAAGTACGTTTTCATTAATTTATATGGGCAATAAGTATGTTACCGGGGTCCGAAAGGGGAGCAAAGAATAGTAACATTGTACCCTACTACGCAATCGTAACAGACGATTAAGGAGGATTGGGCTTGGGCCGATTTCACTAGGAGTTCTCAACCTTTTATTGCTCATGGCCCCTTTCTGAGCCTCATTTATGTCTCATTGTCGCTGTTAGTTGGAAAAAAAGTACTTTACCATCTTGCTGTGGTCACCTAGAAATGTGGCATGGCTCCCTAGGGGCCATATGGCTCACGTTGAGAACTACTGGATTACACCATCCTCTAGAACAGTGGTTCTCAACGTTGTTACGGTGTTATTTTAAATGATGGCGTCTGCTGGGGTTTACCCATGCGCAACGTTTAGGGGTCATTAATATTTATAGAATATGTCGATATTTTACGGTATAGTGAACGCGAAATATATGCGGAGATTATGACGCATTCGCGTTGGGAAGGTCACGCCGGGTGACTTGGTTACAGGGCCTTTGTTACGCTATCCGTCAAGTAAGAAGGTCGTGTCTTGTATTTCTTCCAAGGAGATAAGGCTGAGTATATAGCCTATATTATATAGATGAATCGATGTAGACTGCAGGGTCAGTTCGGAAATTAATCTAAGCATGAGATTAATTAAATTAAACTAATAATGGAAGGAGAATCGTATTATGATTCAAATTGTAGATGTCAAGAACTCATGTGCTCATTTCTGGCTGTTGACTACAACAGCGCACGTATATAGCCACGATGTTCATCTGACATATTGTTTTGACACGGACGGATACTTACTGATATTATTTGGAATTCAATTGTTACGCTGAATTGTACATGAAACCTTTGTGAATGTCGATTATCGTTTTTGTATGAATCTCAATACATGTGGACTCAAAGCAGAAGGCTTGACCCTTTATTTACGTTTCGGGTTCGGTTCTACAGCTGTTGGTGTTTACCTTTGTCAGCACGATAACTCTCCCACAAGGGAAATCAAATACTATATACTATGCAAATCAGAACGTCGAAGGGATGTTCTGATACCCAGAGCTAACCATTTATAACCAACATTGATACGTCTAAGAGTGACTTTACTATTCAATAAATAATACCATAACCAAGGAAACGCAACACCAACCACACCACCACCACCGACCCGTCACAACTGGTGGCCATTAGTGGTTTTGAAAATTTTTCAAAAGAACGAACCAGAAAAAAATAAGACATTTTTCCTTTCGAGCGGAAATGGGACATTATTTGCATAAACACCGGTGACGTCATGCCCTTGACGACAGTATGAACGGTTGGAAAAGCCAGCAGCTGACAATGTCCTTCAAACAAACTTATTTGCAGCTTTCATACATCAAATGAAGCATATTGCCAACGTATTCAATGTTTCAAGCAAGCTCTAGAGTCTGTCGGCGAAGCATATAATGTACGATATTACCGCCAAAACAAGATAAGTCACTAATTTTAAAGGTTAAAATATTTCGTCCTGTTTGTCCAAATAATGTCATGTTCTTTTTTCGTTGTATCCATGTTAAATATGGTTCCTGTCCTTTTCATGTAGCGGGTATGGTTGGGCGGCGGTTCTTAATGAATAAAATGGCTCTCAGGATGCCGATATTTATTCTGAATGTTCCTAAGGCTGTGAATTAATGGCACCTCGCGAAGAAAGCGTCGAATTATCATTATCGGTGATCGTTTGGTTCGGACTTGCATTAATTCACTTTGCATGTTAGGTGTATAGTCATGTTATAACTGGTGTTTTCTGGTGTAATTGGTTCTTATTTTTATTCATTTACAGTCTTATGTTCGTAATCTATCTTGTTTATTCTGATCTAGCTATCTTTAATTTTAATTAAATGTATTATATTAACGTCAAATGAGTCCTGTGACGTCACTATTTGTTACGTACACAGCTTAACTTTCTATTCAGTTCATTCTTAATCTCTCACTTCCGTTTTATACCACTTAGTTATTAATGCATTTTTTATTGTGAAAATGTCTTGTCGTATGGTAATACTGTTTCGTAATCCTTGGTTAACCCATTGTATTGTTTGTATTCATTTCATCCTTCTATAATTTAATATTAATGCTATAATTTCTTCATTAATAATAGTGTAGATGAATATGATTAAATTTTTATCAGCTTTGATGAGGAATTAGGGACTTTGCACATATTTGCAGTAGTGGTCCTAGAAATGGGCAATGCACTTTATGCCTCATGATTATGGCATAAAATATAATGATTAATTATTAAAATTTTATAACATATTAATACATATTTAATATAAATTAGTACACTTTCTCAGTACTATATTGTGAACTTAGTGACAATTAAGACTAATTATTTGGGGATAATACACATAATTATTAAATATTAATATTAAGCGCTTGATATAATTTCAGCAGCTTATATAACTATTTATCATAACTATTTATGATAGATATCAGTGAGTATATATATAATATTTTTACAAAATATTATAGTTTGTGGAACTTATACATAACAATACAGGAATATTGCAATTTCTTATAATAATTATTCATTCGTTGAGTAATTATAATTATCGACATAGATTATATTGTTGATTACAATACATAAGTAATTAAATACTTAAATAAATTAACGTCAAGATGCTTAACTTAGACTATTTTATTAAAAATGGTAAGGATTTTGGAAAAAAAGGAGAACTTCTCGAGGCTTATGCATTGGCTGAATTTGCAAAATATAAGGCAGAAGAGGAGGAAAGGAAAGCTATTGCTAAGGAAGAAGAAGAAAGAAAGGTGGCAAGAGATGAAATCCTACGGATTGAAGAAGAGAATAAATTGAAACGACAAGAAATCATACTACAGCAAGAAATGGAATTGCAACGGCTTAAATTGGAAACAGCAAAACTTAATTCGCAGAGTGCTGCATCAAGCCAAAATGATAATGCTCAATCTGGATCTTCATCCACCCGACTTAAAGGCAATTATTACTTTAAATTACCACCATTCAAATTACACGTGGACGACCTTTCATCGTGGCTGGCGCGCTTTGAGGATATATGTAAGGTCAATAACCTTGACAAAACTGCATGGGCACTTAAACTTAAGGAATTTCTGGATGGCGAACCTGCAAGTGCAGCAAAAAACATTGATCCTACATTAGCCACAGATTATGAGGCCATTAAGACGTTGTTATTACGTCGTTTCCACTTGAACGAAGAGGCATGTAGACTACGTTTTAAAAGTTTGTTGCCAGATAACAATAAAGATTTCACAGGTTTTATTGCTAACATACGCAATACTTTTAACAGATGGGTTGAACTGGCAGGGGTCAACAAATCTTACGACAAATTAGTCGATTTATTATTGAGGGATAAAGTATTATCTTCTGTCAGCTCACCATTCTTTGCTTATCTGCAAGAAAGAAAACCAGAATCTATTGATGAGTTAGAAAAAATTTCTTTAAATTACTGCACAGCTCATCCGAATGCTAATATTTCTGGCTCGTTGATAAGAGAACCTCTTCCTGTAGCCTCCAATATGGCATATCATAATCATAACAAACCTAGAACACACAGTGTGGACAGAGGTAGGTTCAAAGGAAACTATGACATTAACTTTCATAAGGGACAGAATAACTTTAACAATAACTTTAATAGAGGAAGACAACAAACCAGAAATTATTCACCTCAGTCAAGATACAACAGTAATCCTCGTAACTCAAGTTATAATCGGTCATATCAATATAATAATGGTAACAATTGGAACAATAGCGATAATTATAACTCGAGACATCGAGATAACAATTATAATAGACGACAACGAGATAATTCAACTAATTATTCTCGTAATCGTTCTCATTCTCGTGTATCTTCACATTATAACCATAATACCGGGGCAGCAGTTACAAATGATATCACCCCTAAGGTTCAGGTTCCACCTAACGATAATACAATGAATTCTTCTGCTGCATGCTTTGCTATTAATTATAACGTGGCAAATAGTTGCCCACAATGCAATCTTATTTTTCAGAAGGCAAAGGAGACAGTGCTAAACTGCGGACACATTACACCAGAAGTAGGTCTTGCAGCCAATGATGGAACAGGCTCTCTGATTTTTAACAGAGGGATAGTAAACGGTTCTGTAGTTTCTGTATTGAGAGACTCGGGGTCCACAACCATTGGAGTGCGACAGTCGCTAGTACATCCTAGCTGTGCAACGGGGGAATATGTCCGTTGCATGACTTTTGGGGGAACTATTGAGTTTTACCCCACAGCTATTATCCATGTTAACACACCTTTTTTCACAGGTAACGTGAAGGTATGCATGCTGAAAAAGCCAATAGCAGACCTTATGGTGGGTCGCATACACGGCAGCAAGGATTGTTCACCAGAAGATATTATTGAATGGGAGAGACACAATCTATGCACTGGAAACGCCGTGACAACTAGAGCTCAGACTATGCTCATGGAGAGTGTCAATGATACAACTAGAGCTCAGACTATGCTCATGGAGAGTGTCAATGATAATAAGATGGATGCAGAAAAACAGGAGGATATTGAGGTCAATTCACCTATTGACAGGGAATCATTTGCTAACAAACAAAAAAATGACAAATCTCTAAATAAATTTTTTAACCTAGTTAATAAGGTTGATAATTTAACTTCAGGTAATAAGAACAAACATTGGTTTATTATGAAAAACGATATACTAATTAGATGTTTTAGTGATAAATCATTAGTAAAACAACTAGTGATGGTACCAGCTGCTTTTAGACGGTACATTCTTCAACACGCGCATGACTCGCAGTGTGCAGGACATATGGGATATACTCGAACACGATCTCGAGTATTATCTTCATTCTTTTGGCCAGGAGTGTCACGTGATATTTCGCAGTATGTACGTTCTTGTACTACGTGCCAGGAAATGAAAGCACGTGGGGCTTTTCACACGGCGCCTATTCAGGCTTGCGATATCTCAGTACGACCTTTTGACAAGATGGCCATAGATATAATTGGTCCACTTCTACCATCTGCGAGAGGACATAGATTTGTTCTCACGTGCATTGATTTATGCACACGATGGCCAGAAGCCATTCCATTGAAGACAACCACTACCACAGATGTAGCTGATGCATTACATCTAATTTTCTCTAGAATAGGGTTTCCTAGAAAATTATTATCTGATCATGGGTCGCAGTTTATATCCGATACCATGAAGGAGGTAATGAAAACCTGGAACATTGATAGGAATTTGAGTAGTATTTATCATCCCATGAGTAACGGTGCAGTTGAAAGACTTAACCGTACGCTTAAGCAACTTTTACATAAGGTTACTGTTAAACACCCTCAGGACTGGGACAGAGCACTCCCAGCTGTCCTATTTGCTTACCGAGAGGTGCCACATGAACAAACTGGCTTCTCTCCCTTTGAGTTAGTTTTTGGTGCCCCTCCGAGAGGTCCTATGGGACTGATAAAAGATTTATTAATTGATGCAGAGATGACTCAGGACACTCAGTCATCTTATGAGTATGTGATTAATCTTCGAAATAATATTATTGAGTCTTGCCAATTGGCAACAGCTTCTTCTGAGGCTGCAAAAGCTAAAGCTCGATCTATACAAAATCGATCTAGACGATTACGTCAATTATTCCCGGGCGATGAGGCTTATGTATTACTCCCTCACAATAACAATAAGTTATTGATCTCATGGACTGGTCCTTATAAGGTTACTGATAAAATTTCAGACGTTGATTACGTCTTAGATATCAAGGGACACAGAAAGATATTCCATATTAATATGCTCAAGCAATTTCATACACGTCCTTTATACTTACAGTCAATTTTTCATGAATTAGATGACAATACTGTATCTACTTGTCATTATTCTAATCTATCTGTTATACAGGAGGAAGAATCTTCTTTTCCTGAAGTGCAGATGCCTTTACCTGTACTTACTGTCCAATCTACTGAATCTTGGCGTGATGTGACCATTTCTTCTACGGTTACACCGCAACAGCATCAACGCGTTGCTGATCTTCTACAATCTTTCCCAGATGTGTTAACTGATGTACCGGGTTGCACATCTGTAATTAGTCACGATATTATTCTTAACGATGATACACCAATTCGTGTTCATCCTTATTCTGTACCTCTACATTTTCTGAGTAAGACATCTCAGGAACTCGAACAGATGATATCATTAGGTATTATTGAGACTAGTACATCTCCATTTTCTTCTCCTTTAGTCATTGTCCGGAAAAAGGACAACAACATACGTTTATGTGTTGACTATAGGAAACTTAATGCGCATACAGTACCGGATAGCGAACCACATCCTATCCTTGACGATTTACTTCCTCGTCTATCCAATGCTACACTTTTCACTAAAATTGACTTAACTAAAGGTTATTGGCAGATTCCACTAACCGAAAGAGCCAAATACTACACAGCATTCTCAACTCCACAAGGTCTTTACCAGTGGAACGTGATGCCTTTTGGGCTAATGAATGCTCCAGCTACCTTTATTCGCATGATGCGAAAAATTTTAGCAGGTAGATCAGATATAATTACCTATATTGACGACATATGTTTGTTTAGTTCATCATTTGAGGAACATTTTTTGGGTCTTGAATCAGTTTTGGAAATATTGCGGGATAACCATTTAACCGCTAAACCAACTAAAATTCAAATATCATGTAATGAGATAACATTCCTGGGGCACATTATTGGATCGGGACGTATCCAAACAATTCCCAGTACGGTTTCTAAAATATTAAATTTATCTGTTCCTCAAACGAAGAAACAGGTTAGGAGTCTGTTAGGTTTAATCCAATACTATAGCAGATTTGTACCTCACCTATCATCCATCACGGCTGTCCTGTCTTCGTTACTAAAGAAGAACATGCCTTTAAGGATAAATTGGACCGACGAATGTGACAAAACTTTTCGCACTATCTTAAAAATATTTTCATGCCCACCTGTTTTAAGATTACCAGATGCTTCTAAAAAGTTTGTTCTACGTACAGATGCGAGTAATTACGGACTCGGGGCATGTCTACTGCAATATCATGATGATGTCCTTCACCCCGTAATGTATATCTCACGCAAACTGAAACCTCCTGAGATAAAATATTCGACTGTAGACCGAGAATTGCTCTCCGTAATCTGGGCAATTACCAAGTTGGAAAAGTTTTTGCTGGGATCTCCATTCCTGATCCAGACTGATCAAAAATCAGTGGCAGCATTACGTCGCTCAAACCATAAAAGTGCTAAACTTGCACGATTTGCTATTACGTTGCAACCCTACGAATTCGAGATACAGTCGATACCTGGAACTGAAAACGTCATAGCCGACACGTTGTCCAGACATCCTACGGATTCTGAATGAATATTACAATTTCAAGAAAATTTTCTGACTAGTCAAGCATTACATTTGCAATGAACGGTATTGATATCAAGTCAGAATATACAACAATTCAGTTGGATTTCCTACCTAAATAAGGACATTTCGAAATAAACTATTGTGATCAAAATATCAAGTTTTACGGATCGTTTGAAAATTTGAACTTCAATTCCACTTTGAGTATCACTCATTTCGATTGAAAACTGTTAAAAAGGAACAATCTCTGATGAAGGGACAGATACGTTGATGACTTAGTCAATTAACTTTCAAAGTTTAATAAAGGAACTAACAATGAATGGATAATCAAATCATAATTTGATAATATGAACCTTGTGTCTTAATGAACTTTCATACAATTCAACAGGAGGTAACTACGATTGGATCTTCATGTCAAATATTATTAAATTTTCTAGTTATTAAATTAGTATATAATATATAATAAAGTCAAAGTGTGATGAAATAAAAAAATAAAATATACTAAGAAAAGATGAAACAAAAGAATATCACACCAATTAAACCTTTTAATTAGTGTAATTATTAAGGTAATGGATATTACATTATGACATTTCATATATATAGTTAAAATGTATGAATTTTTTCTGTTCTTTTCTTCTGATTGCGTTAATTTAATTAGGTATCTATCCTTACACTTCATTTTCACACGCATGCTAATTTAATGTATACTTTAATATTTGGTTTCAATTGTCCGTACTTCTCAATTTTTATTCCTTTTAATCTCTTATACTATTTCTCATTTTCCTCTATTAGATATTAATTAGCTAGTACCATACGTACATACTATAATTAATTATTTTAATTTTAGTTAGTTAGAATAATTTTAATAACACCTCACATTATTAGTTAGTCTATACATACAACAAATTAATTAGTTAATTAGTTAGTGACAGTGACATTTCCTTGTTTAATATAAGGTATATGTATGATATGACGTTGATTTTATTATAATATATTACTGACATGACCGCGACACTGTTCTAGATAGAACATCGTAGGTCATACGTCGGGTTTTGTTAAATTTTTGATAATTTGATTAATATTGTTCAAAAAAAAAAAAAAAATCTATTTAATAGATTTTTTTTGCCCCCGTCTGACAGGAAATCTGTTACGGTGTTATTTTAAATGATGGCGTCTGCTGGGGTTTACCCATGCGCAACGTTTAGGGGTCATTAATATTTATAGAATATGTCGATATTTTACGGTATAGTGAACGCGAAATATATGCGGAGATTATGACGCATTCGCGTTGGGAAGGTCACGCCGGGTGACTTGGTTACAGGGCCTTTGTTACGCTATCCGTCAAGCAAGAAGGTCGTGTCTTGTATTTCTTCCAAGGAGATAAGGCTGAGTATATAGCCTATATTATATAGATGAATCGATGTAGACTCAGGGTCAGTTCGGAAATTAATCTAAGCATGAGATTAATTAAATTAAACTAATAATGGAAGGAGAATCGTATTATGATTCAAATTGTAGATGTCAAGAACTCATGTGCTCATTTCTGGCTGTTGACTACAACAGCGCACGTATATAGCCACGATGTTCATCTGACATATTGTTTTGACACGGACGGATACTTACTGATATTATTTGGAATTCAATTGTTACGCTGAATTGTACATGAAACCTTTGTGAATGTCGATTATCGTTTTTGTATGAATCTCAATACATGTGGACTCAAAGCAGAAGGCTTGACCCTTTATTTACGTTTCGGGTTCGGTTCTACAGCTGTTGGTGTTTACCTTTGTCAGCACGATAACTCTCCCACAAGGGAAATCAAATACTATATACTATGCAAATCAGAACGTCGAAGGGATGTTCTGATACCCAGAGCTAACCATTTATAACCAACATTGATACGTCTAAGAGTGACTTTACTATTCAATAAATAATACCATAACCAAGGAAACGCAACACCAACCACACCACCACCACCGACCCGTCACAAACGTGAGTCATGACATTTTTCCTGGGGCCCTTGCCATATTTCTAGGGGGTCACAGTAAGATGGTAGAGTACCTTTTTCCAGCTAACAATCACTATCAAGGTGCGGGCACAGAGGTAAATGGGGCTCAGATGGGGACCGTGAGCAAGGAAAGGTTGAGAACCCCTGCTCTAGAAAACTCCTAAAAACCACAAAAACGTCAACAAACAGTAAGTCGACTCAGTTAAGCCAGTTTTGTTGTATGGCTCTGAAACATGGAGAACAAAAACAACAACAAAACTACAGACTTTCATAAATGGATGCTTGCGTTGAACAGAAGGATTGAAGGGGTATGATAAGATCACTAACATAGAACTGATGACAAGAACCAGACAAGTGCCAGTGGAACAAAAGATGAGAAGAAGATGCTGGAGATGGATAGGACACGCACTGAGGAAACCTGTTGATAGCATTACCAAGGCAGTCATTGTTCTGGAATCCCGAGGGTAAGAGCGGTAGAGAGAGACTAAGGAACACATGGAGAAGAAATGGAAAGACCTTGAGCTAATGGCGCGGGATATGAAGACTTAGCAGAAGTTTGTTGAAGGTTTATGCGTCCTGGGAGCTAAAGAGTGATGATAATGATGAAGATGAGGAAGACGATGATGATAATGATTTTGGCAATTACACAGCTTCTATTGAATATATGTATAATATTACTGATTTTGTTACAGATCAGCGTGTAATAAAAGACAGCAGTCTGAAGGATGATACCGACAGATTATCTTTTTGTAGGCACTTCCTTCAGAAGTTGGTAACAAAATAGACCACGCCTATTCCATAGCTTTACTTATTAATACACTATTCGCTTCTGCCGCCGTAAAAATTTGTGTTTTCATTAACTATATATTTTAACTCTTTAAGCCCCAACAGCCAGTATACTGTACTTCCTTCTAGACCCATTTGGCCCGATCAACAGTATACTGGCTTTTGTATCTCTTGATCCTTTCTAGGGCTGTTTTCTAATTCTGACAACTCAAAAACTCTATTTTTTAAAAGTTTAGCCATCCATTTTGGACTTTTGGTTATTTATGCATATGAACATTTTAAAAAATTATTTCGAAACAACAAGAAAAACGCACTGGGGTGGCCATTTTTGCTTGGGCCAAACCCACTTTTTTGCTTGGGACTGAAAGAGTTAAAATCAGAGTGAGGAAGAAAACCTTGAGCAAAAATTCAGTGGAAATAACTCGTGATTTTTCTTCTTTTTACAGTAATTATATTGTTATTTCCCCTGCATTGATATAAATTTGAAATTATTGCCAGCTAGTATTTGTGATTTGCGTTATCAGCTTGCATTCTGTAGTCTCATAGCAATTAATGCTGGTGGGTGGGTGGGGGTGGAGGGAGAGAGAGGGGGGGGGGTGAAGTGTTTGACCAACTTCATTATACTAGGTCCAGCTTTATGAGGTGGGGTGACCGGCTCCCTTCCTCGCTACCTTTGTCTTCCCTAACTCAAGAGCAAAGCCATGTACCCATTTACAGCACGGTAGAGTGACCCTACCAATTTTGGAACTCAGTAACGTTGTCACGCTCTAACCACGCTGTCTGTTGGACGTTCTCATTCCATTTGAATTCAAATATTGTGGTATTTTCTTCACAGAAAATTTTTTTTTATTTTTATAATTTAATTGTCTGAGCTCAATTTCAATTCTCGTTTTTTTTTTTTTTTTTTTTAAATTCTGCCTATGCTGTTCTCCTCTCGTTTCAGGACAATTTACTGTAACTTCTCCAATATATATATATATATATATATATATATATATATATATATATATATAAATAATATATCTGATAATATAATATATATATGGTGTATAGATAGAGAGAGAGAGAGAGAGAGAGAGAGAGAGGGGGGGAGTTCTATAGTTTTTAAATATTTTAATAACTAGCTGCTAAAAAACATACTGTTTACTAAGAAGAATAATTATTTTTTTAATTTGATACACGCACCTTTTTTTTTCATTTGTAAGATAAAAATGAGCTACTCGTACTTTAAAAAAAAAAAAAAAAAAATTAAGTTCTGTCTCTGACAAACGTTGAAGCCAATTAGTTAAAATATTTATACATTTCAAACTAGATGTAAAATTTGAACTAAACTGCTCTTTGTTGATGACTGGCGTTAAGTTCGTTCCGTGTAGTTCCAGGGGCGTCTCTTGGGAGATGAATAAAGAACATGTACACTACTCCCTCGGGCATGTAGTACAAGCAGTCTCCCATCTACATTTTGGGGACTCTTGGAGGGGGCCTTTTTATATTTAAAAAAGTGTTGGGGGATGGGAAAGAAATGTATTATACAGAAAACTAGACTTGAGTGCTCTGAAGCTAAAGCTTCATGGTAGATCCGTTTCTGCTTAAAAGACGGCGAATGTAAGGTTGTGCATGAGGCTGGCAACCTCACTGCAAAACAAAAAATGGATACAGAAACCACTGCTGTAAGCTTTCGGCAACGGGGTCTCCTGCAGTGCATGCTCTCTAAGGAGCAACATACATGAAAGTGTACATTTCACAGTGGCAGCGCATATATATCTAAATAGGAACAGCGAAGGGCACAACATGAAGATCAACATAGAAAAAAAAAAACTGCGTCTACGCACTCCATGTATTCTGGCTCTTGGGTATGATTGTTATAGTAACTGGCTTTACGTGATGTGTCTGCTCACGCTACTCATTACCTTCTTACCACATACCTCATCTTCTTCTTCTTCTTCGTTCACCCTCAGATGTCAACTTGAATAAGTTCAAAGAAAGCAGTGGTCAGCCTGAGGCTGTTGATATCTCCGTAGATTTTTTCCAGGAATGGTACTGGTGATGGCCATATGCGTTTTCTCTGTTGTTCCAGCAGAAACCAGTGAAACCACGTGGGGGTTTTGTTTACATCAGAGGCAAGGTTGCCACTCACGTTCTAGAGATAAACCCAGATTTTCTTCTTTAAAAAAACCCCAGAAATACCCAGATTATTTTATGCCTCAAATACACGGGATAGACGATGCTTACACAATCTTTTAGTGCAACTTTAGCACATATAAGCTGTGTGCTACCAATTTTTATATTTATTTCCCATTTATATTTCACAGGTAACAAAAAAATTAAAATATATAAAAAATGATTTTATTAACCCCCCAATTATATTCTTGAATAAATGGATATGTGATTTTTTTTTTTAAACATCTCTCTAATTCATTAACACTCTCGTCCTCAAACTATCTTTGCATACATCTGCCGATAACAAAAAAAACCTTTTTTTTCTTTCTCTAACATTTCTATGTTTTTCTGGTCAATTTTAATGCGCTGTTTTTAAATCTGCAAACCGTTTTTCTCTATCAGGTCGGGATCTCTAGAAATATGCAATTGAAGTTTTTTAACAACGCATACAGTATTACAACATCATTCGTACAAGAAGTATAACAGTTATGTAGGCTTGAATTTCTTTGCAGTCGACTTTCGTCGGTGAATGGCATGTGGTACATCGCGATGAAGCATCCAACAATAATCGGCAAGCATGGTCACACTCCACCATCCTTGATAACGTGACTCCATTACGGCGATATCTTGATGGAATCGTTCTCCATGTTCATCGCTGAATTCGCCAAGGTTGTCAGGGAAAAAGTCAAGATGCGAATCGAGCAAATGGATTTTGAGGGACATGATACAGCCCATAATTCTGTATGCATCTATGCACTGCTTAACAATATGCAACATAGTCGACAGATTTGTGATTTCCCAGAAAGTTATCGACGATCGATTTGAATGCCATCCATGCGCGAAGTTCACTACCATGTAACAAGTTCTCGAATTGTTTGTCTGCAATAACTTTCCTAATCTGAGGTCCTACAAAGATACCTTCCTTTATCTTTGCATCGCTAACTTGCGGAAACTTTTCTCGAAGATAAGTGAAAGCTTTGCTCGTTTTATCTAACGCTTTTACAAAATTCTTCATGAGCCCCAACTTTATATGTAACAGTGGTAAAATGAAGCTGTCTTTGTTAACTAATGGCTCGCGTATTACATTTTTATGCCCGAGCTGCATACGATCCCGGATAGGCCACACCTTTCTTGCATAATGTTCCTGTCTGTTGCGGCTGTCCCATTCACATCGGAAGCAACAAAATTTAGTATACCCAGTCTGCATGCCCGTGAGAATTGCAATGACCTTTAGGTCTCCACAAATCCGCCATTGGTAGTCATTGTACTTTTTTTTTTCCAAACGTATAGCCATATTGTCATAAGTTTCTTTCATATGAACAGAGTAGGCGACTGGAATTGATGAAAAAAAAATTTATGTTATGCAATGACACGGCTTTTAGACTAGTCTTGGAAGAATCGATGAAAAATCGCCATTAGTTGATTATGTGCTCATGACCGTTTACATCTTTGCAATAGCAAATGTCATCACCCATCTCAAAGTATTGAACAAGTTCTCTGTGTCTATGACGAAATTTAGATATTGGAGTATTGGGCGCTAAAAGATTTCATTCTTTGAGTCGCGAACCGAGTAATTCCGCTTGTCCTTTGGTAAGAGCGAGATCACGTATTAGATCTGAAAGTTCTGAATGGTTAATTAAGTAAACACCATCATTCACCGGTATGTAATCTGAGTCAGAATTAGTTTCTAAAGCAGGTAAACTATCACTTTCTGATGGTTCATTTACGTCCAACGGATATTGTTCTGGTGGTACTTGGATCGGACACGTGATTGGATCATGAGGCACTGGTTTCGAAACCGATTCAATATTTGGATAAACCACAGACTTTCTAGTTTTAAAAGTGAAACCATGGATATTTGTCAAGCAGAAGTAACAATCAGTAGTGTGATTTGTATGTTCACGCCAAATTACTGGCACTCCAAAAGGCATCGACTTATGCTTCGGCGATTTTCGTAACCAACCTGCCAATGTATCGAACAAACTGCATTTGGCTGCGAAGATTTATTTGCATCATCAACTTTCGAATCGAAATAAAGTTCATATGCTTTCTTTAGTAATGGTGTAAAGTTTTTCTGGTCAACACGATCGGTATAATATCCGCACACGTAACAGAACAGATCAGCCGAATTTCTACAACTTCTAGAAGCCATATTTTGCTCATAATTATTTCAAAATACAGTAACTATTTGAAAAATCGCGTAACATATGTCATGCATCTTTTAGCAGTATAAAAAGTAGAATTATGTTGCTTTTTATTAATTTTTAATAAGCTATATAGTAAAAAATGAAACGGGGCAAATAACGGTTTCCCAAAAATATATTTATTCACAAATATCTTAAGAACCCGACGTGATAGAGATAAACGGATTTCAGATTTGAAATCAGCGCAAGAAACTGACCTAAGAACACTTATTCTTATATAAGAAAGAAAAATGTTGTTTGTCAGTGTTATCAGCTTGCGAAAACGGAGTATTATGTTCTGCCATTAAAGCCGACAACAGTATCTCCGCTTCAGCCATTTTGTCTTGGAGACAGGGCTCTTTTGGTTTGATGAAAAACTTAATAATGTTCAGAGTTTTGCTTTTGGCTTCGACGTTTTTCATGTGCATCTGTGTGCTTTTATGTGTCAATAAAGCTGTTTTGTTAGCATTAGTTAATGCACAGGAACAGACCATACAAATCGCAGCATAGCGATTGCCAGAGTCCGGCTTTATCCAATCTTTCAGTTCGCTATCTGTTAGCCAATACTCACAAAAAGCCTGATGATACCATGGCTTCACTTTTTTACGCGGTGTCGTGTGTGTCGTCATGCTGCTATAACTACCTAGCTTACCTTCATCATCGCTCATTTTATAATCTTATAATAAAAAAAATAAAATATGCTGTTTATCTACTTGTCTAAAATTTAAAAAGAATACTTTAAAATACATAGCAAAAATGACTGGGTATTGTAGATGACAGCCATTAACAGAATAACTGGAAATAGATAGCTGATGTAAACGAGTCAAAAAATAAACAACGTCATTGAGGTGGTTAAAAACAAGAATTAAATTTAAGTGGAATAAAAAAAAATATAAAGCACCTAATTTTTTTATATTTAATTATAATATAAATATAATGTATAATGCTCAGTGCACAGAATATACATACATTATAAATGCCAATTATACCCAGATTAATGCAGATTTGGAACAAAAATACCCAGATACCCAGACGGAAGCCCAAAAACCCAGATCTAGTAAAATATACCCAGCTGTGGCAACACTGATCAGAGGTATGATTCTTAGTATTTGCCGCTTTGTAAGAGATACTTTTTAACCCAATTTTTTAAAGGAAAGGAACTTTGATATATTTCAATCAGTTAAAATTGAATACTACAACTACAAGGTTATTTTTTTATGGTATAAATAAAAATTAGCAAGATTTTACACGGAACAGCTAAAAGCGCAGTGTTTTTTTCTCTCAATAGTTCGGGGTGTATTCTCTTTAGCATGAGTTGTGGTAAAAATTGCCAGGAAAGCATTGTGATTTCTGTGTCTGACAACAAAATTCGGTTCTGCGCATTTCACACAATTTTAGATTCCCTTTTGAAGGTAAACGTTCAACTTACGCTTGGGTAGTTCTTTGTAAAAAGTTTATTAATAATACTTTCTGTAATTTCACATAAAACAACAGAAAAATTATGAAATTTCATACGGAATACTTGTTTAATTAACTAAGTACGCATTGAAACAATCCACACTTGTTATCGATAAGTGACGAAGGAAATGAGATAGAAAATATAATTTTAAGACTTATTACGTAGGATAGCCTACAGAATTATTCACGCAGTCAGTAAATATCCGTCCATAATCCAGAGATCACATGCTTCACTTTCATCTTGCTTCTGTGCAGATGTCCTTTATATTCTTTCTTCATGCGTAACTGCGGTTGAAGTAACAAACAGTGAGATGTGTTCGGGAATCCTAACTCATACGACAAACACACTGTGGTCCAATCAGCCATTGTCTGGTATTTAAACGTCAGCATTAAGTTATTTCTGAATTTGCATTACCCACTATTGATCAGCAGTGGCACTTTTTCTTCCCTCTTAGGCAGTCAGCTTTCATTCTTTAGTCACGTGAATATCAGTCTGAAAGCTCATCCGTTACTATTTCTTGCTCTTATATGTCCACATCTGTTCTCAAGTTCACATTAGAAATCAAGAGCGCAATTTTAGAAAATAAACAGTAGGATCGTTGTGCCTTCCACTGTCTTTTCCATGTCCTGATTTAATTTCTAAAATGGGGAAATAATTTATTGTTAAAATTTTATATTTAGTTAAATTTATTGGTAAGGTTAAAGCTGATCAAGTCTGATCAGTTTTATAACTGATTAATGCAATCATGTAAATGTCATATCATCATTCACCTCCCTAAGGGGCATAGACTTTCAACAAACGCATGGCAAGTAATCATGTTCCGTGCCATCAGCTTCAGGTCTTTCTATGTCTTCCTCAACATTTTCACTTTTATCTTCAGTTCTGTTCTCTATGTTTTTCAGTCTACCTATGCTTCTTGTACCCAGGTGATTATAGAACAAGGACTGCCTTGTAATGCTATCTACAGGTTTCTTCAATGTGTGTCCTATCCATCACCAGCATCTTCTCATTTCTTGTTCCATTGCCACTTAAAATGTCGTATGATTATATGTTTTAATTGAAAAAGAAAGTGGTTGGTGTATTTTCAGTGGAAGAGGTGGTTGTGCAAGACTGCACCACACCGGCTTAAAAGACTAATTTGTCGAAATTCATTTCTCAGAAAAGAAGGGCAGGTCAACATACTGTCAAGAAATTTAGTGAAAATGTAATGAAAAGTGGTTTTTACTTTTGGTGGTGCACAGGAGTCAATGCTTATAGAATGTGTTCAGTGCAGATGGTGTGCTGAGTAGTGAAAACAAATATGTTATTGAAAACTGTTAGGCTTATGATACACTGCAATGCAGAACTTGTAATAACATTATAGAACAGTAGAAGCCTGCCTCACCAGCTGCATTTATGAAGTGACAGTAAAAGTTAAAACTCTCAGTGATGGTGAGACAGTTGGAATTGACTGAAATTATGTTATATAAAAGTATGCATTAACAATTTAATTGGGTAACTTATACTGTGTTTACTTATTCACATACACAGGGTGATTTAAACACTTTCAACAATTTATGACTCGGTAACTAAGTTTCATTTGACCATTTAGTCTAAACCAATTTGTAAAGGAGCTGTCAGTTACTTTTATAATCTTACAAATGCTGTATATTCACCCCTCGTATCATGTCTGATTCATCTCAATCACTTTGTAGCATATACAAAATGGGATGAATTAGACTACAGGATTGGTATATACCATGTGACACGAGGGGTGCCTATTGAGCATTTGTAAAATTATAAAAACAACTGTGATCGTTTCTTACAAACAGGTCTAGACTTTAGGATTGGTATGTACCATGTGACACGACAGGGGCATATTGAGCATTTGTAAGATTATAAAAACAACTGCGATCGTTTCTTACAAACTGGTCTGACTTTAGGATTGGTATGTACCATGTGACACGAGGGGTGCCTATTGAGCATTTGTAAAATTATAAAAACAACTGTGATCGTTTCTTACAAACAGGTCTAGACTTTAGGATTGGTATGTACCATGTGACACAACAGGGGCATATTGAGCATTTGTAAGATTATAAAAACAACTGCGATAGTTTCTTACCAACTAGTTTAGACTACATGTTCACGTGAAACTAAATTACTGAGTGATACATTTTTGAAAGTATTCAGTTCTTTTTTTAATCACCCTATATAAATGTAAATGGTAAATATTATTTAACACTCATGGTTGGATCAGTGAAACTACCCTATTAATTTAGAGCGTCAGTGAAACTACCCTGTTAATTTAGAACATCAGTGAAACTACCCTGTTAATTTAGAACGTCTGTGAAACTACCCTATTAATTTAGAACGTCAGTAAAAATATTGTGCATAGTAAATGGAAAGATATTGTATGGTATTATAAACACGTTGGTGTCAATCTACGAAAATGGGTACCTGATTCTGCTCGAGTTGGAGAAGGAAAAGGCAGCGAGGAAGGGGACTAGTTACCCCACCTCGTGAAGCTAGTATAGTGAAGCCACTTAAACCTCATTCCCCTACTGCAGTATCTGCTATGTGACTACCTTTATATTTGTGTACTGTGTATTTATTTTTATTAATGTAAATAAAAACTGGCCAATAGGTCCCTAATGATGTCATACTCCCCCTGATCTCATGGGTAGTGAGATTGGATGCCTAGCCTTCTCGGATAAGGGTGAAAAATCCCTCGGCAGTTGGAAATCAAATAAAGAGTAGGCTCTACGGTCACTACCCTGGCAAAATTTACAAAATTAGGGAAACCCACCCACCACAAAAATATTTATAGAATTTGTGATTGACCTAGAAAAATTTAAAATTCAAAACGAAGTAAATATAAGAGAAGAAACTGTCTCTCTCTCTCCCCCCCCCCCCCCCCAATAATTTTAATGAGTGAAAGTCAGATATTCTGGCACAAGGAGTCTTAGTTAATGTGTAGTTACATTCGTCTATGCAAGGAAGAAGTGTTGTAACAGGTCCCGCACCATCGACTCAAGGTCTTTCCCTGTCTTCCTTATTCCTTTTCAGGTCTTGTCTCCAATTCTCTTCTCCGAGTGTTCTTTGGTCTCCCTCTACCTCTTTTACCCTGGGGGTTCCAGAACAAGGACTGCCTTGTAATGCTATCAGGTTTTTCTCATTGTTTTAATCACCAGTATCTTCATAATATGACTATAATATAATCCTAAGCATTGCATCGTGAAATCTTAAGGCTTGATAACACGTTTCCATTGAAAATCTCTGTAATAGTAGACACTTGTACAACATTGTGTAACTGACATGTTAAAGGACTTTGTTTCTGCAGGTAGAAGTTATCTTCACAAATTACTCTAGAAACCATTCCAAAATGATCATCCCTATTCGATGCTTTACTTGTGGCAAAGTGATAGGAAACAAATGGGAGGTCTACATTGGACTGTTACAAGTGGAGTACACAGAGGGGTGAGTGGTGAAGTGCTAAATTTGGCCATCTGTGCCAGTTCAACTTGTCATTTTGATCTACTAGCTGCAGCTGAGATAATAGGTCAGGCTGTTTCTGTTGTGGAGGTGGTATTCTTGGAGGGTGTGTTCTGCTGTTTTCTTTTGTTCCCCAAATGCACGTTTGTTGTCTCTAGTTTGTAACCAGAACATTCTTTCATATTTTCTAAAATGTATTTTGTACATTTCTGATTTGCTTGGCATCTACTTGAAAATTTCCCAGTGGCATTAGAGATATGGAATTTTTGTTTTTCTTTAGTTTGATGTGTACACACATTCCTTACCATTTTCAGAAGCTCTGGTTGTTGATACTTATATATTGTATGACAAGTGCCATCAGTTCTGCCAGATGTGATAAACGAGCGCAAAGGCCTTATTGCTCTATCTTTTCCTACATCTTTCGTATTTTATTTTCTCCGACATTTGCTCTTTCATGCAACCTTTGCGATCCACATTTGTTATTTCATCGTTGTGATTATTCGAGACCAGTATCTAGAGAACCACATTTGTTCTTTCATCGGGGGAAATAAAATCCTTTGATTGAGTCCACATGCCCGACATTATCGTTTGAAGCCCACATTGCATCGTGATAAATCAGATAAAAACACATATGGTCATCCGAATCAAACATGGGCATGCGGTAATTTCTGTGACACCACATTGGACGCCCAGATTGGCCAGGGGAAAACGTCTCACCACGGTTCAGACAAGCGTTGGTTTACCACTGTGGTGAAGTGAGATGTTATAAATATTTATAGGGGACTTAGTGTACTGACTGAGATCAGCTGTGAAGGTATATATATCTAATAAGAGTAGTGTATTATATATAACCTTGCTTGCTGCCACATATGTATACCTCAGTCAGAATTATTCTGGAATAGTGTGATGACTACGTTGTATGTCTAGGGTATGTGTATGATGAAGTGTAAGTCATAACAACAACAGACAGATAAACAATTTAATTTATTCCACCACACTTGACGACACTGTGACACTCACATACATATAACACTCTAAAGGATATCTTAACCCTTTGAACCCGAGGTCCCGAAATTTCGGTCCGTGCGTAAAAAATCCTCTCCCCGAGAGACCGTAATCTCGGTCTGACACACCTAGCTTAGCAAAATGGGGTGGGAATGGAAATGTGTAAAAAATAATGACGTCAGGAAGTACACATATCTCGTGGAATGTTAGACCAAGATGGCGGCGCCCACGACGTGATAATATTTTGCAATTTTTTAACTGTTTTCACAATGAAAAGGCGTGTTGAAAATCCAGGAAATAGCCATTCTAAAAGGCTAACAACGGAACAAGCTGTTGAACTTGTGCTCAATGATTCGGAGGATGATGAATTAGATTTAGATGGTGATTATTGTGAAAGTGACATCGAAAATGAATCGAGTGACGGAACATGTGAATCAGATTATGATCAAACTAGTTCTAACCCTATTCCTGGCCCCTCAGGGGATCGGGCTATGGTGCAGGGGCGTGGAAAGGGGCGTATCCCACACAATGTATCAAGTAAATTTGATACAGGTTGGTCTACCGCAAATATATTTAGACCTATGTTTACCGTAGACAAAACATTTGTGGAACAGATAGGCCCTAAGAATATTCCAAATTCCATTTCTCCTGAGAGTAAAGCCATTGAATTTTTGGAACTTTTCCTCGACAGTAATTTCTGGCACAATTTGTGTGAGCAGACAAACAGACGTGCTGAGCAAGTAAAAAGCAAAAAGCCAACCAGCTACTATGCTAAAAATTATAAAGATGTAACAGTGCCAGAGGTAAAAGCATTCTGTGGACTGCGTCTTCAAATGGAGCACAGTGTGAATAAACCACGTTACGAAGATTACTGGTCCAGCTCGTCTTCGAACTTCATTTCGCAAACTCCTGGATTTCGCACTGTAATGGAACGTGATCGCTTTCTTGCTATATGGACATTTCTTCATCTTGTAGATGAAGAGGACCCTGCTCTGGATAAAGCAGATAAACTGTACAAAGTAAGGCCCATGCTGAATTTGTTGCTTCCAAGATTTCGATATTATTATTCACCCTCACAACACTTGAGTTTAGACGAGGGCATGATCCCCACTAAAAGCAGACTTGCCTTCAAACAATACATAAAATCAAAGCCCGTAAAGTGGGGAATAAAGGCTTACATGGCATGTGAAGCGAGCTCGGGCTATATTCTAAATTTGGAAATTTACACTGGAAAAACAGAGGATGTTATTCCAGAACTCGGTGTGTTGTTGGTAGTGTCGTCATCAGGATTTTGACTTCAGGTGATTTGGCAAACAAAAACCATATTCTTGTCATGGACAGATTTTATAACAGTGTAACTCTCTTTGACAAGTTATACAGTGATTATGGAACACTTGCAGTAGGGACAGCAATGACAAATAGGAAATATTATCCAAAAGAACTGTCAGGAAAGAAGAAAATGTGCAGGGGGCAATCAGAATTTGTCTGTTTCAATAACATTGTTTGCCTTGTATGGATGGACAAAAGACCCATCAATTTTATATCTAATTATCATAACCCAACAGAAATGGGAACTGTTAGAAGGAGAAACAAGGATGGAACAACTGTGGATGTTCAAACTCCACAACTTTGTATTGACTACAATACTTTCATGGGTGGCTGCGATGTCAACGACCAAGTTTGTCGTCTCAATAAAACGCGCCGGCATTATCGCTGGCCTCGACGGCTCATAGTGAAATTTTTCATGTGGGCATGCAATAATGCCTATATACTAATGAATAAATACAATCCCCACAATGTAACTGGAAGACGCTACAGAACATTTGGTATGTTCATGAATGAAATCTGTTTATCACTCATTGGCGATTACAGAACAGCGGCAATGAAGCTTCACAACCGTGTTGATGCACATCAGAGGCTGCAAAATGTGGGCTTGCATCATCCTCAAGTGTCTCCACAAGCTACTGGCAATAACATTTGTGTTGTGTGTGCATACAAATTCAACAAACATGTTAGTGACTTCCCAGACATGGACTACAAAGACAGACCATTCAAAAAAGTGAAGACTAAATTCTGGTGTAAATATTGTGAGAGCTATCTGTGCCTAAAGGAAGGGTCTACATGCTGGGAGGACTGGCACACTAAGCAGGAATATTGGAGATGATCAGGTTAGTCAATTTTAGAATACAATAGTTAAAACTGACTATATTGTTGGGTCACAATAACTAGTTTTGCTTATGTGTCTGTTTTGTGCATTTTTTGCTCAGGAGCCCAGGGGAATGGGATTTTACAGGCTGGGTGGCCAGGGTTCAAAGGGTTAAAGGAGTCACTGATAACTTTTCAAATAACAATATGTATTCATTGCTGTTATGAATGAATATGTGTCCTGATTCAAATACAAAGGGAACCAGGAATCACAATCAATTTTACTTACAAGTTATATGTACAGAATTTATCAATATGAATATGGTAATGACATATATTATTAAAAGTATCCTATGTGTGTCAGTTGTGTAGTAGTAATATGAGGTAATACTGGTTTTGTTTTGTTCAAGCTCTGTTGGTATTTGTCATCATGACTTCAATAGTTTGTCTTTATTGGGACTAGTATTGGAGATGTTCTCAGTTCCTGATATTAAAACAATTTAATTCCCCTCTTAATGTTATTTTTACAAGGTCATTTTAAGCTGGGGGTACATAATTTTGAGCTCAGCTGGCCACATCAGCTTATCTTGTGTGATGGCGGCAGGAAAAGACTTCTCTGCTCGATTTCTCCCCTGGGCTCTGGAGACACCTCACTGATAGCTAAATGGACCAAGGAGTATGCTGTCCGACTCTGGATTCAGCAAAGCTCTGACCAGGTGCTGCTCAATACCATCAAGACCACGGTCCCTGAAAACAAGAAGGATGTACCTTCTACTTCATAACTAATTTATACTCTCTTTTTACACTGAGCACAATACATCACAAACATTGAGTTCAGAGCGTTAGGCCAACTGTCAGCTTCATCTGAAATACTTTATACCAGTATTTACCTCCTTAATGGTTACTACGCCTCTGCACTTCCAGCATTATTTCTGTCTAATCAATAATCTAGGTGTCAGTGTACTGTTTGGCCATTCCATGCAGTTTTACTTTCCTCCGACACCTTCTGTTCAGGCTGGAGCATTATAGGCTTTACATCATGTTTGCTACTGAACTACACATATATACAGGCATAAATTAACAATTCACATTCAATTTTCATTAAAAGATACTGAATGTTTCAAGCTTACCACAATTCATAGAAACAAACACAGATACGTTGATTAGCAATGAATTCTGGCACAAATACTGGCACAAATTCCCATCTGCTTATGTTCCAGGCTTTTATTTAGCAAAAATATGAGCTGGCTTCAACGCACTGTTGCTTTATCAAGCTTATTTGACTAGTGGTCTCGAACTAACGCTCCTAAGTGAGTATATCAGCGAGTCTGGCCAATGGAGCCACGTTTCGACAAGTGTTTGAAAAAATTTTAACTTCCTACGTCTCCCCTAACAACCAAAGATAGTATTTATAGTCCGACTAATCGTGTTTAGCCTTACATATCATTCCAGCCAATCAGTTCAAATGTAACTTGTGGCCCATTTCCCGTACAATGGTGGTGTAAAAAAATCTACCACTGAGCGATTCTGATTTTGGGTGTTGTCTGACAGCACCATCATTTTATTTTGGCTATAACTTGTTAATTCCTAGACTATTTGCATAACGTTGTACATATTCTTTGTCAGCAAACCCTAAGGAACCCAAATATATATATTTAATAGAGCTAAGTGGCTGCGTTCAAAATATGCAATTTCTTCTACCTCCTGTTTCGAAGATGTGCTGTCTGGGTACTGTAATGTTTTCAAACGTAAACCCATATAATGTTATCTTTTCTAATAAGCGTTTCCCAGGTTTTTTAAAACCTAACTCTGGGAAGGGTAGTGAATTTATCACTGTCCGTCTGAAAAAGTTAGTGCATGTGGCCTTACACGCGTGATAGTAGTAATTGTGTATCGCGCGACGCGTGTTTTGTGTTGCACGTGTTCGGCTTTATGCCTCTCCCTTCTCTCTATCCTTTAGTCCATCTGTCTTTAGTTACACCGTGTATAAAATGGAATGAATGAAATATTTAAATTAGGTCATTGATCAGCTTGGTATCTCAATGTTTTTCCAAGAAATACAGCACACGTTTCATTGAAGAAAGCGGGTAATAATATAGTAGGCTTTTACTATCAACGTGAAAGCGTTACAATTTGCAGACGAAGCATAAAACAAAGGGGATTTCGAGTACTGTCATTGTGACAGCACTGTTCTTTTACCATTGCTCTTTTCTTTATTAGATTTATTTGTTAGGCTTTATATTTACCTTTTAATTTATATATGTGGATTAGAATATTCCACGACAACCACATTGGATGCCCAGCTTGGCCATATTGGACTAGCAGAAACATATAATACCGCATAATCTACTAGAGTGAGGCAGTCAAGTTTTTTTCCTTGTGAGGAAGAGATTAAACCCAAAACGCATAGCCTGATACATGTGTTTATTCAGAGTGGATGATAATTCAGTTCTGTGATTAATTGTGTTCTTAAAGGATTTTGCGAAGGGAAAAGAAGGTTAGTAGATCTTATACTTATAAATACATTTTCTTATTTTTGTTTATTTTAACGTCACAGCTAAAATGTGCGAAAGATAAAGTTTCAAATAATTCTTGGCATAACTGATTAATAAAATCAGAAGATTTTCCTAGAAGATGATAGGATGATAGGAGGTAATTAATAGTTCATATTTCACCTTTATCATCATCACAGTCTCCCATGCGCACACACTCTCATGCACAAGATATTTAACATCATTAGAATTGAATTCAAAGAGAGAGAGATGAATAATGAGCAGTAGTTTAAATGCAAGTCAACCAGTGATGTTAAATGTGAAAACTTACGAAGACTTTTGTGTGTCTTCAGTTCATCAGAAGTCTGAGTCTACACGCAACGTGTCTGACGTCTAACCAGAAATAAGTTATTAAAAACTGACATTTGGCTAGCAGAATTCGCCATAGGACATCTTTCATTCCTCAATTAAGAAGGAATATTGTCTCACCCACAAGTCAGAAGGTGGACGCAGCATTTTTCTTCACCATATACTGCTTGCTCACAAGTTCAATACATCGTTATCACAAGTTCAATACAGAGTCATCATAAATTCAAATCACTCGAAAGATCCTTATTATCTGAAGTCAAGCAAAAGAGCTCAAAAGAGGAATCGCATATTTATACCACGTGCAACACACTCTTAAGCGCATTTTATGAAGCAGACTCGAAAGTATATGAATCACGACTACATACGCAAGATTATGAGTCTACATATCACTAACATTTCGTGAAGATATCCAGTCTGACCAGTACCGTCGGGAGATTAGACAACAGACCTTTTGTTCATATGACAACTATTAACTGTTGATCAACACTACAGAGATATACTCAAACAGTGAAGGAATATACATAGATATCTCGTCAGCGTTCTCCGTACGACAACAGTATTCATCAGAACGTCCTCAGCTTAGAGATACCCCACTCGACATAACGTTTAACAACTTGGGACGTTTTATACATACATGTGAATCCTCATATCTAGGAGAAGCATTTAGAGACACATGGACTGTGTAGAGTACTCACCATTTTGGTAACACGTATCATATCACATCATCATTTCACTTTACACCAGTTCATTCTTAATTAACTATTACTTAATTAACTGTAATTTTATTATCTCATCTGTGTGTTTTGTGTGAATCGTCTTTCACCATCATCACATTCTAACCATTACTAACCCTATATGTGTGGATATTTCATTAATAAACCCAACGATCGGTTGATCATTATCAAGAGTTTGTTAATGTATCACTCGTGCTGTCGGTGTTACATATTCACCTATAGAAACCTTTCTCTACTCAGATGAGGTTGGGGGCTTTTTCTTTACGGGATCTAAGGGCAGAAGCTAAGGTCGTGGGGAAACAGAACTCTTTCCATAATTAATTAGAAAACACTGTCTAGTGGAAAGCATTCGCATTCCTGTCTTCTTGTCCCTATCTCGAATAGGTCTTTATTATTTCTTAACGAGCCAATTTCTAGAGACCTTATATCTATATCTCATAGACTATTCCTGGCAAAAACTACTGTTGTAGTTGCCCCAGTGACTCACCACACGACACCAGAGAACATCATCTTAGTGAAGTTATTGTTACATCTGCTCCTAATACAGTTTGTGGTGGCCACTGAAACCCTTTATCTTGCTTTTTTTCTCATTAACACTTTGCTGACCAGCGATCCGGAGCATTAATGTCTCCCATTACCAAGGGTGTTTGCAGATTTCTTTAAAAATAACTTTTTTTTTTTAAATTCATAAAAAATTGAAAAACAGACATAGGGTTTTGAAATTTTCAGATCGCTACTATGAATGGTTGCTACATCTAAAAAAATATATTTCATGCAAATTGGTCACATGATCATGGCGGCCATCTTGAATTTGTGTGTCTATTTATAGAAATTTCAGGAGATGTTTTAAAACCATGATATTTTTCCAGTGTTTAGTGAATTTGTTCGATGTCAGTGCAATAAAATGTTAGGGACATTGATGGCAATGAAGAAAATAATCTTAATTGACGTACTGATTTAACGATTAACCAGCAATTCAGTGCATTAATGTCTCCCATTACCAAGTTTGTTTGCCGATTTCTTTAAAAATAACTGGTTTTGTTTTAAATTCATAAAAAATTAGAAAACAGACATAGGGTTTTGAAATTTTCAGAGCGCCATTATGAATGGTTGCTACATGTGAATAAATATATTTTATGCAAATTGGTCACATGATCATGGTGGCCATCTTGAATTTGTGTGGTTATTTATAGAAATTTCAGGAGATGTTTTAAAACCATGATATTTTTCCAGTGTTTAGTGAATTTATTCAATGTCAGTGCAATAAAATGTTAGGGACATTGATGGCAATGAAGAAAATAATCTTAATTGATGTACTGATTTAACGAATACTATGTATTTCAGCATAAAAGGCTAACAAAAATTATGAATAAAATGCAAAGAAAATTTAATTTTTGTATTTGTCTTTTTTGAGTGTATTCTGTGTCTGCGGCATCTGACAATGAGTGTTTGTGAATGTTTTGAGTGGTTACTTACCTCTAGTTGGAGTCTGAGCTGCTTCCTTCATTAACTGGGGTTGAAGTTAAAGCTGTAGGTCTCTGCAAGAGTCTTTGTCTGGATCGTTGATAATCCTCGACTGTGCGGTACAACTTGAAAAATGGTATCGTGCATAGAGGTACATTGCAATCTGGGCAGTACATGACAGTCTGGCTTCTTTTCCCTGCAGCCTTACACACTTTACAGTCTGGTTTGTACCTTGCCCTTTCATATTTATCAATGAAGTGGCGCTCAGTAAGTCGTGTTGTTGTGACTTGTGGTTTTGAAGGTGTCACATTGCGTCGAAGAATAGCAGGTTCAATAAGAGCGAGACTGACATCCTGCCTGAACTTCTTTGCTGTGATCTTTTTTGTAAAGTTGGCAGTGTTGTAGGTTATGTGCCCATTAACCAGGGCAGTTTCAACTAGGATCTGTGTGGGTAGAGGGATAGCTTGCACCCAGTTGGCCGAAGTGGTCGACACCTCCCATACTTTTGTTGTATTTTTCTGCTAGCACTGGCTTCTGAATTGTTCTGCCCTCAGGTATTCCTCGTTTTCTAACTGTCTTGTCCATAACATCATTGGAGTGAACAGTAGATAAAAGGTTATGCCAGGTAACTGCCAACATGCCTTTATCTTCTGTGGCACAAAACACAGGATGATCTGCCTTTTTCAATTTGAGTTGCTTTTTCTTCAGTGCTTCAGGAAAATGCTTCCTATTCTCAGCTACTGTTCCACATGCACCAATCTGAATTTCTTTCAGCTCTTGAAATATAGCTGGGGCTGAATAAAAGCTGTCGCAGTAGAGAATATGTCCTTTGTTGCCATATCCATCAAGAAGATCTTTCACAACCCTGGAAGTTGCCCCAACACAACCTTCATCATTTGCCTTACCAGTATAAATGTTCAATTTCAGGCAGTATTGTGTTTTAGCATCAGTGAGTACTGTCGTGGTTGAGTAAAGTGTAGAGTATTTGTCGAGTTGGACAATAGTAGTGAAATCGACAAGGGATAGTGGACTGACAGAGTTATAGATTACACACACAGAAAGGTGTAAATAGGAGATGGACTTGAGACAACCTGGAAGAAGATTTACCAAAATGATCTCCAAGCCTCAACTCACTTATGTCTGTCTAAGCACCTCCTGCTCTCTCTCTTTTCTCTTATCATACATAGAGATTATAGTAAAGAGCTAAACAAGTTAATTATGGATGAAAAGGGTCGGGAACAGCGTATTAATAAAGGTGTAAACTTTATTAAATGAAGAAAAACATGAAAATAATGCATATCATCACCACAACATAAAATTACATCAATAATCAAATAATCATCAATAGTCATCAATAATCATATATAGTCATCAAATCATCAATAGTCATCAAATCATCAATAGTCATCAAATACGCAAATTACACCAACAAACACACACAGACCACCGACATGAACCTGTAGAACACAGAGAGATAAATAATCGAGTGGCAGTCCTTCCGTTTTCGGGGACCAGATGAAATAGCTCCAGTAAGTGGTTTTTTCGTATATATCCTCCATCAGTGATGGAATTAACCTGAATAAAATCGCTGTATAGGCGCTATAGTTGGTGACTCCCCCTACTGGCGCGAGTTGGGCTGGAAGACTCTATTTACCTCCTGTTTACCAAAATGAATAAACTGCGTTTCAGTCCGTCCGCTTTCGGGAACCAGATGAAATAGTCCAGACAGTGTATTACTTGTAGATCCTTCGTGAGGGACTATGCCTACAAAACTGTCCTTGTTGGTACTATCATTGGTGACTTTCCCTACTGGCGCGAGGTGGGCTGGGGGACGCTGTTTATCTCCTGCTGACCAACTGATTGAACTGGGCGACAGCCTGTCCGCTTTTCGGGGACCAAATGTACTAGCTCCAGGAAGTGAATTACTTGTAGATCCTTCATGAGGGACTAGCCTACAAAACTTTCTTTGTTGGTGCTAAACATTGGTGACCGCTACTCACGAGAGGGGCTGGACCTCTGTCCATAGATGGCTGCTCATACGTGCGAGGTTTTAAGTATCCAGGAAATACTTATCCGGCGCTAGGCTCTTGCGTGCTGGGTAGTAAATCCTGTTTAAACTGGTTTGGCTGTGGTTTGCTGAGTGCCCCGTTTAGGCACAAAAAGGTGGTTGATGTGGAATTCTGCTATAGGCATGCTGGGCGGTTTTGATATTCTGGAAGCCGCAATGCTCTGGCTGGTAATCCAATAGGCGAGTAGAGAACTACTACTGCGTTTGGCGATTCCAGATTTTGCATTGGCTCCGTTGCACTGCGTGAGCTTAACTTGGCGTTGACAAAAAGGGGTTTTGATTCAGGAACGGGGTTGACGATTCGTTACGCTAGCGGTATTCAGAAACCCTCTAGATCGAAGAGAATATTACGTTCTTCGCCTGACTGGAATCTGCTCTAGCGATTCGGTCTCCCTGAAACTGAGACCCAAAAGAGACACCTTTTAACTTCAAGCAACGCTAAAATCAATCTAAGGTTTTATAACCTAGTCATGCTCCGCTCCTTCCCTTCTATCAATTATAGCATGTGCCCGCATAGGCTTAATATCTTTTGTACACCCATGTAGCTGTCATTAAATGTTCTGACAGCAAAATCTACTCCTCTTCTCCCAATCTCAACATACAGGAAACCTAACCTGTAGTTACAGTTAAATGAATATGCTTATTCATCTTACAACATTAAATGAATTTACATAAACAGATTACAGCATTTGACATTACACAAATAAATCGTATGTCCCCTTGGGAAAATATATTAATATTCCACAAACTGAGTACAAAGAAAATGCAATGTTCTTGCTATAATAATACAGTTGTGGCTAGATCATAAGATATAATTATATCTATGCCTGGTGACTGCTTTCAGTGAAAGTTATAGACTAGTGTCTAGCCACACAAGTAAGCATAAAATGATCCTCCCTTGCCACTAGAAATATCTATCAAAAAGGAATAAGTGACTATCTCCTATAATCCAGAGTTATTGCCTGCATCTCACTATTCAGTTTTAAAGTGAACAATCCACACCTGACATTATCTTACAGAAATGACAGTTAATTTTGCTGACTCTTAACCCAATGGTAAGCATTCGTGGACTGATTCTACGCCTAATATCTGTTATTGTAAGTTTAACATTTAACCCATGATAAACCGTAACAGTTTAAGCACCACTTAATAGGCCGTAGACAGCGCTACCTTATCACTGAATAAATTACTAGGAGAAGTCCTCAGAAATAAATTCACTTTCCTAACAGATATATAAAAGCTAACATGCATCTAATATAATAATTATAAGATATGTCAACTCACCCCGAAAAATGACTAGAACATAGGCAAACACATTCTAGTACTGTGTTAAAGTTTGCCTTATCTCATGATGGTCATCTACGGGCCAGGAACATTTACGAATGTCTTTGTCTATTAAAACCAGTCTACTCTTATAGATCACAAGGGACGCTCCCCCCGGACACCTGGCCTGCATATTTCTACAGAAGTTCGGCGAAAGACGTAATCTAGAGTAAGACAAAAGAAATCGTGCGAAAGTTCCCCAGGTAGAGAAATGCATAACATTATGCTCTATCTTGTCTAAGGGCAAAAACCCAAAGACTGACCGCGGGTTTGTCTCCCCCTGTTTCCATGATGCATAATATTATGATCCGAAGCAGCGTTCTGGAAGCCAAACACAGGGACCCTTTCACTCGTGATCAAAGGCTTTAAACGTAAGATATATTCCCCTGGTCAGACCAGGTGCGGCTAGATAACATTACGTTACCTCTACGCTGGCCGTTGAGGAATTTAGTACTAAGGCCAAACGTAAACAAACCTCGGGGGGGGGTTTGCAAAGGTGAAAAATGAAAGAAAGAAGAATACAAAATGACGAGGAAAACCAGGACATTTAAAAAGTAATCAAATTATGGACAAGATGGTAAAATAGATTATCGGTCACGTGACAAGTACAAATACTTTGAATCCCCACTTTGTGGGTTTTGCTGGCAGGTATTGCTTGAAATATATTCTACCCTTGAACCTCACCATCGATTCATCTATTGACAACTCCCGCCCAGGTGTGTAGTGTTGCTTATATGTAGGCAAAATAATATCCAATATGGGTCTGAGCTTGAAGAGGGGGTCATACCCAACCCTAGGGTTTAAATAAAACACCCATCAATCCATTCCAATATCAACACTCACCTCCAAAACCCTATCCAACAAAACACCATACATAAAACAACCCCCCCCAAACAACCACCTTCATCCCCACAACACACCAACTACCACTCATCAGTAAAATACAACCCAAACAAACAATACAAACCCCCCCCCCACCCACCAAATAAACAAACACCACCCCAACAAAATAACAACACTCCCATACAACAAACCACTCCCCCCCCCCCCCAACCACATATCCCTTCACTCTACACCACAACTCTACCATCCGCCCAACACCCAAGTCTATAACCTCCCACCACTATAATCAGATAACCCTCTCAACCTACCTCCAGTGACCTGATACATAAACCCCTACACCAAAAGAATCCTACCAACAGGTGTAAGATATTCCCTTAATAATTAACCCATTCCCCAAATTACACCGTCCCCAACCCTTTACTGACCCCTCTCAAACCCCACCACTTATTCATACCTAACCATCTTCCCACCATCCCCACCACTATTAACTACTCAACCTAAACAAAAACACACCCAACCCTATTAACAAAAGTCAACTCACCCAATCAACACCACCTCCTTACTCATACACTCTCTACTCCCCAGAACAGCCCATCCCCCCTAGAACACCAACTCACATCTATAAAATGATTACCCCACATCTTCCACTCCACAAGGATATCACTCCCAAAACAAAACTCCAATACTCTCAACCATCCACATAGTCACACCCATACAACATAACCCTCTCCTCCACATATAGTGTACGCAATGTCCAGACTCTGCCGCGCTCTACCCTTGCACAATCTTCTCATACCACCTCACTCCCACAATAATATCATTGCCAACCACCACGTCTTGGAGACATCGATCCTTGTATCACCCACATCAACTGTAGAACTCACATCTTACCTCACTCCGCTGTGCCACCACCACACGAGTGCGCAAATCCCCATCTCTGAATATCCATGCACAATCGACTCTGACCACTCACTACACATATCCTCGCGACACCTCTTGATCTCCCGATGTCATTCCAACCCCATCCCTCTATCCGTACCCCTTCCCCCCCCAAATACACACAATAAATCCTCTTGTTGGACTAACATCTATCAAACCCAACAGACCCCATATTGGGGGACCCAGCCCCCCTCTCGATACAGTTAAACCCATCCCTATACTCTCAATTTTACGCCCACTATTTTATTTCCTCCCCTCCCTTAATATTCTATCCTGTGGTTGTGTCAAATACCGACCAATCACCTCGATCAATCTCCCTAATAAACCTCTCCACCCCCATTCCTAAATTTCCCCCCTTCCTCCCAACCCCTATTATAACCCAACACCTAAGAGACATTCCCTTACGTGTATGTTGGGTGAAAATTTGGTTCCCCCCCACCCAATGTCCTCCCCCTACTTATCCAAGACACCTCCATACTCCCTATCGATTCCCCGATCTACAAGTAATCACTAATTCCCCCCCCCTCCCCCCTACCCCCCCCTTTTGTCCCCACCCCCCCCCCCTGCCCCCCCACCCCCCCCATCCAATCGACAACGCCTCAAGCCAGTGACCCTACGCTACTGTATAACTAGTGTGTGCTCCAACGCTACCTTGTGTGCCACACATAGCACCAAACAATCGCAAATCAACTCACCGTCGCCCGCTGCCCCACCGCTCCCACAGGACACTAGCTATATATGCCCCTCCCAACAGTTCACTACGAGACACCACAATTCGCCCCCAGCTGACAAACCCAAACCCACCACAACCCCAACAACCCCCCAACACCCCCTCACCCCCACCCCACCACCACACACAACCCCACACACCAACCCCCCCCCCACCAACTCCCCCACCTCACCCGTCTCACATAGAGCGAGCCTATATCCATACCCTCGCGGCACGAAAAGATGTGACGATACGCCTGCTCCATCCACCCCGGAACCTCACGTCTGTCATCGCGTATTGAGAGCAAAGCTACACATCTCCAACAGTACCGCTCACTCGCATTTGTCCTTCAGGGCATCACCCCGCGCTCTCAGAAACAACTACCGAGCTCTCTCCCACCGAGGGAGGTGACCAACCAACATCGTATAATTAAACTTTCACAACCACTCTCCCCTAAGTATATCACTCTAGATCCAACTAAATTATCTCTTAGCTAATCTTACACTGCTAATATCACCCAATCTTTAACACCACTCGATCTACACGTCTACTACTAACAAATTATACTCTAATAAACCAGTTTACCCACCTCCCATACTCAAAATTAACCAACAATCCCCCCCCCTCTCTCCTATAGTCACAATTCCCCCACCTCGCCTCACCTACAAACCAATAATCCTTCAAAGCTCGAGCCTAATAACCAGGCTAACATCCTCCACACAACCCTCCCCTAAGTGGCTTTATATATCCCCCTCCATCACACTCTGCGGTAAAATATCACCTTTATTCCAAATATCCCTGACCAACCACCACGATCGCCTGCACAACAATTAATTACGTATTACATCCGAAATCCAAATCCAGTGTACATAACCCCTTTATAACCCAACGATAAATACTCATGATAGCGCTAACAACCACACACTTACTATCAACCTAAACCTCACACCTTTTATAACTTCCACAACACATACGATACATAACTGTGTTATAATGAATCACCTTATCATCCATTCCTTAAAAAAACATCTCAATAATCATTAAACACACTCCAAACATAAACAACATCAATAACCCAATCCATTCTATAACCTAAAATCCCCAGATGGTATCATCTTCATCTCAAGTACCCTACTCATCTTACCAATTCTTTACTACCACCACATAACTAATTATACTCACACTTACATTCCTAATATCTCCTCATACCCATCTAAAACATCCTATATACGCACTGTTGCTAGCTGTTACTAATCACATTAATTCCGTGATTAATTCATCTTCATTCCTAATACTCCACCACCCCCCTCAGATCCTAGACACCTTATGTGCGTTATATTCCCCTTTAAAACTTACCAATGCTACATCTCACAAAAAAAATCAATCGTGAACAAAACCACAACAGAAGTAAATAACTCATTGCTCCTCCAATGCCAACCCCACCATAAAAACCCACATGCAATCCAGTCTCATCTAAGTAACATGATCAACCCTACTAGTTTTAATTTACAAAACAATTCATTTCACTCACAACGAGGAACATTCTCTATAAATAAAACAAGGACTACACTACCTAAACATACCACATATTATCACTAATAAGATATTAACTGTTTTTTGATGTATTTCAGTGAAGCATTAGGATCGCCTAGCCTGAAAACGTTACTGCTGTCGGCGCATGCTGCTAGCTCATGTTGATTTGATTGAGAAGTTGTTGAATTATGCACCTCTGGAGAAAAGTGACGCTAAATAATTCATTTTCATACACTGTCTTATATATGTGGGCCAAGCCAACTGACCATGTTATAGAAGAAATGGACACAGCATTTGAAACCTGTGTGGAAGCTGTAGATCTTTGATGCTGTTTATATAGTGGGCAGTGTGGCAGACATTTGCAGGAATAATAGCAAATACGGCTATACTTTTAATGATGATAAAAAGTATGGGTTAAAACCAAATTCTTGTATGTTGTAATATATATTATATATGGATTTAGAAAAATCTTGTATGTTGCAATTTATTATGTATGGATTAAAAATAAATAAAGTCTTGTATGGTGTAATTTATTATGCTATCTTGTTACATGGATTGAAACTCTGAAGAGCAGTTGTTATTACAGAAGCAATCTAATAAGAATAATTGGAACAACATCTGTGACAGAATATTTTAAAAGATAAAGTGTTGGTCATTCATTCAATCCATCTGGTTTCTTGTGGAATCAAGGGCTGCAGTTGTTGCTTGCCAGTGATGTCAGTTTTGAGCCCTATCTTTCAGCTTGGGCCATGATACCCTGGTAGTGTTAGCTTTCTCTTCCACTGTTTTAAGTTTTCTTTTTTGGCATCCCCACTTTCCTCTTCCCTTGTGGGTTCCAATCTATGGCTTGTCTTGTTATTCTAGTTGGTTGATTCCTAAGGGTATGTCTCCTGTTTGCCTTTAATCCTCAGCTCTGGTGATTGTTGTTATTTAATCTGGTGATTCATTTGACAAGGAGGCTGCAAAGTTTGTATGTAATATACTTGGTGGCATGCCATGTTTTTGTGTTGTATTGAACAGATTAATTTTATTTTCCTGAGAAAGCTGGAGAGATCCATCCTGAACAGTGATAGATTTGAAGACAAATGTGGTTTTTTTTTAAATTCAGGCACTGATACTGCAGTTAAGTGTGGACATATCAAAAGCCCAGTCAACCAGAAGCACAGTAATGTTAACAAAAGTTATACAGTTGCAGTAAAAGAGAAATAATTTCAATGTGATAATATTCTGATACTCACAATCAACACTGTACTGGAGATGAAAAATTGAACTCCTTGAAACTCATGTTTTTCACTCTAGACGAAAATATCCTGTGTCATTATATTCTTTCCATAATAATCACTGTAAAAAGAACACCCAAGGTCTTACAAAACTTTCAATAAATTAAAGCTTTCATACTTAATAGGACTCTAATGGTTTACTGACAAAGATCACCAGTATGGAAACTGATGACAAAAAACCCAACAGGTGCCATGGAACAGGAGATAAGCAAACGTCTGGAGAGGGGATGGGACCAATCATTCCAAAAGCAGTCCTTGTTTTACCAATTGCTAGGGTAAGCGAGATAGACATGTGGAGAAGAGGACTGGTGACAGAAATTTAAGGAAAAAAAGGCACAGAATAATAGATGTTGAGTAGATGGCAACCCAGAACAGGATTTTTGATATGAATATGTTGAAGGTTTACTTCTCCTCCTTGAGGGGTTCTTCAGTAATGACTGAATGAATATTTCCACTGTTTGTTGTTCATGTTAAACATAATCCTCCCATTTTGTTGTCTTGACCATACTGTTGGATTGTTGTATTATAATTCATCAAAATTCACTTCTCTCCCACCACCCTTTCATTTCTTACACTTGGAAAACTGTATATACTCGAGTATAGCTAGATTCGATTATAAGTTTACCACTAGACTTTAGGATTTAAAAGGTTCTTCCAAATGAATGACCTGATTATAAGTCGGAATGAGTTTTTCATTGATTCCAAATTCCAGCATTGCTTTTTTGAATTTCCATGGCTTTCTGCAAATTTTACATTTTCAGCATATAACCATTTCCCGCTTAAAACATCTGAAAATGCAATGCCCGAAAAATGTGAATATGTTGTTGGTCGTTAGCAAAGTAGCAACGAGATTCTTTGTATTTATCGAGGACCTTTAAGGTGGATGTATGTTTTTAAAGGCCCAATGTATATTAAGTGAATAAATTTCTAGACTTATACTCGAGTATCTGATGATAAAGAATGTTAATGCCACGATAAAACACAGCATGGATAAACAGTTGGGTAAGTAAAATTATCAACACAGTTGTTTTTAAAACAGGCACAGTTATGTAGCAATGAAAAATCTGTTGATCAAAACATTAATGTTTTTATCAAATCATGAATTTGTTTTATGTTGAACAGATAACCTAAGACTCCTGGGTCAAACGGTTTTAATTTTGTTCGATATTTAGCAGTCATAATTGTATCTCTTCATTCTGCAGTTATTTTGAATAATGAATGGTTGAAATCAAGGTTTGAATTGAAATTTTTTAAATATCTGAGAAAGCATTGGTATTATATAACGGGATTGGATCGAGAGAATCAGATTAAAACAAAAGGAGGATAACCACACACGTTTCTCTAAAGTTTTCTCAGGCTTTATTTATATCAGGTGCTGTTCAAAGCATTGTTCTCATTCATTTGCCTTGCCTATCAGGATTTTTCATTTTCTGGCCTTCTTTCCCACACAAGGTTAGCTTCTGTTACTGTCTCAGATCTTCTTTATAAGGCCATACTTCTCTCTTTAGGTTTCTGCGTTGTCCACTCACTTTGTATTCTATGTTCTAGGATCTGTGTCATATTTTAGATTTTATTTCAAGGTCACGGCTGTGTCGCACACAGATTGGTTTCAGTATTTGATTATGTTTTTCATTCTGTCACTGCCTTCTGCTACGGCATTTATTCTTCTTTCTATTATTGAAATACTAATTGTTGATCATTCAAAAGTCTTGTCCTATCTAAGTTCCTCCTCAATTTATTAAAATGCTGGTCGTACTTCCCTGTGGCCAGTTTTTAGTATAAATCACGTGGCTATCCTATCGGCCTTATCCCAATAGTAGGGACAGAAATGAAATTGCTAAAAAATCATTTGGACCGACTGCTATGAAGTCAAGTCTCCATGGGAAAATTTCAAACTATAAGGGAGTAACAGGATTTGCGCCTGCAGTTATTGTTACTTGGTGTATGCTCTTGCTATGTTGAAAGGACAACCCGGTCAGTGGGCAGCATTTTACCAACAAATGTTAATGCAAAAAATGAATTTAACAACACCTGTAGATAGAACGTAAAGAATATGTCAATACATTTTTTTGTAATGATGGTAGAGAAGTTAAATGAAGACAACTATAGCAGTTAATTGTAAAACGTTTAAATTACAAAATATAACAAACCATGCTTTAATTAAAACAACACAGAGACAAATCAATCGCCAATACCCTTTAGCTCCCCAAGGAGCATACACCTTCAACAAACACATTGCCAAGTCCTGCTGTCGAGTGCAATCAGCTCAAAGTTCTTTCGGTGGTGTCTTCCCTCAACGTTTTGCATTTCAGTCTCCAATTCTCTTTATCTGTTTGTTTCTTGGTCTCTTACCTCTGGCCCTTTCTTACACCGGGGTGTTCCAGAACAGGGACTGCTTTGTAATGCTACTACAAAGTGGCTTCCCTTCATGTGTGTCCTATCCATCACCAAGCTAGTTAGTAATACATTCGTTATTATCCGTCTGCACATAGACAGGCTACCCTAAAGGAGCATAAACCTTCAACAACTGCAATTAACTCCAAAAACCTCGATGTCCAGTGCCCATCTATTGCAGAAAGGATTTCTATACCCCATCGTTTCCTTACCTTTTCCACAGGAATGGTCTCTGATTCCCGCCTCCATGTGTTTTTCGTCTCTATCTTATTTCGGCCTGCCCGTGAACTTGAATTCCACAACTAATACGCCTTGTGTAGTGAAGTGGAAGCCATTTTTGTGTGGTCTACCTCTGCCTCTGTGGCCTGGATGTTCCAGAATAGTATACTTCAGTAAGTTTCCTCAATGTGGGTCCTATCCGTCTGCAGCATCATCTTCTCATTTCTACTGGTCCATGATCTTGACTTCAATCGTATTCAGTAGGTGAGATGATTCTTATTTGTATGTTGGACTTGATTTCCAAGTATTCCCAATGCAATGAAAACCCCTCTAGCCTTTTGTTTTCTTAATTTGATTTTGCCTGTCCCTCTGTTTTCTATATTGCTGTCAAATATGTGTATGATTCTATATTTCATAGGGGTGCTTCCTCAAGTTCTATCTTGTTATTATTTCCTGCTTTTTATTCTCATTATCATTGTCTTGTCCCAGTGTATTTTCAGACCCACTTGCTGTGACCTCTCATCAAGCATTTTCATTTGGTCAAGCATCTGATTACAGTCATGGGACAGAACCAAGTCATCAGCAAAGTCTAGATCATCGAGCTGTTTAGTCAAGATTCCAGTTTTTTTTTTTTTTTGGGCGAAGTCGATGTTTTCATAACCCAATCTATATCCAGTAAAGAAGAGAAATGGAGTCAAGAGGCATCCCTGTCGTTCTCTAGTTCTTATCCTAAACGGTTCTGTAAGTTGTCCTTCATGAAGAACTTTGCAAGTCATCACGAGATGTACATAACAGAAAGAAGTGGACCAGGCTAATCCCATCTTGGTGAGCTACAAACAGAACAACACACATAAAACCAGAACAATAGCTGTAGAAACAGTAGAGAGTAGTATCTTGACATATGTTGTCATGCCTTGGTAAAACTACATTTAATATTTATGTGCTTTTAACCTCGATGCTGCATGCAGTTTTCCCACAGTATAACAGTTTTATGATGCTTATCCCATCTTGATCACCTAAACACGAAAGGATCTCTCCTCCCCTCATTACACGCCCATTGAGGCATATTGCGAACATGGTGTTAGGCAAAAATTTTCTTGACCTTCGGCACACTAGGGGTAATGTGGTCAGCATCACGCCGTAAACACAAAAGAACAGACAAAAATAACCAGAACAAAAGATGTAGAAAATCATTTGTTAACTTTTTCTCCATATATACATACTACTCGTGAAAAGTCAAGGGCCACCCTATTATTTTCAATACACTTTTATATAAGCGCATAGAATGATTAAATGAAGGAAGTTTTTAGTAAAAATGGGTGCAATATCTTCCTCTGACAGTCCTCTACGCACGTTAAGCATAAAAACAACTCACCGACAACCATGGTGATCACGTGCAATTTGGTTTGCTGACCATAAATTCACATTTTTAATCTGTTTTTTCAAACTTCTGTACTTCTTCTTCTTCTTCTTCTTGCGATCACATCTTTGATGATTACACCGTCAGACGAGTTCTCATGATGAATTCGACTGTTGTTTGAAGTTCCTCTTTAACTCCATATAGCTTTGAGTTAAGTGTTGAGTCATTGGGCCAGTATATCTTTCTTAACTGGTCATACAGAGGACAGTCCTGTAGAACATGCTCAGCAGTTTGTTCGTTTAATTCACATGTGCACAGTGGTGAAGCAGACAATCGTAGCTTGTGCATGTGTTTATTCAGTTTGTAGGGGGGTTTGGGATGTCAGGTATTGGTAGTACCTCTGGTTAAGGAGCTGTCATGCCCTTTTCAGGGCAGCTCGGCCACCTTTGGTCCAAACCTGGCATTCAGCTCTCACCTGTGGCTCCTCGTAGCTGTCAGCATGCGACAGCGGCCACCCCCCGGGAAACGGCTTTGACAGGCCGGCTAAACTAGGTGAGGGTAGCCGACTGGTTATAAACCTTCGGTGAGTTAGGGTCTGCCTACCCATGCATGCGAAGACTGGATTCGGTAGACTGCGCGGAAGAAACCACCTGTTGGTTCAACGGGCATGACGGCGATTACCAGCAACGCGCTGTGGAGCGTAAGGAGCATGGCGAGGCACGTAGAAAGCCATGGTCATCCACTGCACCTGACTTCATCTCCAGTCGTCTTGACTTGTCTTGCCACTGGATTAAGATGGACCCAGGCGAGAGAGTGAGGTCGACGAATTGCGCAACTCTTCCTCACTTTAAACCAAATCACTGCGCAAGTCACTCTTTCATCCACTCATCCATCCACTCACAACAAGTCCTGTGGCGATGAGCGAGCGGCGAAGCGGCAGGCGTGGGTGCGCTGGCAGTCGTAGTCGCAGACCTACACACAGGCGGCTCAGGCCATATGGTCGTCTTCCACTGATCGGAGCAGCAGTGGGATTCGGCAGCCCCCTGAGTGACTGAGCAGCCCTCTTTAGGAAAGCACTGCTCACCTCCATGGCATGAGGAAGGGGCTAGAAAAGGTGCCCTAAACATTGCCTGCTCCACCATTACCTAACCAGCTTACCGCGGTTGGTGGATACCCTACTTCAGCGGGCGACACATAAGAAAAAGAAAGGACAGATTTTTCCCCCTCATTCTAGGCGCATGGAATGTGCGCACTCTACTCGACAAAGACTTTAACACAAACAGACCCGAGAGGCGAACTGCCCTGATAGGGAGAGAACTGGCCAGATACAACATTGACATAGCAGCACTGAGTGAAACTCGACTTGCAGGCGAGGGCCAACTTTGCGAAAAGGGTGCAGGTTATACATTCTATTGGAGCGGAAGAGGAACTGAAGAAAGACGAGAAGCAGGGGTTGGATTTGCAATCAAAACAGCAATTATTGGCAAGCTAGTGGAGCCCCCAAAGGGAATAAATGACCGACTCATGACGGTCAAGATCCCGCTGCTTTATGGAAGGAAACATGCCACCATCATTAGCGCGTATGCACCAACTATGACAAACCAGGATGACGTCAAGGATAAGTTTTACGAAGAACTACATGCAGTCATTGCATCAGTTCCTAAAGCAGATAAGCTTATTATTCTTGGTGACTTTAATGCAAGAGTAGGCTCAGATAACATCTCCTGGAATGGCATTATCGGAAAGTACGGCGTGGGTCGCTGTAACAGCAATGGACTTCTTCTCCTCCAGACTTGCGCAGAACATAACCTCCTTGTCACCAACACCATTTTTCGACTTCCTATCCGCAACAGGACCTCCTGGATGCACCCTCGCTCGAAGCATTGGCACCTAATTGACTATGTAATTGTTAGGAAGAAGGACAGGCAAGATGTCCGGGTGACCAAGTCCATGTGTGGTGCCGAATGCTGGACTGATCATCGCCTCATTGTGTCTAAACTTAAAATTCGTATCCAACCTGCCAGGCGCCCTCAGGGAAAGAAAACTCAAAAAAGGCTGGATATTACCAAACTAAAGAAGACAAAAATTAAACAGTCATTCACTGACACTCTAGAAGACCGTCTCAAATCTATCTCGTTAGACGGCCAAAGTGCGGAAACAAATTGGACAGCCCTAAGCGAGCAGATCTACAACACTGCTACAGAGGTCCTGGGTCCCGCCATCAAGAAACAAAATGACTGGTTTGATGAGAACTCAGATGATATAAAGAAGATGTTGGCTGAGAAACACCATCTCCATAAAGCATATTTAAATGATCCAAAATCTACATCCAAGAAAGACGCTTTCAACAACATGCGTAGAATCGTCCAACATAAACTACGCCAGATGCGGGATTCATGGCTGAGTAATAAAGCAGATGAGCTCCAAGGCTTTGCTGACAGCCATGACTCATTTCCCTCCTTAATGCAGATGGAAAAACACTAATGAAAATTTTTTACCATGCACTCAAAGCGGTCTATGGTCCAACATCATCAGGATCATTTCCCCTCCTTAATGCAGATGGAAAAACACTAATTACAGACAAGGAAAAAATTCTCCAACGCTGGGTCGAACACTTTAATAATATTCTGAACCAGCCATCATCTATTAACGATGAAGCCATCAACCGACTGCCCCAAATTCCTATAAATGAAGCACTAGATGATATACCGACTTTGGAGGAGACTAAAAAAGCGATTCGTCAACTTTCTAGTGGAAAGGCCCCCGGCTCCGATTCAATTCCTGTTGAGGTCTATAAAGATGGCGGTACAGTTCTGATAGAGAAACTTCACATGATCTTCCAGCAAATGTGGCAGAGTGAAACCATCCCACACAATCTCAAGGATGCGTCAATTATACATCTTTATAAACGTAAAGGTAATCGCCAAGACTGTAACAATCATCGAGGCATCTCACTACTATCAATCGCTGGGAAGATATTTGCCAGAATCCTTCTTAATCGCCTTACGGCTCATCTTGACAAAGGTCTTCTACCTGAAAGTCAGTGTGGATTCCGGAAAGAACGTGGAACCACCGATATGGTGTTCGCTGCAAGACAGCTTCAAGAAAAATGCCAAGAACAGCACTGTGACCTGTACACAGCTTTCATCGACTTGACAAAGGCGTTCGACACGGTCAGTAGAGAGGGTCTATGGAAGATCATGGCAAGATACGGCTGCCCAAAGAAATTTATCTCAATAGTGCAGCAGCTGCATGATGGAATGCAGGCTAGAGTTCAGGAAAACGGTGAGCTATCTGAGCCTTTCCCAGTCTCAAATGGAGTTAAACAAGGGTGTGTACTTGCACCGACTCTTTTCAGTATCATGTTTTCTGCTATGCTGACTGATGCTTTCAGAGACGGGGACACAGGAATCGACATCAGATATCGTATTGATGGAAAATTGTTTAACCTTAGGAGGCTTCAAGCAAAAACCAAGGTCAAATCACACACCATCGGGATCTTCTGTTTGCTGACGATTGTGCCCTCAGTGCTGGCTCAGAGGCTGATCTGCAGCGTAGCGTTGATAGATTCTCCGAAGCCTGCTCCAACTTTGGGCTTACCATCAACACGGGGAAAACAGAAATCATGTACCAACCAGCTCCTGGCACAATTTATACTGAGCCAGTCATCAAGGTAAATGGTGAGAAACTGAATGTTGTGAACAGGTTCACATACCTTGGTAGTACACTATCCCAGAACGTCGTCATTGATGATGAGGTGAACACCAGGATCTCCAAAGCCAGCAGCACATTTGGCAGACTATACACCAACGTTTGGCATCGAAGTGGCATTAGTCTACAGACAAAGCTGAAGGTATACAGAGCTGCGGTGCTTCCAGTGCTGCTTTATGCATGTGAAACATGGACTGTATACAGGCGCCACGTAAAAAAGCTCAACCACTTCCATACAGTCTGTCTCAGGAAGATAATGAACATCAAATGGCAAGACAAGATCCCGGATACCGCCGTTCTTGACAGAGCTGGTATCCCTAGCATCGATACTATTCTGATGCAGTCACAGATTCGCTGGGCAGGTCATGTAGTCCGCATGCCAGACCATCGACTGCCAAAGATACTCTTTTATGGTGAGATGCAGAAGGGTAGACGCTCCCATGGTGGCCAGAAAAAGCGCTTCAAAGACACGCTTAAGGCTTCATTAAAAACCTTTGACATAAACCCAGACACATGGGAAGCTGCTGCGCAAGACCGAACTGCCTGGCGCACATCTCTTCGTAAAGGTGCAGTGGCATGCGAATCTTCCTTGAAGAGCAGCAGCGGAACAGCGGAGACGAGCTATGAAAAGACTGTGTTAAAACCTTCACTGAAGCAAACATCCCTGCCCATACTGTCCGAGATCCTTCCAGGCCCGCATCGGGCAGTCATCAGTCATTTTCTTAACGTACTCATAGACTATCCTAGAACATGCTAATAATTGGTTTAATCCACAGGTGCACAGTGGTGAAGCAGACAATCGTAGCTTGTGCATGTGTTTATTCAGTTTGTTATGCCCTGTCCTGAGTCGAAAAAATAGTTATCTGTCCCTGCCGGTCGAGAGTGTGATAGTCGTCTTTGGGTTGGTTCTGTTCTCTTCTGATAGTCTGGATAGCTCTCTTTTTCTCAAAGTATGTGACTTCATTATCTTCTTGTTCACATTCTCCTCCCTTTTTTGCAAGTTTATCTGCCTTTTCATTTCCGGGTACACCACAATGAGATGGTACCCACTGAAGTATGGTTCTCTTTTTGGCAGCTACCTTGTTTAGTTCATTTCTCAGATGCGGGAGTTTACCACCCTTGAGAGCTTGCAGGACAGACAGTGCATCTGTGAGGATGACTACCTGGTGGCAGTCAGAGTTGGTGTTATAAATCATATTTGCAGCTTGCTCTAGAGCTTGAACCTCAGCTGTATAGTTGGAACAGAATTTACCAGTGGGAATGTGCCTAGTCTCATAGTGGTTGTCAGGATATGAGATAAAGATACCGGCACCTCCATTCCTAACAGCATTAGTTGCTGATCCATCTGTATAGGCATGTATCCATGATTGATCGGGATAGCTTTCTTGGATCATACTCAATGTAGCAGTTCGTTTTTGCAGATCATTATACTCACATCCACTTGTGAGACCACTGACTGATGTATTAATTTGGAGGGCACTGCTGGCCTGCTCCCATGGTACAGGGTATAGGGTGGGCTTCAGTGGTGTTGTCTTCATGGATAGGTCTTCTTGATGCTGTCTTATAAGTCTTTTCCCCCGATGCACAAAGCTGCTACGCTTTAGACGTCCCAATGCCAGATCATCTAGTCTTGCCTTCATTGGGTGCATTGGCATACTGTTGTACTTTTCCATCTGGATCATGGTTTTTGTGTCTCTTCTATGGGACAATGTCTGTAATCCAGCAACCTTCTGCATCTCTGTTATTGGTGTAGTTTTCATGGCTCCTGTAATGAGCCTGAGAGCTTGATTTTGCACCTTGTCCAAAGACTGCAGATGTGAGTTAGCAGCTGATGACCATGCTGCTGAGCTAAACTCTAAGTGTGGTCTTATTACTCCATTATAAATCTTCTTTAGATTTCGTTCATTTGCTCCCCAGTTGGTACCTGCTAATTTTCTGAGTATGCCTAGTCGTCTTCGGGCCTTTCTGCATTTTCAATATGCTTATTCCATGTAAGCCTTTGGTCAAATGTCACCCCAAGATAGGTGGGGTAGCTTTCTTCCTTGATCACGGTTGTCCCTAGGTGTATGTTAGCTGATTTGTCCTTGGGGCGAGGGAGAACAGTGTTGTGGAGGTTTTGTCTGTGTTTATTGTGATAAGCCATTTCTCTGCCCATGACACTAGCATGTCTGCTGCCCGCTGCATTCTATAATTTGCTGTGGTGACATTTTCATCAGCGCACCAGAGTACTAGGTCATCTGCATATAAGGCAGCTTTAACTCCTGCAGGGAGAACTTTCACCAGGTCATTGATGTAAACAAGGAAGAGTGTTGGGGAAATTACTCCTCCTTGAGGTACCCCCTGATGGAGCAACACTTTTCTGCTCTGCAGACCGTCAAGCGTGACTCTAGTTCTCCTGTTATGCAAGTATGACTGGATCCATTTCATCATGTTGCCTTGGATTCCACTTCTCCTAAGTTTTGCAATGAGGCCATCTTTCCACACCTTGTCAAAGGCCTGCTTGAAGTCGACCCAGATCGTTAGGACCTTTTTCTTCTCCTGGAAGGCATCTTCTATTGCTTGAGACAAGTAAGTAACTTGGTCTTCTATACTGTAGCATTCTCTAAATCCAGCTTGTTCCGGCACCAGGATCTGCTCAGACTCTAAATACCATTTCAATCTGTGGTTGACTATTCGCTCCATAGTCTTCCCAACACAGCTTGTGAGACTGATTGGCCGTAACTTGCAGCCTCGGTCTTACATTTCCCTTTCTTTAGTATGGGTATTGTGATGGCTTCTCTCCATACTTGGGGTACCGTTCCTTTCAACCAGCTGTGGTTGAATATCTCAAGCAGTTTTGTCTTTGCTGCTGAGCTCAGATTTACTAGCATTTCGTTGCTGATTTTGTCTGGGCCGGGTGACTTTAGAAACTTAAGCTTGGAAATAGCCTTCTGTAGTTCTCCTAGTGTGATGGGTTCCCTCATTGGGGCAGGAGTATCTGTCTGTCCCATGGTTGCCAGTATTTCTTTTCTTATCTCTCTCTGATGATCTATGTTAATGGGTAAGTTGCTTTCTGAACTGTATCTTCTAGCAAACAAGTCTGCAGCTTGTTTTCCTCTGAAAAGTTTGCCACCTTCATCCAATGTGATAGTCTGCCTAGGTGAGAACGCTCTTCATTTAGAGACTTGACTAATCTCCAAAGTTTCCTGCCGTCTTTCTCAAGGTTCAGCGATGCCGTTTTAGTTCTCCAGCTTTTCCGTTTTTCTTCTAGCTTTGTTCTCTGAAACTCTGCTACAGCCTTTTTCCATTTGTTGTGAGTTTCAAGTGAAGGCTGAGACTCTGCGTCCTTTCTAGCCCTGTCCATAGCTTCCTGACGTTCTTGGAGTGTGCTGGACCAGTATGGTATGTAGTTACGCCGGCATCCTTTGGGAATGGTTTCTTTTTTGCAGCTTGTAGTATGCATCTGTTTGAAGTCTTTTACCACTTCATTAATGTCTCTGTTCTGTACCTTGAGGGTAGACAGCAGCGTGTTCACCTGATGCCTGAATAAACCCCAGTTGGCTTTTTTTGTAGTTCCATCTTGTAATGGCTGGGCCTGTACTGAGAGTTGCACTCTGGACAGTAAGAAAGATTGGGCGATGGTCGCTTCCCCCTAGTTGGTCTCCTACTTCTCTACTAATAGATCCAGCTATATCTGGTGTGGAGAAGGCAAGATCTGGTGTTGAAGTTGTGTGCCATCCTCTGGAGTAGAAGGTAGGAGTATCTGTGGCATTATTGACTAGGATTAGGGAGTGATCATCTTGCCAAGTTTCAACCTCTTCACCTCTGTGATCCAGATGGTTATAGCCCCAGCTCTGGGAGTGGCTATTAAAGTCTCCAACTGCTATAAAGTTGGTGGCTGGTACCTGTATAGAGCTGAGACTCAGGGGTTTGTTGTTGGGACAGTAATAGTTCAGGAGTTCTATTTCCATCTTGTCTACCTTTATCTGCAACAGCTGATATTCTGCTCCATCCATGAAGGTTTTCCTTTCGTGTGCAGGAATGTTATTCCTTACAAGAGTAAGTACTCCTCCTTTTCGTCTATCTTTTCTGTCGGATCTGAAGCATTGATATCCCCTTATTTTAAAGGTTTGATCTGCTTTCAAGTGAGTCTCTTGGATACAGCAAACACTGACTTGCTTCTCATACAAGATGTTTTCCAGCTCTGTCTTTTTGCTGTATCCAGCCTGCTTGCTGTTCACTCCCTCTGCATTCCAGTGCATCATGACAAGTGGCACTCTGGGTTTCTCTTTTTCTGTTTTGTTTTGGTCAGTAGTTCTCCTCCGCCGTCTGTTGACTCCACAAGACGGTCTAGAGGGTCCTCCAGTAGCTGAGGGTGGGCTCTGTCGAGGCTCAGAGCCCGGCACTGCACCTGCCTGGTGGAGCTCCACAGGGCGAGCACCAGTACGAGATTTATTTGACGGTGTACTCTCCATAGAAAAAAAAAGCGAGTTGCGTGATACTGTGGTTTCCGGTGCGCCTTCTGGCCCAGTATCTACGACTTTAGCACCTGTTCAACGGGAGAGTGGGCTCATCCCTAATCTGTTTATGTTCCCAGTAGTAGACTATTCGCAAGCAGCCTGGGGGTGTCACTGCTCTGCGCGGACCTTGTTTACCGAGGCGGCGTCCGAGCTCGTATGGTGAAAATATGGTTGCGTTATCTTCAAAATAGCCCTGTCTTTCCCATGCTTTTCTGCCATCCTGCAACTTTGAGTTAGGGAGTTCTGAGCTCCAGTCTCTTTCCCAGGCATTTTATCCTGGCCTGGCACGCATACAGAGGACCCCACTTCTGGTTCTAAGTTAGCAGTTGGGGATAGGTGGGGTAGCACACTGTGCATTCCCCGTCATCCAGGGGGCTCTCCAACTATGCAGAGCTTGCACAATGCTGTGCTCTGGTTCTGGGCTCTCCCAAGGAATCCTCACGTCCTGCACAGAGCCACTTCCAGATACCCACCACCTGCCAACCCTCCATTGTAGAAATCTCCTGCATGCGGCCATCCAGTCAAGAGCCAGTATTAAGTCTGGTGCCCAAGTGATCCCCCCAAGCTCAGTGTGCAATGCTGGGTTCTCATCATGCTGCAACACAGGGGGGATTGTGATGCTCAGCCATCTCTCTCAACTCTGCACCGATAAGTGACATCGGGGACTTAACTGTGCCTCAGTACTGGGAGGCCCCGTTTCCGGGTACACCACACACAGCCAATTGAGGCAACGGTCCGCCGTGGGCGTGTCTTCAGTGGGGAAGTTGTGGAGTCTCTGATAGACATTCCCACGTGCTAATAGCGGACTTTTTCGTGAACAGAGTTCACAATTCTTAATTTGTTTTACAATCAGGCAGATTTTTAGGGGGCTAGTTTCATCACTTGCAAAAACCTTAGCCACCGAGGAAGAAGTCTAGACACCTTACAAAGAATGAGGGCCATTGCGGGGCGTTTTGAAAGTGGTTAATTCTGTCCGTTGAGGTTTGCTAGACGGCTTGCAGTGTCACACTCTACTCATAAAAAAAAATTCCCCCAAAGATATTTTGGAGATATTTCATGGCCACAGGAAGTGAATGGAGGAATCGCCACCCAGGGCCAAGGTCGCCCAAGATGCACCAATAGACATGATGACCGGTATCCGTCTTGTTGTCAAGCCCTGCACCAATTAACAGAGACTTGTTTCCCACGCTAAGATGTCTGCTGAGACAAACTGTAAACGTTAATGTCAGTCAAAGCACAATTCGCAGGACCTTTACATGCATTTTGGACCGGGCTGCTCGAACGTCCTGCAGTTCAGAATCCCTCTTACCTCCTGCCTCAATCGCAGATCAGCAATGTTGCTTGGTGTCGCGAGCACAAATCCCGATGGACAAGGCAACAATGGAGTCAAGTTCCTCCTTCACAAGATGGAATCTCTCTTCACTGTGTATCATTAAATGATGGCAGGATCGAGTTTGGAGACTTCCAGGGGAGAGCGATTATACTGATGACACAAATTCGAGAGGTGGATCGTTATGGTAGGGGTTCTGTCATGGCTGGGGAGGCTTCTACAGACACGACAGGACCCCACTCTACATCATCCCAAGGCAACTTGACCGGCCCAAGATACCAGAAACGAAATCTTGAGACCAAATTGTTCAGCCTGCTCTGGAGGCCATAGGTGGTAATGCCATCCTCCAAGATGATAACGCTCGACCCCCATCGAGCTCGGTTGTGTGGTGAATGAGTTTATTCTAGCAACATGGGATCATCATGGAATGGCGTGGCTCAGCTCGTTCACCTGACCTTTCTCCGATTGAGCACCTCTGGGATGTCCTTGGTCAAAAATTGTCAACAAATCACCTCCTGCCCAATGGATGTTGCACAGCTGACTGCATTTCTGCTTCAGGAATGGCAAGCTGTTCCTCAGGATACTCTTCGGACCCTTGTGGACTCGATGCGTCTACGCTGTCTTGAATGCCTTGCCCCTGCAAACGGTGGTCATACCCGATTTTGAAATTGTCTATTTGTTCAATATCTATTGTGTGACTTTTGAAAAGGTGGGTGACACACTTCACAGCTTCATTGCGTTTTGAATGTGTGTTTCCATTTCTTTACGTGACATGTCAATTTGGTATTCAATAAATGCCGTTTTGACTGATAACCAATTACGTTTATATCAGATTTGTTTTATGGTTTCAAACCAAGGTTTTTTCTAAGTGGCCCTTGACTTTTGACGAGTAGTATATAACCTGGAGAATCTACCAATCATTCCCCTGTGATCTTACATGATGAGGTGGTATGGAATGGCTAAGAGGTATGGCGTCCGCCCTCGAGTTCTAGAGGTATGGTACCAGGTTCGATTTCCAGGTTGAGGGGAACATAATTTATGGAAATTTTTTTCAGGAAACCGTTTGGTCCTAATGATGTCATACTACCCTTGGTCTCCTGGGTAGTGAGATCGGATGCCTAGCCTTCTGGATAAGGTGCGAAAAAACAGGAGGTCCCGTGTGTTAGGTTGTGCACGTTAAAATCCAACGGCAGTTGGAAATCGTAAAGAATAGGTCCTATCAGGCAAAATTTAAAAATTATAAACCTTTAACTCCAACACAAAGAGTATGTTTATAGAATGTGTTGTTTCTGTATAACACACATTGAGATCCTCGCCGGAGCTACAGAGTTTCGGGCACTGCGCTGAGATCCTCCTTTGTGTGATCTAAGGGAGTTAGATCGTAGCACTGATGGTGGTTGTGTCCGTGTGCAAATGATGATAGTCCTTATAAAACCTAACCAAACTCTTGTGATTAATGGTAGATCGGGATCTACCTTATGCCGACACACCCCCTCCCTCCCATATCCCCAATAAGCTTACAACAAAGTTCCATATGATAAAGATGTTCAATCAACAACACATAGTCGCTCTAAACACACTTACACACACAGCTAATTATATATGTCACGCAGATATGAATGCCTGTAGACTACCTCTTCTTGGCGACCACACATTTCTTACATCTGAATCGTCTGCTGAAAAACGCCATTGGGCTTCACTTCCGTGTTGTGCCGACACCTATAGGGTGAAGCTGGAGTTGTGTCCTCTGCTGGGTGCTGACGCATCGGCACAGTTAAATGGAGATCCAGCTGTTTACCCCTGCAGCTATGTTCCCTTTCTACACGCAGCCGATGAGAACGGACAGTAACCGGAAAAACCGTTTGGGTACCAGCCACGTCGCAGGGAGTTGCCAGAATAATGTCGAATCAACATTAGACTGCATTAGGGGACTCCGACTCAGGATTTATCTAGGGTTTTACTCCGGATAGTCTGAGCCTGTAAACGGATGTTCCCGCACGGCCAGCGTGTGTTTGAATTCACAGTTTTACATTATCTTAGGTACCAACAAGAATCACAAAGCCCATATTGCGAAGCC
>JAMPIV010001069.1:600000-752500 GCA_024509875.1 Oreohelix idahoensis
TTAAAAGGAAATAAAGTAACAGGCCTATCGCGTCATATTTAAATTCTTCCTGAGAAACAACTCAAGTACATTTTTAGCCTGTGTGGCAAGTAACATATTAACGTCAATAACATTCCGACGGAGTTTTGACTAGTGGTGTGGTGACCAAATAGAGTCCTTTCCTGAAAGTAGACACCGATCTGACATTCCTCATTTCTAGAAACCTAAGCTATTGACACTGTGCTCGTTGTTAATGTTCGTGCCTGGACAATTTTAATGTGACCTAAACAGACATCCGAAAAATAAGAACACCCAATGAAACGTTCCCTAAAGCAGAGAATTCATCCCGTCTTTTTGGAACTGGGGATTTCTTGGTCAAAAACTGCCTTTGACGATTCTGTATGTGAATGTCCTAAAAATTGTGTTTCCAGAAGTGGCTATCAAAGCTGTGAGTATGAACAAATGCACGTGATCACTGCTGAATGAATAGAGTGAATGCAGGACGGAGCGATTTCTTTATTGTTGTAATTTGGCACCTATTTTGCTGTCTTAACTTTATGTATGCAAGTACTGCTAATCATATTTCCCTTAAAATAGAGCAGTGATATCAAGTCTGTCCATACCTTAAAAGGGGGAAATATTAGACCTAATCATATATATCTTTGATTCCTTGGGGCTAACATTTTCTTCTAACAGGACTGTGGGCATACCTTGAGGGATAAGATCATACTGTGGGTCTATCATTCTTGTATCATTTTTTATTGACTTTATGACTATTTGTATATGCTTTGATGTAATTTCTATGTGTTGTGATGAAATTTTAGATGATAATTAAAATTTCTCTTAAATTAATCAGCGCATTGGTCAGCTCGTTCCAAAATATCTATTTAATCACTTGTTATAGGTTTCCCACGTCTGTACGTCTAACTGTCGTCTTGTATGTGCGTGCACATGAGTGGATAGAACTATGTATGTTATATATATATATATATATATATATATATATATATATATGTGTGTGTGTGTGTGTGTGTGTTTAGACTGTCTGACTCCTCTAAATCTGTCGTAGAAGATAGGAGAGAGAGAGAGAGAGAGAGAGAAGAGTTCTCGATCTCAGAGACAGCCTCTATCACATTCTACCATCTCACTCGTGGGAATCTATTTTTACCATCATCTCTCGCTGTGGCTATCACTCATTCTAATCTATTCAGAAGGGATCAACCCAAGTCTTAATTCTCCTATCAAAAATCTACGACAAATGTGGTCTCGTCTGTAGGGATTTTTTGAACTTAGAATAGGAAGACGAGTACTATAAATATCAGCTAGTCTGAAGATTCTTTATTCTGATATAGAGTAAGAGTGTGATGTCTTGTGAGTTGTTATATCTTTAAGAAATAATTTATCCCCTAGACAAACGATCTGTTTATGGGCGTGCTGACCACACAACTAATAATTAGGTTTTTTCCACAGCATTTTTGAGCATATATACATTTGAGTTGCAGGATTTTGTCGGAATATATGTTAGTTATTGATTTTGTAATACTAAACGCTGGTAAAGTTTGTGACTGTCTAACAGTCACAGGGTTCTGAAGAAGTAGGTGTTTGAGCTAAGCTAAGGAGCGCGATTAGAATATACGACCTGTAATTGCCTCCCTTACCATAACTGTCTTCAGGGGTGAACTTGTAGTGGATGTTAAAATTAAGGGATTTTTTTTTTCTCTTAAAAATTTTGCAATAATTATTTTGTTTCCACTGTAGCAACTTATTTTTCAGTGTGTAATTTTAACTACCATTTATTTAGCGTAGTCGTCTGCATTAGGTGCTTTATTGCAGATTAATAGCAGAGATAGTTAGACACTATATTTTGGAGGAGGTATCCCAGGGTGAAGTATATCATCTTTTGATTTTGGTAATTTCTCGTAAGTGGTAGGAACCAGTGTATCCTTTCTTCTTTTCTTTCTCGAACTAAGGCTCAGTCACCTATTTACTATGGCAGAAAGGGCAAAACTGAGACAGATGCTCAAACAGGAAGCAATGGAAGAGGGACTGGACGTCGACGAAGCGAAAGCTTTCGTTAGGGACGAACTAGAGAGATATGATGCCGAAAAGAAAGAAGAAGAACTAAGGAGGAAAGAAGAAGCAGCGGAGAGGAAAGAAGCGGAAGACCGTCTATTACAGCAGAAGAAGATGGATGAGGAAATGGAAATTCGCAGGGCGAACGAAAGAGAGAAGGAGAGACAGCATGAGGAAAGAGAGAAGGACAGACAGCATGAGAAGGAGAGGGAAGAGGGACAGCATGAGTTGGCTCTTAAAACCCTAGAATTCCAAAGTCGTGGTGCGGGGTCTATCTCCAGCAATGGAGAGTCTTCTTCGCATTCCTCTGTAACTGATTTTCTTAGCACACAATCTACTCATCTCACTGCTATGTCTTTTCCGCTAGAATCTTTCCCTTGTCCTAATGAGAAGATTGACACGTATCTAGAAAAATTTGAGAAAATTGTAACTCTGTACGGTTTAGAGAGGTCGCCTTGGAATATGAAGCTTTCTCAGGCTTTGAAAAGCAGTGCGTATGATGTTTACGTTAAACTTAAAGCAGCCAACAAGACAACTCTGATGTGTTAAAGAAAGCGTTACTGGAGCGCTTTGAAATGAATGCTCTCAAATTTTTGCAACTGTTTCGCAACAGCAGGAAGGAGAGCTCTGAAACTTTTCAGCAGTTCTCGTCTCGTTTGAAGATATATTTGACAAAGTGGCTTGAGCTCTCGCAGCTCCACTCTACCTATGAAGGTCTGGAGGAATTTGTTTTAACAGAACAAATAAAGAACACTTTGTCTGCTGATACCCAGAGATTTCTAGCTGAGCAGGGTGCAGAAAAGCTTGAAGACATCTTAGAAAAGTCTGAGCGATGTCACAATGCGCTGGCTGAACTACCGGCCACAAAACGTAAACCGACAGAAGAGCATTTTCGGAAAAATAATCTAGACCAATCTTCTCATGCTTCTCATGCTTCTAATCAGAATAACCACAGAGAAACTGGACCTCAAAACCCCCCTCCTGAAAAATCCTAGTTCTACAAAAACAAGTACCCCAACCACAGTAAACAGTCTGATCAACCCGACCGCCCTTCATGGCAGCGTGGCCAGAAAAGTCAAGGTGGCAAAGGGAGAACTCCTGAGCACGGGACTAATGATCAGAGTGAGCACACCGAGCCTAAACGCATCGGATGCTTACTAACAGTCTCGCAAGGCGGAATTATTGACAGTGATTCCCAACGTGTTGGGGATACACCCTCAACGCGAGGCACTGTTACTTTAACCGGTTCTCAAACTTTTTGTTTATTTGACACGGGGCTTTCTTATGATTGCATTGTTGCCAGACACCTGGTTAAACCCGGTCAAGAGACAGAAGAGACCGTCGAACTTTGTGGAGTCTCTAAGAGTGATGCACCTACAGCGCTTCCCATCGCACTGGTGGAGATCCAATCTGAGTTTGTCAGAGGCGAGATCAAAGCGGCTGTTATGGATGACCCCATCTACCCCGTCATACTTGGCGGTAGATACGTGTTTATTGGGAAACCGGAAGAGCCGATTGTGGCAGCAGTAACTACAAGAGGGCAAACCAAGAAGGAGCGGGAGCCTGCGCCTAATTTGTTACCCATGGAACTTAAAGAAGCGCAACAAAAGGACCCTACTTTGGCACCCTGCTTTAGGAAACTGCCAATGGCTAAGGAACCCAGACAGCACGGAGACATTTTTTCTAAGGATGGCGTACTTTATTGCAGAACGGGCAAGCCTGACCAAGGTTACAGCCAGCTCCTAGTACCGAAACAGTACAGAAGCCAAATCCTTGAAATGGGGCACTCTCTTCCCTTCAGCGGACATATGGGACAGAACGCCACAAACCAACGGATAACCACTCATTATTGGTGGCCAGGAGTAAATACTGATATTATCAAGTATGTCAAATCCTGTGCCCAGTGCCAACGGGTGCCACCCAAGCAACGGGCACTCCCAGTCTCTTTGGGTGAAATGCCAATAGTGGGAACACCATTCGAACGGGTTGTGATCGACATTTTAGGGCCTTTCGAAAAGACTAAAAGAAGGAACAGGTATATCCTGACCTTAGTCGATACATGCACTATGTTTGCAGAAGCTATCCCGCTAACATGCGCAGATGCCAAGCATGTCTCAGAAGCCCTCGTGCAGATTTTCACTCGGTTGGATTCCCTCAGCAAGTGCTGACGGATAACGGATCTCTATACCGAAACCTGTCTATGGATGTGATCGTGAAGATCTTGAGGGACCAGCACATCTACACTAAGCCATATACTCCGGCCAGAAATGGGCTAGTAGAACGTGTTAACGGAAACCTCACCATGATGTTAAGTAAACTGGCACAAGTGAAACCTGAAGATTGGGATTGTTGCATTCCTGCAGCTTTATTTGGCTACAGAGAATCTCCTCATACTTTCACAGGATTTCCGCAGCTACGTTATTATTCGGCAGACCCATTAAGGGCGCGATCGAAGCCTTACTTTGGTCGCTGACGGACCAGAAGGCAGATGAGACAGTTGTCTCAGCCATTAAATACGTATCGGATTTAAAGGAAAGGTTGAAACTAGGATGGGACCTAGCAACGACTAACTTTAAGCGAGCGCGCACAAAGCACGCTAACCGATACAGGAAAGTCACAAAAGAGAGAGAACTGGAAGCAGGCGAGAAAGTTTTGGTGTTACTCTCTACCGGAAACAACCAACTGAGGATCGGATGGCAAGGGCCGTTTACCGTCCTGAAAAAGATTTCTAAGGCTAACTACAAGATCTCTATTCAAAGAAAGGAAAAGGTTTTTCATTTAAATCTGTTAAAGAGATACTTGGAAAGACCGGTGCCGACCTCCGACCATCTCCTGACGATCGCCAAAGCGGACGATGATGACGATAGTGGCAGAGAAATTCCACTGCACACACATGAAATCTTTCAAAAATGTCAAAAGCGGCGACGCTCTTTCAAGCGCGCATGGGAGATATTCCAGAGAAAGGAAACTTTGGGACTAGACTTGAGTAGAAATTGTAGGGAGATGGAGGGGGAGATGAGAGGGAAGAAGACAGACACCCTGAAGCAACGGATATAGGAAATTTAATTCCTTAACGTAGACATGGAGTGCTTCCATATCTTAAAGGGGGGACGTTCTGTCACAGAGAGTTTTATGATCATTAAATTTTCTATATTATTCTTTCTATCTTCCACACGTATCCTCTATTTTATTATCACTCTCTATCCTTTTCCTGTATTTTTCGCATTCGTTCTTTTGCGAGAAATATTCTCTTTCCCATTTTCACTTTGCCGGTTTCGTTTTCTCATTTAGGAACGCAGTAGATTACCTAACGCGTCAGTCCCTTGCACGAGATAATTTTAGGTGGGATTTCAGTCTATCAGACATGATGAGCAGACAAATTGTCTACATTTGCGCCTGTCACGCGAGTTTCCTTTTCTGAGTTGCTCGGGGAAGGTGTGAATCGCGCCAGACAGGCTCGCTCAGAGCAGACATTTGTCTGGAGATTTCCATCTGACAAATAGTTTTACGGCTAAAGTTGCTCGGTGAAGTGTGGTAACTGCCACCTAAGGGGACGTACCGTCTACATTTTCACCGGACACAGCGTTTCTTCATTCTAGTCGCTCGGAGTGAAGTGTGATATGACACTCATGCAGCGTGCTGGAATAAGTCATATAGTCTTGGTTTTTCCATGACACTCACGCATTCGCTCAGAAGGGCCATTTTCTTGACGTAAGTGTCAAAGACGCACTGCTGGCAGTTACGGCATGCGTCTAAGGTGACGGAGGTGTTAAGACGGAAAGGGGAGATTATTTCGTTTTGCGAAATAAGTTGGGACCCCTTTGTCCTGGTTTAAGATATTTACCTGAGTTTGAAACTAGATTTTCATTCATTCTCCTAATTCGCAGTAGACAGGTTGTTCGTGAATAGAATAAGCTGTATAGCGAAGCTCCTAGTTTGTTCGGAAATTTGCCGAGTTTCTAGACTTCTAATAAATAGATCAGCGTATAATTCTTCTTCTTCTTCTTCTTCTTCGTTTGTCCTGAAAAGGACGGTGGTTGCGTTGTGTCTGTTTACGCCTAAGCTGTGATATCTGCACCTTTGGGTCGACACATCCGACTTCCGCACGGCATTTTTAGGACCGAGTTTGCTTTCCCATTTCGATCCACACTCGCTCAGCCAGACTGCACAGCTGCAGACTGTTTCCAGGACCACCACGTGGAGGTGGAGTGCGCTCTTGAACAGCTCTAGTTCGCTGGTCCTGACGCAGGCAGTCAAGCTATGAGTCGCTGACTGCGGTCTCTATTGCTGCGTCTTGAGGTCCCAAATGTGTATAATTCTAAAGTGTGCGATTACCTGTAGTTCTGTGTTGAGGTAAATATATTATATTAAGTATCTAATATTTTGTGAAGTGTTTAAAGTGATAATCGCTTATTTCCCTAGTTAGATTTTTGTGCAGATTAATTAAAATATAGCCTGTATTATTTTCTAGTGACGTGTTTTAGGGGAAAACAGAAAGTATAATTTCTAGCTTAAAACCAGGTAGCAATCAGGAATTAAATTTAACTGCTAAATAATCAGACGAGAATATATTTTAAAATTTAACTTATAACTGTAATGCTACATCAGTGAGTATTGACGGGATACGTAAGTATTCTTAATTCATGATGATTGATTTTATGTATATAACTTATTTTACGGGAAGTTTAAATGATAAGCCAAGCTGTACGCTTGCAGTTTAAAAATGTAAGCTATAACGAGTACCTAGTATGTATAATTATTTTATATGTGTATTTCCTTTATTCAGTGAATACTGGGGTTAACCCAAAACTTTGCCAGCGTTAAGTACTGAAGAGTGATATCTGTGAAGAACTAAAACATTTTCCTTAAAAGCCTTGGTGCAGAATTTTTACAAGTTATTTAAAAGGTAAATGAAGTAACAGGCCTATCGCGTCATATTTAAATTCTTCCTGAGAAACAACTCAAGCACATTGTTAGCCTGTGTGGCAAGTAACATATTAACGTCAGTAACATTCCGACAGTGTTTTGACTAGTGGTGTGGTGACCAAATAGAGTCCTTTCCTGAAAGTAGACACCGATCTGACATTCCTCAATTCTAGAAACCTAAGCTATTGACACTGTGCTCGTTGTTAATGTTCGTGCCTGGACAATTTTAATGTGACCTAAACAGACATCCGAAAAATAAGAACATCCAAAGAATCGTTCCCTGAAGCAGAGAATTCATCCCGTCTTTTTGGAACTGGGGATTTCTTGGCCAAAGACTGCCTTTGACGATTCTGTATGTGAATGTCCTAAAAATTGTGTTTCCAGATGTGGTTATCAAAGCTGTGAGTATGAACAAATGCACGTGATCACTGCTGAATGAATAGAGTGAATGCAGGACGGAGTGATTTCTTTATTGTTGTAATTTGGCACCCATTTTGCTGTCTTAACTTTATGTATGCAAGTACTGCAAATCATATTTCCCTTGAAATAGAGCAGTGATATCAAGTCTGTCCATACCTTAAAAGGGGGAAATATTAGACCTAATCATATATATCCTTGATTCCTTGGGGCTATCACTTTCTTCTAACAGGACTGTGGACATACCTTGAGGGATAAGATCATACTGTGTGTCTATCATTCTTGTATCATTTTTATTGACTTTATGACTATTTGTATATGCTTTGATGTAATTTCTATGTGTTGTGATGAAATTTTAGATGATAATTAAAATTTCTCTTGAAATTAATCAGCGCGTTGGTCAGCTCGTTCCAAAATATCTATTTAATCACTTGTTATAGGTTTCCCACGTCTGTACGTCTAACTGTCGTCTTGTATGTGCGTGCACGTGAGTGGATAGAACTGTATATGTAATATATATATATATATATATATATATATATATATATATATATATATATATATATATATATATATATATGTGTGTGTTTAGACTGTCTGACTCCTCTAAACCTGTCGTAGAATATAGGAGAGTGTCGTGAAATATTCTAATCCACATATATAAATTATCAGGCAAATGTAAAGCCTAACAAATAACTTCAATAAAAGGAAAGAAGAATGGTAAAGAACAGTGCTGTCACAATGACTGTACTCGAAATCCCCCTTGTTTTCTACTTCGTCTGCAAATTGTAACGCTTTCACGTTGATAGTAAAAGCCTACTGTATCACTACACGCTTTCTTCAATGAAACGTGTACTGTATTTCTTGGAAAAACCTTGAGATACGGAAGCTGATCAATGACCTAGATTTAATATTTCATTCATTCCATACACGGCGTAACTAAAAGACAGATAAAGCAGGAGAGAGAGAAGGACGACTGGAAGCAAGGAAGCATGCAACACTACACGCGTCGCGCGATTAATAGTAACGCCAATCCCACGTGTAAGGCCTGCACTAACTTTTTTTCAAATAAACAGTGTCAGAAAAACACTACAACTACTACAAGAATCAGGTTTTAAAACATGAAAAATGCTTATTAGGAAACCTGAAATTCTACTGATTTACATCTAAGCTCCTGAAAGTACAGAAGACACCCTATGACATAGAAGTGAACGCGTGGTAAAAAACAAATATACGACTATCTTTGGAAAACACATATTTGGAACGCCACCATGTAGCTCGCTTTAACTTATATATTATTGTACGGCAGGACTTGCTAGCCAAGAATATGTTATGTGTTACGCCTTTAGTCTGTTAATAAAATAATTATGGCCAAAATACAATAGTGGGGGTGCCTGACAGCATGAAATCATTTCTGCTCATAAAATTTTTTTTATAACGTGTTTGAAAAACATTACGTTACGGAAATAGCCTACCATGTTAACTCCTATTTGATTGGCGGGAATGAGATGTAAGACTAAACACGATTAGTTGGACTGCAAATACTAGTTTTCTGTTGTTATGGGAAACGAATAGAAGGGGTACTTTTTTGAAAAGATGTGTAGACATGGCATGATTGGTTAGATCTGCCAATATAGTCAGTTCAGAGCGTCTGTTCCTTGCCACAGCTTGTAATAAACCTACTAAGAACAGTGCGTTGAGCACCAGTGCATAATTTTTTCTAAAATAAAAGCCTGGGACAAGAGGCAGATCGGAATTTGTGCTTATTCATTGCCAGTCAACGAAACTGTTTATTATTTCCATTGAATTGTGGTAAGCTGAAATATTTGATATCTTTTTAATGAAAATTGAATGTGAATTGATGATTTATGTCTATATATATGTGTGTAGTTCAGTGGCCAACTTGAGAAAAGCCTAAATATTGCTCCAACCTGAATAGGAGGTGTCGGAAAAAAGTAAAACTGCATGGGATTGCCAAACAGTACACTGACCCCTATCTTATGGACTAGGAAGAAATAATGCTGGAATGGCAGAGGCGTAGTAACCATTAGGAAGGAGTATACTGGTGTAATTTGTTTCAGATGAAGCTAGCAGTGGCCTACGGCACTGAACACAAGTGTTTGTTATGTATTGTGCTCATTGTGGAAATGGATTATGACTTAGTTTTGAAATAGGAGGTACAACCTTCTTGTTTCAGGGACGGTGGTCAAAAGTCATTGAGGCAGCATTTGGTCTGAGTTACTGAATCCTGAGGCTGACAGCATACTACTGGGTCCAGATAGCGACCAGTGAGGTGGCTCCAGAACTCATTGAAGTAATCGAGCAGAGGAGTCTTTGACTGCAGTCATCACGAAAGTTAAGAAAGTGTGGCCATGGAGCTCAACATTATGTGCCCCCTCTAAAATTGACAGTAAATAAAGAGGGAATATAAACTGTTTAAATTGACAGGAACTGTGAACTTTTCCCAATGATAAGACACTTGAAGTCATGATGACGAACAACACTCTAGCTTGAAAAACAAAACCAGTATTAACTCATATTACTACTTCACACTTACACACATAAGATAAGAATAAAAAAATATGTCAATAACAAGAGTAAATTGATAAACTGTGTACCTACTACTTGTAAGAATATTGATTGTGATTCCTGGTTCACTGTGTAGTTGAATCAGGATATCTCTATGTAAAGAAATTAATACATATATATATATTTGACTTTTCAAACTGACTCGTTTAAGATAGTCTCATAGAATGTTCCATGTATGTGAGTGTCACAGTGTTGTCAAGTGTGGTGGAATAAATTAAATTGTTTATCTGTCTGTAGTTGTTGTGACTTACACTTCATCATATACATACCCTAGACATATAACGTAGTCATCACAATATTCCAGAATAATTCTGACTGAGGTATACATATGTGGCAGCAAGTAAGGTTATCTGTAAAACACTACACCTATTAGATACAGATACCTTCACAGCTGATCTCAGTCAGTACACTAAGTCCCCTATAAATATTTATAACATCCCACTTTACCACATATATTGGGGTCCGGTCCGGGATATTGAACTTTCTCCTGTTATATATATTGGGAATTATAAGAATTAAAAGGTATCCTTGGGTGGAATTAAATAAGGTTGAGCTCTCAGTGCCTGTGTTGTAATTACATAATTAATTACAGAGTATATTGTTTAGTTAGAAATTGTTTACATTTATCTGTTAGAAAATGGCGGACCTGGCCAAATTTCGATCTGCTGCTGTACAGACTGCGAAAGAGTTAGGAATGGACGGGCAAATTATGATTGCTTATGTCACTGCTGAATGTGACAAATATATTGAACGGGAAGAAAGAAGATTAGAAAAAGAGGTTGCAGATTGAGGCTGAGGCTAAGAGGTTGCAGATTGAGGCTGACAAAGAGGCTAAGAAATTGGAAGCAGAAGAAAGAAGATTGACTGCAGAGAGGGAAGCAGAAAAGGAGGAGAAGATATTACAAAGGGAACATGAGTTACGACTAAGGGAGTTTGAGTTTCAGGGCCATGCTCCTGAAAATGGTGCCAGTCCCTTTGCCTCTGATGCCACTGCTAGCCAGGGAGCCTCAACCTCAGCTATGAATTTTCATTTAGATCATTTTGTTGAGAAAGACGATGATATAGAGAGCTATCTAAATAGGTATGAACTATTAGCTACCACATATGGGTTAGAGAGAGAAAGGTGGAGCTTAAAGTTATCTCAAGGACTTCGTGGGGCAGCTTATGAAGTTTTTGCAAAAATGAGCAGAGGTGATCAGGAAAATTATGACATGCTAAAGCAGGCTCTTTTGTTAAGATATGAAAAGAACGCAGAATTTTATAGGAAAAAATTTAGGAATGCTAAACTACTGTCAGGTGAAACCTATCACCAGTTCTCTGCACGAATAGAGACATACTTGGAGAAATGGACTTCTCTGGGGAAAACCCAAGATCTTAAGGAAATGGTCCTTATAGAACAATTAAGAGAGTCCATGGCTCCAGACCTGAGAAAGTTTCTCATGGAACAAGGTGCAGAGAGGCTGGGTGAGTTGCTAAATGTTGCTGAAAGGTATCAAGCAGCTCAAGCAGAGGTAACAGGTAATAAAAAGAAACAGGTGGATAACTTTAGGGCACCACAGAACTTTAATAAATTTGATCCTAGGGATCAAAACAAAGGTAAGCACCAGTTTGATAGGCCACGGTATGACAATAAAAATAAAACCCCACAATTCGATGAAAGGAAATATGATGAAAGAAAATCTTTCAACCAAGGAAAAAGGTGGTGTAAAAATTGTCAGATGGACAATCATGACACTGACCGTTGCAGAAGGAAACCTGTGTATATGGCCACCCTTCAGGTCAGGTCGACCTCAAGACAGGAGGAGGATATTATGTTGGATACCACTCCAGAAGAGATGAGGAAGGCACAGGCTGGGGATAAGACCCTCAAGCCTTGTTTCAGGAAATTGTCAACTTGTCATACAACTCCAGGCAAGGGAGATTTTTACATGAAAAACAAGTTGATGTATAGGAAGACTGGAGCTAGATCCAAAGGTCAGGGACAGCTGGTACTTCCTAAAAGATATAGGGCAGAATTAATAAGGAGCCTACATGTGAAACCAGATGGGGACCATGAGAAAATAGGTACCATCATCCAAAAGGTGGCTCACAATTATTATTGGCCCAAGGCAAGATGGGACATTGAGAATTTTGTAGAAAGGTGTAGCATAGCACATGAGGGAACACCCACAAGTGGGAACATGGATCAGGACCTGGACACGCCACGGGGCAAAATTAGGCCTGAAAATAAAAAGAAATATAAATTTGATAAAGTGGACCAAATGGAATGGGAAGCCCCTTTTCACGGACAAGCTTCACTTAACTGTTTTACAATGGCCACTATGCGGAGAGTGCAAAAAGATGTCTTACCCCAGGATAAGCCGAAAATCCCTCAATCGGACTTAAACAAACTGGAGGAAGAAGATGTAGAGAGGAAATCTCTCATCAAGAATTTTAAGTGGGGAGAAAGCCCCAAAAGAAAAATTGGTAGCGGTCGTTTTGTGAATGATAATTCTGGGAAGAAAAATCATCACTATAGAGCTTCGAGTGGAAGAGACCATACCGGTGCATGGACAAATAGGTCCACAAAATTAAAGGTCCATATGTAGCTCTGTTAAGAACGTGGACTGATGAAAAGGCAGAGGAAAATATTACATCCTCATACCAATATGTGAATGAGCTGACCACTCGTTTAAAAACTGGCTGGAAACTTGCCAATGAAAATTTGAAACAAGCCAGGAAGAAACATGCTGCCTATTATAACAGGAAGGCGAAAGACAGAGATTTGGCTGTGGGAGAGAAGGTACTGCTTCTTCTCCCCGGGAGTCAGAATAAGTTACAAATTGGATGGCAAGGTCCATATACAGTTCTAGAGAAGGTGTCTAGAACAAATTATAAGATAGATAAGAAGGGGAAAGAAAAAATCTATCATGTGAATCTCCTGAAGAAATATTTGGAAAGAGAACATCAGGAAGAGACACACTTGTTGACCTTGTCCATCGCCATGGAGATGAAAAAGGAACCACTTTCATCATTTGAATATCCATTACACCCCTGTGAGACAGCGGCACAGGTGAAAATCAGTACACATTTAACGAAAACTCAGAAAGAGAGAGTGCAACAGGTTCTAAATAAGCATGCAGAGGTGTTAACAGACCGACCAGGGCATACAAACTTATTGGAATATGATATGAAACTGATAGACCCCACACCTGTCTGTATGAAACCATATTCGATTCCTTTTGCTAAGGAGAAAGCTTTGAAGGAAGAGATAGACTATTTGTTGAAGGAAGGAATTATTTCACACAGTGAGTCTTCGTATAGTTCCGGTGTTGTACTCTTAAGGAAGCCCTCTGGAGAACATAGACTCTGTATAGATTACAGGAGACTGAATGCTATTACAGAAGGACAGGTGGATCCATTGCCGGATACAAATCAGCTGTTTGCCAGGCTAAATAAAGCTAAATATTTCTCAAAAGTGGATCTGAGTAAAGGATACTATCAGATTCCAGTAAAACCTGAGATCAGACAAAATTGTTGGATGTAAACAATTCGGAGGAACGTAATGAATCCCTGAGTTGCCTCTTTGATTGAGGATATTCCGAATGTTTCATACAGGCTAATAAGGAGATTATGGGATCCCCTACGAAAACTCTGCTATCACCAGGTATATGTTATCTCCTCATAACGTACATTTTGAGGAAAATCTAATGTTCTCTGGACATGTCATTGCGCAGACTCAGAGAAGAGAAATGGTGAATACGGGTTGTGAAGCAGCATTAAGACAAGCAGTCACACTTGCGGCTGTTCAGTAACATAACCGAAAAATATTATTGGTTGTAGAGGTCTGAGGCAGATTTCATGAGTAGTGCTTACTCTGAATGGACCCAACTACATAAAACTATGATAGCACAACAGCAGAGTAAAGTCAAGTTGACTTACATTTATCGATGTGTATATAGAATAAAGGACTGACATAAGATGTCTGTTTTAAGAGGGGAGATGTCGTGAAATATTCTAATCCACATATATAAATTATCAGGCAAATGTAAAGCCTAACAAATAACTTCAATAAAAGGAAAGAAGAATGGTAAAGAACAGTGCTGTCACAATGACTGTACTCGAAATCCCCCTTGTTTTCTACTTCGTCTGCAAATTGTAACGCTTTCACGTTGATAGTAAAAGCCTACTGTATCACTACACGCTTTCTTCAATGAAACGTGTACTGTATTTCTTGGAAAAACCTTGAGATACGCAAGCTGATCAATGACCTAGATTTAATATTTCATTCATTCCATACACGGCGTAACTAAAAGACAGATAAAGCAGGAGAGAGAGAAGGACGACTGGAAGCAAGGAAGCATGCAACACTACACGCGTCGCGCGATTAATAGTAACGCCAATCCCACGTGTAAGGCCTGCACTAACTTTTTTTCAAATAAACAGTGTCAGAAAAACACTACAACTACTACAAGAATCAGGTTTTAAAACATGAAAAATGCTTATTAGGAAACCTGAAATTCTACTGATTTACATCTAAGCTCCTGAAAGTACAGAAGACACTCTATGACATAGAAGTGAACGCGTGGTAAAAAACAAATATACGACTATCTTTGGAAAACACATATTTGGAACGCCACCATGTAGCTCGCTTTAACTTATATATTATTGTACGGCAGGACTTGCTAGCCAAGAATATGTTATGTGTTACACCTTTAGTCTGTTAATAAAATAATTATGGCCAAAATACAATAGTGGGGGTGCCTGACAGCATGAAATCATTTCTGCTCATAAAATTTTTTTTATAACGTGTTTGAAAAACATTACGTTACGGAAATAGCCTACCATGTTAACTCCTATTTGATTGGCGGGAATGAGATGTAAGACTAAACACGATTAGTTGGACTGCAAATACTAGTTTTCTGTTGTTATGGGAAACGAATAGAAGGGGTACTTTTTTGAAAAGATGTGTAGACATGGCATGATTGGTTAGATCTGCCAATATAGTCAGTTCAGAGCGTCTGTTCCTTGCCACAGCTTGTAATAAACCTACTAAGAACAGTGCGTTGAGCACCAGTGCATAATTTTTTCTAAAATAAAAGCCTGGGACAAGAGGCAGATCGGAATTTGTGCCTATTCATTGCCAGTCAACGAAACTGTTTATTATTTCCATTGAATTGTGGTAAGCTGAAATATTTGATATCTTTTTAATGAAAATTGAATGTGAATTGATGATTTATGTCTACATATATGTGTGTAGTTCAGTGGCCAACTTGAGAAAAGCCTAAATATTGCTCCAACCTGAATAGGAGGTGTCGGAAAAAAGTAAAACTGCATGGGATTGCCAAACAGTACACTCACACCTATCTTATGGACTAGGAAGAAATAATGCTGGAATGGCAGAGGCGTAGTAACCATTAGGAAGGAGTATACTGGTGTAATTTGTTTCAGATGAAGCTAGCAGTGGCCTACGGCACTGAACACAAGTGTTTGTTATGTATTGTGCTCATTGTGGAAATGGATTATGACTTAGTTTTGAAATAGGAGGTACAACCTTCTTGTTTCAGGGACGGTGGTCAAAAGTCATTGAGGCAGCATTTGGTCTGAGTTACTGAATCCTGAGGCTGACAGCATACTACTGGGTCCAGATAGCGACCAGTGAGGTGGCTCCAGAACTCATTGAAGTAATCGAGCAGAGGAGTCTTTGACTGCAGTCATCACGAAAGTTAAGAAAGTGTGGCCATGGAGCTCAACATTATGTGCCCCCTCTAAAATTGACAGTAAATAAAGAGGGAATATAAACTGTTTAAATTGACAGGAACTGTGAACTTTTCCCAATGATAAGACACTTGAAGTCATGATGACGAACAACACTCTAGCTTGAAAAACAAAACCAGTATTAACTCATATTACTACTTCACACTTACACACATAAGATAAGAATAATAAAATATGTCAATAACAAGAGTAAATTGATAAACTGTGTACCTACTACTTGTAAGAATATTGATTGTGATTCCTGGTTCACTGTGTAGTTGAATCAGGATATCTCTATGTAAAGAAATTAATACATATATATGTATTTGACTTTTCAAACTGACTCGTTTAAGATAGTCTCATAGAATGTTCCATGTATGTGAGTGTCACAGTGTTGTCAAGTGTGGTGGAATAAATTAAATTGTTTATCTGTCTGTAGTTGTTGTGACTTACACTTCATCATATACATACCCTAGACATATAACGTAGTCATCACAATATTCCAGAATAATTCTGACTGAGGTATACATATGTGGCAGCAAGTAAGGTTATCTGTAAAACACTACACCTATTAGATACAGATACCTTCACAGCTGATCTCAGTCAGTACACTAAGTCCCCTATAAATATTTATATTATCCCACTTTACCACAGAGAGAGAGAGAAGAGTTCTCGATCTCAGAGACAGCCTCTACAACATTCTACCATCTCACTCGTGGGAATCTATTTTTACCATCATCTCTCACTGTGGCTATCACTAATTCTAATCTATTCAGAAGGGACCAACCCAAGTCTTAATTCTCCTATAAAAAATGTACGACATTTATATATACCCTTTTATTTGCCCTTGTTCCTGTGTACAACCGTTATAGCATGTCAGTTTGTGGTGACAGAAATGAATGGGATTAAGAAGACACGGAAAGTTCTTGAGCGGGTAGGGTAGTGCAAGAGACTTTTGCACATGTTTGGAACCCCCAGGGCAAGAGAGGCAGAGGTAGACCAAGAAGCACATGTTTATCGAAGGCACATTGTCCTTACAAAGACGAAGGATAATGACGGTCAACATGATAGTAATGATGAGTATTATGAGTATGATGAAGTAAATAATTCCATTTTAAATACAGATTTTCCTCATTGATTATAGTTGCTGAGCTCATTATAGGGTCCCCCTTTAATTTGTAGGAACCGAGGTAGCGCAGTGGTTAGTGCACTCGCTTCCTAGCTCGGTGGTCCATGGTTCGATCCCCAGTTGATTTGGGATTTTTTAGACCGCAAACGGCTACGAGGTCGACCCAGCCTCATGAATTGGGTACCAGAGCATCTCTGGAAAGGTTAAAGGCGGCAGGCGTGATGCTGACCACATCACTCCTAGTGTGCCGATGGTCAAGAAAATATTCGTATGAGCTCAACACCATATTCTCAATATGCCTCAATGAGCTTGTAAAGGGATCCTTTACATTTTTTACCTTTAATGTGTGCCCGGGGGCCCCGGACATTTTAGTTACGTCACTGAAAAGCCAGTAACATTTATATGTTAAACAGCAACACGAATTATGATATATAACTGTCATCCGTGTTCAAATCTCCCAGTGTAGGCCAACGACAACTAGTATGCCTGGCCCGATCTCTGTTAAGACGCAGCAAAATATTCATACTGGACGAGGCTACCGCTGCCGTTGATATGGAAACAGATGCCTTGATTCAGAAAACCATTAAAGAGGAGTTCAGTAACAGCACCATCATTGCCATAGCTCATAGACTCAACACCATCATGGAATACGACAGGTATTATTGTCTTATGCAAGCATTTTTAACTTTTATTGTGTCATAAACCCCTTTGATTGTCAGATGAAGGATATTGACCATCTCTTGTAAAAACAAATGTTCATAAAAGCATAATTTAAAATGTTATATTTTGAATTTTAGGTTATGTATACGGACCCTCCGGATCATCATTAACATTATACATTACACAGAACTCAAAAGTATTTGAACCAAATAGAACATTAATAACGTGAATTCAATATTGAATCTTACTCATATTTTGTAAATAACATTTTCCCAAAACATTCTTGTATTTCTTTTTCTCATTTTTGGCACATCTTGTGTGCTAGTTTCAGCTAGGAGGAAGTTGCATGCGAAGCTTCTAAAAATGCTGTAAAGCGGTGCGAGATTTCTTAAAATGCTGTAAAGCAGTGCGAGACTTCTTTAGATGCTGAAAGTGGAGCAGGACCTCTAAATGGTTAAGAAACACTGCTCAAGAACCCAAAGGGTCAATTCACCAAAGGTTAATAAACCCTGGTCTAATGTATCAATACCATCGTCAGTTGCATTAGCAAGAAATTATTTCTGTCTTTCCATCCACACAGTGGTCGATCTACATTTTGGGGGCCCTGAAGCCTGAACTCTTGGAGGGCCCCTTTTACACAAAAAAGTCGTTGAGGGTTGGTAATGAAATGCATTATAAACTTGGGGGCTCTGAAGCTCATGCTTCATTAACATCATAAGATCCACTTCTGCATCCAACGGCATTGACTTTCTGATCATTTCACACACAAATATTTATAGAATGTGTAATTCCTGTATATACACATCGGGATCCTCGCCGGTGCTACGGAGTTGGCACTGTGCTGAGATCCTCCTTGTGTGATCTAATGGAGGAGGTCGGAGCACTTATAGATGGAACTTAAAAATCAAACGAAACACAACCATCATTTCACTTTTCGCTCCCTATGGAGTATAGAATTACTAATACAGCTCGATCATATTGATGTAGCCTGCACCACAGCATTCATTTGCTGTAGCAGCAATTGTAGTGGCTATCTGTTGTACATGATGAAATCATTAATATCTAATCACTTGCATTGTTTACTTTTCATCATATTAGCTGCTTTAGTAGTTCATGGGGATCTCTAGAGAAAGTAAAATAATAGTACTACTCTACCTGTCACGGGCTGCCTCCCCTTAGCTCTGCAGTAGTGGTCCAACAGTGGCCAAAACTCAAGAGTGAATTATGTGGGTCTTCAGTAGTGTCTTGCACAAGATTACTCTTGGTAGAGTTGTAGATAGAAGGATAATGATGCTTCTACCTCCAGGGTGTGTTCACAAGATATTCAGAAAAGAGAGAACAATGCTGCATTGGCGGAGCACGTTAACTCTGGTATCTGCCTTCAACTTTTGTGAAAGATTATGTAATATAATTTTAGCTCGTACAAGCACCCAGTTGAGTTAATTCAACGAATTTCATCTTATTATAATTATTATATAGCTCTGCTTACGTGTTTTTAGGAAAATGTCTGAGACATACGGATGTGGTACATTCAAAATGATTAAATCAACTTTAGATTTGTATTTATACAAGTAACAAATTTAATAATCAATTATGCTTTATCAGTTTTAAAAAATGAATAATTATTTAACAAAAATGCTCATCATCAATGATGTTATGGAGATTTTGGTAAGAGTTCACTTGGCAGCTTTTATGTTTCTACTTAGCTGCCAATGAGTTTGTCTGTCCTGCTCCAGCTGATGTTTGGGTCTTTGAAGATGGAGGACTCGATCAATTACGTCCCTGGTCAATGTTGTAGGGCACAGCACGCTCCATGAAGAATCAGGGAGTGTCTACGAAGTTGATCCCGCGTCTCTAAGACCCGTCTGATGATAGTGTCTAGCGTCGACTTCAGGCCACTTATACTCTCACTTGTTCCAGAGATAGTACCCTCAACTGGTACCACCAAGCCAATCTTTAGGCACACAGACTGCTGGTTCAGAGAAATAGCTTGACTATGCCTCTTATACATGGTCCGGGGTGTTGTTATTTTAGCAATACGTTTCCACTGTTGACTTGGTGTTATAGTTTCCTCAGATTCAGGTTTTCCGTGTTAAAATGGTAGCGTTTTCCTGGGCTCTAAGTCCTCAATATGCTCCAACAAGGTCCGGTCTGGTGCTATTCTTAACTCTGACAAGGTCTGGTTGTCTTCTTGGCGCGAGGTGAATTTTCACAGTGTTCTAAACTAACTAAAGTGTCAGGTTATATTCCCCCTTTCGTTCCTGGCACGTGTTGTTTACCTATCAGACCTATCAGAAATGTGGTTATTCCTACATCTCGAATGCCGGCCAATAGTTTCAAAACCTCTGTGTTTTGGTGAGATAATTCAAAATATTTCCACTAGGAAATTTATGTGCATTAATGCAAAGGTCATGTCTTCCAAATATAGAAGTTAGATTTCCGTACTATTCTCGTCAATAATTTCATACAAATTCATACATCTGCCCGAAACTATTACAACATTTCCGCTCAAGTGTGTCCGACTGATAATTATCGCCAAGTCCTTGTGCAAACACCGACCCTCGTGTACCCATCTGGGCTGTGACTCTGCACGACAGTAATTAGGGAATCCCAATAGCAATATGAGCGCCATGGTTTGGTACACGAGAATTTTACCAACATGACTGTCGGTCAATATTGCATCACCTGTCTACTCTCTCAGTAGGGATAGTCAAGTAAACAGACGAATTATCACCGAAAAATTGATAAGAACGTAGCTAATATCTGCTTGAGAGCAGAGAAAGAAATGTTGCCGACCACTGAAATTGTACTAATAAAAAATGCAACTGAATACGGCCGGAGAGGACAAGAGATCGACCCTAAATTATGTGACACTATCCTCAGGCATGTCGAACCAAACGTTTAACATAAAGTAGGACATGGAGCTGGGTACCTTATAATGTGAAAAACTATGCCATAGAAACCACTGCTATAAGGGCAGCATGTGAATTATGTGTGCAGGCCTCCTGCAAAGGAACAAGCTGCAGTTGTGGTTCTGTGCTCCAGAAGAAGTGCAATGAAAAATGATGGTGATGATGATTACAATTCTGATCATGATGATGATTATGATGATGATGATGATTATGATTATGATGATGATAATGATTATAATTCTTATGATGATGATGATGACGATACTCATGATGATGATGGTAAGGATGAAAGATGGGCCAAACTGCTTGTAATTATCTACCACATCGTCTTCATTAATAACACCATCTTCATCATGTCTCTACTTTTGTTTCACATGGTTACAATCGACAGCACTAACAATAAAACCTTCATCGCAGCGCAGACCTGTACCCAGGGCCGGATTAAGCCAAGAACTGCCTTTAGGCCTTTTTGATGCTTGGGCCCCCTTTCACTTAATAGCATAAATTGTCTTTTTTTTTGCAAACCCCTTAGATTAGTGATGATATATATTTATATTATTAATAGACTGGTATGTTAGTTTGTTAGCATTGTTTTCCTCTTTTATTGGTAATTACTTTTGTCTAGATGTTTATTAGTATTATTTTTATTATTATTAGGTAAACACATTTTAAAAAGTGCATACGGCATTATGATTTTGCCCGGGTGCATTAAGTCTTTTAAGCTGTTTTTATTTGTACTGTCTGTTTAGAATGTTATGATTGCAAAGTGCAAACATTTTGTTTTTGTACATAAATCTATGCATTTTTTTATGTTTTTTAACTAATACCCGGGCCCCCAACCGCTCCGGATCCCTAGGCTTCAGCCTCCTTAGCCTAATGGATAATCCGGCCCTGTCGGTACCCACTAACTACTTCTCCTGTACCCATCAACCATGCTCGCCATTAAAACTTTCGTTGCTTTACATAAAGCCTGCAGTAACGCATCTATAATTACGTCTGCCACTGATTCAGGATCATTGTCATGGATGCTGGAGTCATCAGTGAGATCGATACACCCATAAACCTGATCAACTCAAGAGGGATATTTTACTCCATGTGCAAGAATGCCGGCCTTGTATAGCTTCTACTGGCATGCTGTTGAGAGAACGTTCCTAAAGATGTTAAAATTGAACAGACGCTACCTTTTTTTCAAATGTGTACTTTAGACACATACAATTACATGCCCAGCATTTGTGAGATACAGAGAGAGAGAGAGAGAGAGAGAGAGAGAGAGAGAGAGAGAGAGAGAGAGAGAGTGAGAGAGAGAACGAACGAACGAACTTTATTTTCAAAGGATTGAGAATTGGGCACGCAGGCCCGTCTAACATTCTGCCCTTCCTTTCGCTCACCTTTCATACTGAATTCATCTATTCTCATATGCATGTTAAAAGATGTTAAAGAAAATTCTTAGCATTTAAATTATCCTTTCTGCTTTGACTGTTTAACAGCTACTTGCATTTGTGGTAATTCAGGGGGTCACAGGTTATCACTTTTCTTCCCATGTTTCAACTATTATGTCAAACCATCTTTTCTTTGGGAATTATGTTTTCATTTTAATGTTTTACAGCAGATACCACTATTGCTAATTGACCTGTTTGCTGCAATTTAAATTTAAAATTTACCAAAAGTACATGAATACTATCTCACACTTTTAAAAATTTAAACTACAGTAAAAAACCTTTCATTTTCCTCCCCAAGAAATGTAAATATCAGAAAAGTGTGCATAACCTGGTATGTTTTATTATTAAATGTCTTCCTGAAGTTGTACTGCAGCCCTAGATAGATTCATTACATAACAGTAAAAAAAAATATTTAATAATAATACTGCCTCATTCCATGAAAAAGTTTTAGTTTCAACATATGTTTTTTTCCAACCATCTTTAACTTTGAGCACCCTTGATGGCTCTGACACTTTGGCTACTGACGATCTTCTTCATGCTCTAAGATTTAGGTCAGTGCTTAACACATTTTATTTTTTTTTTAAATAAAATTTTGCCTTGTTTTGACGAGGCATATCCCGTTCAACCTGGTTGGTTATATTAGGGTGCATGTCCAAATATAAAAGACTTTTATGTCTGATAACATTAACTTAACACATGATACCAAGAAGCAGAATATCTTTCCATCACCACCAGTAGAGGACTGATGCTGAAACTGTATCAGTGCTACCTTATATGATAGAAAATATGTAATATATATGAGCAGTGACGTCTCATCATATGCAAGGATCTTCATCATGTTGATGCTTCTTAATTTTGAGCTCCTGTACTATATATATTTGTGCTTCAGACATTGTATAGTCTTGCCTTGTACCCTGCCTGTATCTTTTATCACTTTATTATAGCATTTGCATTTCCCAGTGATAACATTTGCATCTTCTGGACTTTTGTTAATTCAGATAGGCTTTCTTTGGTAACATAATGTAGAATGTTATATCTTTCTTTGATCTTTGTTAGGTAGACAGTGCTTTTGTTAACTACTTTATTCCCTAAGTTTTAACTACATTTAAAAAGCCTACATTTACTGAACTGTTGAAGCAAGATGGCAGACTTTATCTATTTTTGTCATATCCATCTAAACTTTTTATTTCAAGCTTTGAATATCAGGTTTCGGATTTAGGTGTTTGTTTTGTCAAATTCAGAATATGTAGCATGCAGCTGTTTCTTTTCAGATTGTTTAGAATACAAACACAGCTGTTTTTTTTTTTGAGAAATGTCAATTGTTGATCTTGAAGTCACTTAGATTCTTGAGAAATGTTAACAATTTTAAAAGCAGATCAGGTACAAGTAGGCTGCAAGTCCTAAGTGCCAGTAATTATTTGGGAGATGTATTTACAAAGGTAAAAACAGGTCATGTACGATAAACTCATATCAGTGTCTCCACCACTGGTAAACAAGAGTATCCTCTCTTTACATTTCCACTCACGGTAAATAAATAAACCTTTAGGTAGATAGTTTATTAGCTTGCTGTTTTTTGTTTTTAAATCCTGTCCACCCATTATGGATGGGTTTGAAAAAAAATCGAAAAAAGGTGATTCGTCTTACGAGGACCCCACCCATTATGGGATTAAGGGCTTATAATTAAACAAGCACAATGCCCACACATAACAAAGAAATTCTGGATGCTTCCGTTAAATCATGACTTAATAGTGTAATAGTACTTCTTACGTTTCACATAAGTATCTGTGCTTACCTTTTGATGTTTCTAGTTTTTGTCAGATTTTTACATGAAGATATCACTTTCTCTCAAAACAGACAGTTCTGTTGTCTTTCTTATGAAATATGTGTTTTAACATTAAATAGCTCATGATAGATTGTACTGTGCAGGTATTTCTTTTTTTTAAAGTCATGGGCATGACTTTCACAAAACCACCAGAAAAGATAAACCACATCAGCTGCGCTTATTTTGATGTGAAATAAAAGTAACACTAACAATATGTTTTTGATTACACATGCCATAGAGAAGTTTTTGATTACACATGCCATAGAAATGTTAGAAGCTTTGTAGCTCAGGGACCCTTGCACCCCAGTCTGAGGTATGTAAAGTACCAGATGTTAATGTAATAAGGGCATTTTTAGTACTGAAGAATAAGTGTTTACTTCTGTTGTTGTTTTGTTTTACCTTCTGTTAATGTCACCGAGCTAGATTTATTCTCAAGTATTTTTTTTTTAAATCTAGCTCTTCATAGCTGCCATTTGTTTGCTAAAGTCTTTTAAAAAATGTAACTTGATTACGACTTTTCTTTGCGTTTACCTTCCTCCCCCTTTTCCCTCCCTCACCCGTGCATAAAAAAATACTCATGTTTACACAATTATAAGATATATTTGATCTTGTTTAGTTGTTTTTATTTGTAACGTGTAAGTCTAGGCTTTCCTGTATAATTTGTTGCTACTTTTTGAAATGTAAATTTTGATTGATTTCTTTGTTATTAACAGTATTAGTATGCGCTGGCTGTAGGGTAACACATTTTCAAATGTTAGTAGACAATTTCAAAGCATACGTCTGTATGTATAGAACATCCCAGTGTCTTTAGGAATAAGGGTTTAGTGCAACTTGTTTGTGGAATATGGGAAAGTTTTTGCACCGTTCTCTGATGATCTCATCCAGTGATAATTTAGTTGGAGAATATGAATTTATATAACCATGGAGGGCATACAGACAGAAACAGTGATCTGAAAATTTGGCCCCCCCCCCCCCCCCCCCCCCAAAAAAAAAAAACTAGGCTGATCTCTGTTTAAGGGAAAATAACAAATCAAACCAGAAATTGAAAGAGAACACAAAAGGAAAAAAATATGATTTCATTCACAAGATATTTTGCTGGTCCAGATGATGATATGTCATTCTTTACAAGCGTTTACTTCTGCTGATATTTTCATGTGTGTTTCTTTTTTCTTATTCGGTCTTTGTTATTTTCATTTTCCCCCCTTCTTGTGTAAATCCTAAATACTGGGGATTAAAGAATAGGAAAACCTTACCAAGCATGATGCAAAAACAAGCAGTTGAGGAGGGTTATGCATGGCATAAAGCCACCATATGTAAATGAAAAAATTGCTACAAAAACCACACCTGCAAGGAGACCAACAACTGTGCTGATGCCAAACTTCTAAGGAGAAGAAAATGGTGGGAGGAATGTGATGAAAATAAGAGATTTAAAGTTAAGGAAACCATTATAATCTGGGACGTTCATTAGGTAGACAATTCCTAACAGCACATCCAAACAAGGATATCCACAGATCTTCTACTCGGGATCCTATGCCTGCATGCGCGGCTCACCACGATCATAGATCTTATGATCATCGACCTCGATCGAAGAGCGTTGACGGACGTTATGGCCCGTTTTTTTGTCCATCAGGTAGGGGGGCTTACAACTTCCCTCGTCAACGTTCGGCATCGAATTTTTATCGACGAGGTTATCAAGGTTATTCACCTCATTATCGTGGTTATCACAAAGGCAGAGATTATGATGATTCATGTCACCAGGGTTGTCATAAACATAGATCGTCATATGGTAGGGACTCCAAAAATGATGATTCTTTAGATTTTTATAGTAAGAATAAGCCTTTCAAGGAAAAGAAAGGTCATTTCCGAGCTCCCTCGAGAGAGGAAAGTAAACATAGGCATGCTAATGCATGTAATGACAATAAGGATGATGATAAAGATAAAACTTTGCATGTTTTGTAAGGGATGACACTTGTTATGTGTGACTAGCACTACACGTCGTTGTGGTCACACCATTCCTGCAATGTCCTCATGTGAGAACTTGGGACGTCTCACACTACATCAAGGATTTTTGTATGAAGAGAAAGTAACAGTTTTGGGGGGACACCGGTTGTACCACCGTTGGTATCCGTAAATCGCTAATTGATATTTCCGCATTTACAGAGAAATCTGTTAAATGTGTCACTTTTGGTGGTATGGTAGAATGGTTCCCGGTGGCACGGGTTCACATTGATACACCATTCTTTACAGGCACAGTGGACGCCTGCGGATTGAGGGAATCGGTTGCTGAGATAATCCTCTGGAATATACCAGGAGTTAAAGACTGCATTCCACAGGAGAATGCAATGTGGGTTGATTCACACCAACTGGTGTCAAATGCTGTTGTAACTAGAGCACAACAGTTAGCTGCAGACACGGCTACACCAACTACTCCTATACTAGATAAGGTCATATCTCATGGCATTAGTGTTGATACTCCAACTGCTGTTGCTGTTACATGTGTTATACAGAACGATTCGAACGGACTTCATTTAAATGGTTCGAATGACAATCAAACTCGTGGTATTTGTGATCAGCAGGTATCACCCGAGGGGGGAGGTGATCCACAATGATGTTGGTAACTTAACTGTTTTTGGCTGTACTGCTGTTGGAGAATACTATGGGGATACTCATGATTGTCCTGCCCATACGACATGTCCTAGTCAAGATCATCGGGCTCCATCCCAAGGTTATGAGTTTCGACATGCTACATCTCCTCCATTGGGATTTGTTAATACTCGTCCAGATCATTGCAGGTATAACCACGATTGTCATATCATTGCGACATGCAAGGAACAATATGGACGTAAGAATACTTCTGTGCGCTTGACTCGCACGACATATAATAGGTTCAATGATTCTCGGGCTCAGTTTAGACCTAGCAGAGATCATATATTACCAAATCGCACTATCTTGGTGTGCAATTTACCTTCGAGTGCGACTTGGTATACACTTAGAAAATTTGTTCAGCGTGTCGTAGATGTTGAATTTGTTTGTATGTTTGCACTTCAGCACTCCTCTCACCAACTCGCATTTGTTCGTTTTTCTCGATACTGTGATGCTCGTAAGGCTGTCAAATTCAAGAATGGTTCTTTGTTTGTACACCATTATTTAGACATGCAACTCGCACGCAATTCTACACGACAAACTTTGTAGCTTCGTTTGTCTGCGTCTTTCTTCATTCTTCACCAGTTGTTTTGTTCTTACATACATCTATAGTCTATTATACTATGTCCTATATCTCTATATAGATGATAGCTTTCATTAATATCGTCATTTCTAACATCCTATTGATACTTTTTTTGGTTGTAAAAAATCTTTCAGTGCCTATTTCATGATTCTTGAGAAGACCACATTAAAGGGTTGACTTCTCTTCTTCTTACCTTACGCCAACACGGTTTGACTGTGCGACCTTCCAATGTCCAAATAGATTGTCAGGAAATTTCATTTCTTGGTCACCGTATAGGTAACCAAAGATTATATCCCGATGACGCAACTGTTAAACGAATTTTGGACATTTCTATTCCTAATACTAAGAAACAAGTTAGAAGCCTCTTAGGCTTAATAAACTTTTATCACAAATTCCTTCCTCATTTCGCACAAATTTCTGCTCCTTTGTCTAAACTCCTTGCCAAAGGTAGTCCAAATAAAATTAAATCGGAATGCGATAGCGCTTTAGTAAAACTCAAGAACTTTTTTCGACTCCACCTATGTTGTTATTACCGAACTTACACATTCCATTTGTAATTCAAACAGATGCTTCAAATTACGGAATCGGGGGAGGTTTACTTCAATGGTACGAGGGTATGCCACATCCATGTTCATCGATGTCTGGACGTGACAATAACCTCGCAGATCTGTTATCCAGGAACTATACATGACACATGGACAGTACCACATGACTTTTATTTGGATTGTTCTAGTATTCATTATGATACTTGTTTGACACTTTTGTAACTTCTTCATAAGTACTTCGATTAATTATTAATTTCATAATAATATCTTAATACTTACCTCATTACGTACATACTTACTTACTCCGTGAGTTCTTAAACGCCTAGGGTTTCATAGACGTTAAAGGATGATGATCAACCTCGACGTAGAACTTTCTTCCAAGCAAGTAGCGAGACAGTTTTGATATAGTCCACACTAGAACAAGGAGTTCTCTTTCTCCCGCAGAGTATGTCTTCTCTGCCACAGATAACTTTCGGCTCACAAAGAAACATGGATGGAGTACACCGTCAACAAGTTGCATCAAACTGCCTCCGATTCCGATCTGAGAAGCGTCTGTGCAAATAAAAAATGGTTCATTGATATTTAATTTTCCGGTTAAAAGATGATCCATCTAATAGAGATTTAATAATTAATCGAAGTACTTATGAAGAAATTACAAAAATGTCAAACAAGTATCATAATGAATAACAGTCATGTGGTACTGTCCATGTGTCCTGTTCACTTCACGTATTCAAAATTCATCTGTTCTGCCATCACGGAGTATCTTTCTGCTGCAACTTTGGGTTTATCTACGTTATTTTTATAATTTCGTATCAGTGTTTCTTTCATTACACTTTGTATTCGTATTGACTGACAGTGTTTATTTATTGCTATTATTAGCAGCTTGTATTGAAGTGTTATATTCTTGAACCAACCTTGAAGGTTAACGGTCAACACTCATGGAACGTAATTGAAACTTGTAGAACACGTCAGTGAACAAGTCTCGTTCAGACGACTAAACATGTTTAATACCGTTCATCATTTTCATCATGAATACTTAACAACAAATTACACATTAAAGACACTTGCTTTCACAGTTCTAGAGTTCCTGTCTTGCCAGACATTATACGTCTGTCGTATAACCGTTTTTCATATAGTTTATGTCTTTGACCAAATCTATTTTATTAAGCATTTGGTATAACTATTATATTTCAGATTAATAGTGACATAAAGGAGTGATTCATACGAAAAAAGATAGAAGGAAATAGACAAGACCCATTATAGCTGACATGTCCAAATTCATACTAATAAAGTAATTGATAAATCCCATCACAGATCATTTTGATAATTCGTTCATACATAGTTATAGCTGCATAAAGACAATCACAAATGTATGCCACAAGGAAAGTTAGTGCCTGTAGTGAATGTACACACAATTCACAGTTTTCGTAGATTAGTGATGTAAATAAATTAAGTTGGTCAGGAATTTATTAAGACTAGCAATAACTCGTCAAAATTGACAGATTTTTAATTATAGTGTGTTATTTCTGTTACATGTATTACAGACTTACATTTTAAGGTTATTTTTAAGAAAATGATGAGTTAAATCCGTTTCCCGTATGAAACTGGACAGAAGAGTATCTTGATTGTCTGTTGATTTAATCTGCATCTCCGAACCTTCTTGTCTCCAGTTCATGTACTGTTTATCAATTGTGTTGTTGTCTTCTTTTTATAATAAAACTGTTCATGCACACCGTCATTTGCGCACTTTTCTATTTTCGGGAGAGTACATATAAAAGAAACAATACAATTATTGTCTAACTTTCAACCACAGTTGCACCCCTTAGCTGTGGTTGAAAGTTAATGCACTCTCTCGAAAATAGAAAAGTGCACAAATGATGGTGTGCATGATGTGACCGACCGACGTACTTACGGCGGGATATGGTATTGGATTACTAAGACAAACTAGCCTTCCATCAGACGTGTTCGGAACATACGACATAGTGCAAGGCCCTCTGTGACAAAATGGTTGATGGAGTAACTGCCGAACACGATAAGAGAGTCTTTTTAGATGACACAGATGAGAAGAAGACGAGTGCGATGGATAGGACACATATTGAGGAAACCTGTTGATAGCCTTACAAGGCAGTACTTTTTCTGGAATCCCCTAGTTAAGAGAGGGAGATGGAGACCAAAGAACACACGGAGGAGAGAACTGAAAACAGAAATGAAGGAGGACGAGGAGGGCATAGAAAGACCTTAAGCTAATGGCACGGGACACGAAGTTTTGGTATAGGTTTGTTGAATGCAGATGCTTCTTGATAATGATTGTATGATTTTTTAACTCTGAACGCAAGAGAAAGGGTAACTAAGAATTGACAGATTCAAACGTGGGGATCGCACTGAATAGGATTAAAATGATATAACGGATTCACCAAAATAAAATGTTTTGAGAAAACAAAAATTGTTTTTGTCAGAACCAGTGGTCCTAATAATGTTATACTCCCCGTTCTCCCCCCCCCCCCCCTCCTTTCCCCCGGTCTCCTGTGTAGTGAGATCGGATGCCTAGCCTTCTCGGATAAGGGTGAAAAAAATAGGAGGTCCCGTGCGCAAGTTAAAAAAATCCCCCGGCAGTTGCAAATCGTAAAGAGTAGGCCTATCATTATAGAATGTGTGACTCCTACATACACACATTGGGATCCTCGCCGGTGCTACGGAGTTCGTACACTGAGCTGAGCTGAGATCCTCCTTGTGTGAGAGGAGATTGTAGCACTGATGAAGTAGTCCGTGTGCCATGATGATAGTCCTTAACATCAAACCAAACCAAGATGTTGTAAGGGGTGCGAGGCTTCTTCAAATGCTGTAAAGTGGTGCAAGACCTCTAAAAGGTCAAGAAACACTACAATTATTGGCAAGCTAGCGGAGCCCCCAAAGGGAAAAAATGACCGACTCATGACGGTCAAGATCCCGCTGCTTTATGGAAGGAAACATGCCACCATCATTAGCGCGTATGCACCAACTATGACAAACCAGGATGATGTCAAGGATAAGTTTTACGAAGAACTACATGCAGTCATTGCATCAGTTCCCAAAGCAGATAAGCGTATTATTCTTGGTGACTTTAATGCAAGAGTAGGCTCAGATAACATCTCCTGGAATGGCACTATCGGAAAGTACGGCGTGGGTCGCTGTAACAGCAATGGACTTCTTCTCCTCCAGACTTGCGCAGAGCATAACCTCCTTGTCACCAACCCCATTTTTCGACTTCCTATCCGCAACAGGACCTCCTGGATGCACCCTCGCTCGAAGCATTGGCACCTAATTGACTATGTAATTGTTAGGAAGAAGGACAGGCAAGATGTCTGGGTGACCAAGTTCATGTGTGGTGCCGAATGCTGGACTGATCATCGCCTCATTGTGTCTAAACTTAAAATTCGTATCCAACCTGTCAGGCGCCCTCAGGGAAAGAAAACTCAAAAAAGGCTGGATATTACCAAACTAAAGAAGACAAAAATTAAACAGTCATTCACTGACACCCTAGAAGACCGTCTCAAATCTATCTCGTTAGACGGCCAAAGTGCGGAAACAAATTGGACAGCCCTAAGCGAGCAGATCTACAACACTGCTACAGAGGTCCTGGGTCCCGCCATCAAGAAACCAAATGACTGGTTTGATGAGAACTCAGGTGATATAAAGAAGATGTTGGCTGAGAAACACCATCTCCATAAAGCATATTTAAATGATCCAAAATCTACATCCAAGAAAGACGCTTTCAACAACATGCGTAGAATCGTCCAACATAAACTACGCCAGATGCGGGATTCATGGCTGAGTAATAAAGCAGATGAGCTCCAAGGCTTTGCTGACAGCCATGACTTGAAAAATTTTTACCATGCACTCAAAGCGGTCTATGGTCCAACATCATCAGGATCATTTCCCCTCCTTAATGCAGATGGAAAAACACTAATTACAGACAAGGAAAAAATTCTCCAACGCTGGGTCGAACACTTTAATAATATTCTGAACCAGTGTCGTGAGAAATTCTAATCCACATATATAAATTAAAACGTAAATGTAAAGCCTAACAAATAACTTCAATAAAAGGAAAGAAGAATGGTAAAGAACAGTGCTGTCACAATGACTGTACTCGAAATCCCCCTTGTTTTCTACTTCGTCTGCAAATTGTAACGTTTCACGTTGATAGTAAAAGCCTACTGCTTCAATACCCACTTTCTACGATAAAACGTGTACTGCCTTTCTAAGAAAAACCTTGAGATACGCAGCTGACCTAGATTTAAAATTCCATTCATGTCATTTTATACACTACGTTACCATAAACGAAAGACAGATGGACTAAAGATAGAAAGAAAGGGAGGGGCTGAAAGCCGGAACGCAGGCAATACTACCACAGTCGCGCGATACACAATTGCTGCCATCACGCGTGTAAGGTCACATGCACTAGCTTTTTTCAAATCGACAGTGATAAACAACACTACCCATACGAGAGTTAGTTTTTAAAAACCTGAAAATTCTTATTAGGAAATATGACATTATACTGGTTTACGTTTGAAAACATTACAGTACCCAGACACCACATCGTATTCGAAGTGAACAGGAGGTAGTAGAAAATGCATATTTTGAACGCAGCCACTTAGCTCCTTTAAATTTGTATATTTGGGTTCCTTAGGACTTGCTGACAAAGAATATGTTAAACGTTACGCAAATAGTCTAGGAATTAACAAATTATAGCCAAAAGAAATAGTGAGGGATGTCAGACAACACCCAAATCAGAATCGCTCAGTGGCAGATTTTCACCCCACCATTGTACGGGAAATGGGTCTCCATGTTAAATCCGATTTGATTGGAGCGCAATAAATGTAAGGCTAAACACGATTAGTCGGGCTATAAATACTATCTTCTGTTGTCAGGGGAAACGGGAGTAGGAGTACTTTTTTTCAAACGATTGGGTAAACATGGCACGATTGGTTAGACCCGCGAATATAGTCAATCAGAGGCGTCAGGTCACCACCACATTTGCAAATAAACTTACTACAGAACCAGTGCGTTGAGCGCCAGTGCATATTTTTCTAAATAAAAGCCTGGGACATCGGCAGATCGAAATTGTGTTATATTCAGTGCCAGTCAACGTAATTCTGTATTATTTCCATGAATTGTGGTAAGCTTGAAATATTTGATATCTTTTTAATGAAAATTGAATGTAAATTGATAATTTATGTCTGTATATATGTGTGGTTCAGTAGCGAACATGAGGTAAAGCCTATATAGTGCTCCAACCTGAACAGAAGGTGTCGGAGGAAAGTAAAACTACATGGAATTGCCAAACAGTACACTGACACCTATTTTATTGACTAGAAAGAAATAATGCTGGAATTGCAGAGGCGTAGTAACCATTAGGGAGGAATATACTGGTGAAAATTGTTTCAGATGAAGATAGCAGTTGGCCTACCGCTCTGAACTCAGTGTTTGTTATGTATTGTGCTCAGTGTAGAAATAGAGTATAAATTAGTTCTGAAATAGGAGGTACAACCTTCTTGTTTCAGGGACTGTGGTCCTAAAGTTATTGAGCAGCACCTGGTCAGAGCTTTGCTGAATCCAGAGGCGGACAGCATACTCCTTGGTCCATATAGTAAACAGTGAGGTGTCTCCAGAACACAGGGGAGCAATCGAGCAGAGGAGTCTTTTCCTGCCGCCATCACGAAAGATAAGCCTATGTGGCCAGCGGAGCTCAACATTATGTAACCCCATCTTAAACTGACATTGTATAAAAATAAGAGGGGAAATTAATTGTTTTAATGAACGGAACTGAGAACATCTCCAATACTAGTTCCAACAGAAACAAACACTTGAAGTCATGATGACAAATAACCACATAGCTTGAAAAAACAAAACCAGTATTACCTCATATTACTACTACACAACTGACACACATAGGATAATATTAATAAAATATGTCACTACAAGATTCATATTGATAAATTCTGTACATATAACTTGTAATTAAAATTGATTGTGATTCCTGGTTCACTTTGTATTTGAATCAGGACACATATATATTAGTGACAGTAATTAATACATATTTATATTTGAAAATTTACCAGTGACTCATTTAAGATAGTCTTATAGAGTGTTAAATGTGTGTGAGTGTCACAGTGTTGTCAAGTGTGGTGGAATAAATTAAATTGTTTATCTGTCTGTTGTTGTTGTGACTTACACTTCATCATATACATACCCTAGACATTCAACGTAGTCATCACAATATTCCAGAATAATTCTGACTGAGGTATAAATATGTGGTAGCAAGTAAGGTCATCTGTAATACACTACCCTTATTAGATACAGATACCTTCACAGCTGATCTCAGTCAGTACACTAAGTCCCCTATAAATATTTATAACATCCCACTTTACCACATATATTGGGGTCTCGCTCCAGGGATATTGAACTTTCTCCTGTTATAGATATTGGGAATAAAAAGAATTAAAAGGTATCCTTGGGTGGAAATAAATAAGGTTGAGCTCTCAGTGCCTGTAGTGTCCTTAGATAATTATTGAAAGATTGAATTGCTTACAATTGCATGTTAGACAATGGCCGACTTGGCAAAATTTCGATCTGCTGCTGTACAGACTGCGAAAGAGTTAGGAATGGACGGGCAAATTATGATTGCTTATGTCACTGCTGAATGTGACAAATATATTGAACGGGAAGAAAGAAGATTAGAAAAAGAGGCCGAAAGAAAGTTAGAGGCTGAAAAAGAAATTAAGAGGTTGCAGATTGAGGCTGACAAAGAGGCTAAAGCATTGGAAGCCGAGGAAAGAAGACAGGCTGCCGAAAGGGAAGTTAAGCGATTAGCTGCAGAAAGGGAAGCAGAAGATAAAAGATTACAAAGGGAACACGAGTTACGACTAAGGGAGTTTGAGTTTCAAGGCCATGCTCCTGAAAATGGTGCCAGTCCCTTTGCCTCTGATGCCACTGCTAGTCAGGGAGCCTCTACCTCAGCTATGAACTTTCATTTAGATCATTTTGTTGAGAAAGACGATGATATTGAGAGCTATCTAAATAGATATGAACTATTAGCTACCACATATGGGTTAGAGAGAGAAAGGTGGAGCTTAAAGTTATCTCAAGGTCTTCGTGGGGCAGCTTATGAAGTTTTTGCCAAAATGAGCAGAGGTGATCAGGAAAATTATGACATGCTAAAGCAGGCTCTTTTGTTAAGATATGAAAAGAACGCAGAATTTTATAGGAAAAAATTTAGGAATGATAAACTACTGTCAGGTGAAACCTATCACCAGTTCTCTGCACGGTTAGAGACATACTTGGAGAAATGGACTTCTCTGGGGAAAACCCAAGATCTTAAGGAAATGGTCCTTATAGAACAATTAAGAGAGTCCATGGCTCCAGACCTGAGAAAGTTTCTCATGGAACAAGGTGCAGAGAGGCTGGGTGAGTTGCTAAATGTTGCTGAAAGGTATCAAGCAGCTCAGGCAGAGGTATCAGGTAATAAAAAGAAACAGGTGGAAAATTTTAGGGCACCACAGAACTTTAATAAATTTGATCCTAGAGATCAAAACAAAGGTAAGCACCAATTTGATAGGCCACGGTATGACAATAAAAATAAAACCCCACAATTCGATGAAAGGAAATATGATGAAAGAAAATCTTTCAACCAAGGAAAAAGGTGGTGTAAAAATTGTAAGATGAACAATCATGACACTGACCGTTGCAGAAGGAAACCTGTAGTTATGGCCACCCTTCAGGTCAGGTCGACCTCAAGACAGGAGGAGGATATTATGTTAGATACCACTCCAGAAGAGATGAGGAAGGCACAGGCTGGGGATAAGACCCTCAAGCCTTGTTTCAGGAAATTGTCAACTTGTCATACAACTCCAGGCAAGGGAGATTTTTACATGAAAAACAAGTTGATGTATAGGAAGACTGGAGCTAGATCCAAAGGTCAGGGACAGCTGGTACTTCCTAAAAGATATAGGGCAGAATTAATAAGGAGCCTACATGTGAAACCAGATGGGGACCATGAAAAATAGGTACCATCATCCAAAAGGTGGCTCACAATTATTATTGGCCCAAGGCAAGATGTTACATTGAGAATTTTGTAGAAAGGTGTAGCATAGCACATGAGGGAACACCCACAAGTGGGAACATTGATCAGGACCTGGACACGCCACGGGGCAAAATTAGGCCTGACAATAAAAAGAAATATAAATTTGATAAAGTGGACCAAATGGAATGGGAAGCCCCTTTTCACGGACAAGCTTCACTTAACTGTTTTACAATGGCCACTATGCGGAGAGTGCAAAAAGATGTCTTACCCCAGGATAAGCCGAAAATCCCTCAATCGGACTTAAACAAACTGGAGGAAGAGGATGTAGAGAGGAAATCTCTCATCAAGAATTTTAAGTGGGGAGAAAGCCCCAAGAGAAAAATTGGTAGCGGTCGTTTTGTGCATGATAATTCTGGGAAGAAAAATCATCACTATAGAGCTTCGAGTGGAAGAGACCATACCGGTGCATGGACAAATAGGTCCACAAAATTAAAGGTCCATATGTAGCTCTGTTAAGAACGTGGACTGATGAAAAGGCAGAGGAAAATATTACATCCTCATACCAATATGTGAATGAGCTGACCACTCGTTTAAAAACTGGCTGGAAACTTGCCAATGAAAATTTGAAACAAGCCAGGAAGAAACATGCTGCCTATTATAACAGGAAAGCTAAAGACAGAGATTTGGCTGTGGGAGAGAAGGTACTGCTTCTTCTACCCGGGAGTCAGAATAAGTTACAAATTGGATGGCAAGGTCCATATACAGTTCTAGAGAAGGTGTCTAGAACAAATTATAAGATAGATAAGAAGGGGAAAGAAAAAATCTATCATGTGAATCTCCTGAAGAAATATTTGGAAAGAGAACATCAGGAAGAGACACACTTGTTGACCTTGTCCATTGCCATGGAGATGAAAAAGGAACCACTTTCATCATTTGAATATCCATTACACCCCTGTGAGACAGCGGCACAGGTGAAAATCAGTACACATTTAACGAAAACTCAGAAAGAGAGAGTGCAACAGGTTCTAGATAATCATGCAGAGGTGTTAACAGACCGACCAGGGCATACAAACTTATTGGAATATGATATGAAACTGATAGACCCCACACCTGTCTGTATGAAACCATATTCGATTCCTTTTGCTAAGGAGAAAGCTTTGAAGGAAGAGATAGACTATTTGTTGAAGGAAGGAATTATTTCGCACAGTGAATCTTCGTATAGTTCCGGTGTTGTACTCTTAAGGAAGCCCTCTGGAGAACATAGACTCTGTATAGATTACAGGAGACTGAATGCTATTACAGAAGGACAGGTGGATCCATTGCCGGATACAAATCAGTTGTTTGCCAGACTAAATAAAGCTAAATATTTCTCAAAAGTGGATCTGAGTAAAGGATACTATCAGATTCCAGTAAAGCCTGAGGTTAGACCATACCTAGCTTTTAGTACCTCAGAAGGACACTATGAGTTTAATAGATTGCCATTTGGATTGAAGAATGCGCCTAGTGTCTTCTCTAGAATGATGAGAAAATTATTGGACCCTCTGAATAATCCATGTATCACAAATTTCATGGATGATATCCTTATAGCAACAGAAACATTTGAGGAACACATTGACTCTCTGAACATGCTGTTTAATCGACTTAGGGAAGCGAATTTAACAGCCCGACCAACCAAATGTTGCGTTGGATGTAAAGAATTGGAATTCTTGGGACACACAGTTTATCAGGGAAACATGACCCCTGACCCAAAGAATTTAGAGAAACTAAAGAAAGCCCCGAGACCAAAAACCAAGAAAGACGTGAGATCCTTTGTCTCATTATGTGGTTTCTACCAGAAGTATATCAAAAACTTTAATTCCATATGTGCACCGTTAACTGATTTGACACGTAAGGGAAATCCAGATCGAATTACATGGACACCACAATGTGAAATGGCTTACCAAGAATTGAAGGAAAAGCTCACAAGTAAACCTATTTTGAAATTACCTGACTTAAGTCAAGAATTCATTGTAAGGACGGATGCCAGTAATATTGGGTTAGGTGCAACTCTGCTACAGAAATCAGATGCATTGGATGGGGAATTAAGCCCAGTGGCATATGCTAGCAGAAAGTTGAATAAAGCTGAAACCAACTACTCAACTAGCGAAAAAGAATGTCTTGCAGTAATATGGGCGATAAAGAAATTCAATATTTATCTGTATGGGAAGGCATTTAAGTTGCAAACGGATCACAAACCTTTATCGTTTCTAGCGCAGGCTAGACATGAAAACTCTAGATTACTCCGTTGGTCCTTATTGATGCAGCCATTTGAGTTTAGCATAGAGTATATAAGTGGAAAAACAAATCTGGGAGCGGATTTTTTAAGCCGCCATCCGTGTGATGAGAATCACCCTAAACTCCAGGAAAAATAATAAATTTCTCTATGTGTATATAGAATTATAGACTGACATATAACGTCTGTTTTAAGTGGGGAGGATTTGTCGTGAGAAATTCTAATCCACATATATAAATTAAAACGTAAATGTAAAGCCTAACAAATAACTTCAATAAAAGGAAAGAAGAATGGTAAAGAACAGTGCTGTCACAATGACTGTACTCGAAATCCCCCTTGTTTTCTACTTCGTCTGCAAATTGTAACGTTTCACGTTGATAGTAAAAGCCTACTGCTTCAATACCCACTTTCTACGATAAAACGTGTACTGCCTTTCTAAGAAAAACCTTGAGATACGCAGCTGACCTAGATTTAAAATTCCATTCATGTCATTTTATACACTACGTTACCATAAACGAAAGACAGATGGACTAAAGATAGAAAGAAAGGGAGGGGCTGAAAGCCGGAACGCAGGCAATACTACCACAGTCGCGCGATACACAATTGCTGCCATCACGCGTGTAAGGTCACATGCACTAGCTTTTTTCAAATCGACAGTGATAAACAACACTACTCATACGAGAGTTAGTTTTTAAAAACCTGAAAATTCTTATTAGGAAATATGACATTATACTGGTTTACGTTTGAAAACATTACAGTACCCAGACACCACATCGTATTCGAAGTGAACAGGAGGTAGTAGAAAATGCATATTTTGAACGCAGCCACTTAGCTCCTTTAAATTTGTATATTTGGGTTCCTTAGGACTTGCTGACAAAGAATATGTTAAACGTTACGCAAATAGTCTAGGAATTAACAAATTATAGCCAAAAGAAATAGTGAGGGATGTCAGACAACACCCAAATCAGAATCGCTCAGTGGCAGATTTTCACCCCACCATTGTACGGGAAATGGGTCTCCATGTTAAATCCGATTTGATTGGAGCGCAATAAATGTAAGGCTAAACACGATTAGTCGGGCTATAAATACTATCTTCTGTTGTCAGGGGAAACGGGAGTAGGAGTACTTTTTTTCAAACGATTGGGTAAACATGGCACGATTGATTAGACCCGCGAATATAGTCAATCAGAGGCGTCAGGTCACCACCACATTTGCAAATAAACTTACTACAGAACCAGTGCGTTGAGCGCCAGTGCATATTTTTCTAAATAAAAGCCTGGGAGATCGAAATTGTGTTATATTCAGTGCCAGTCAACGTAATTCTGTATTATTTCCATGAATTATGGTAAGCTTGAAATATTTGATATCTTTTTAATGAAAATTGAATGTAAATTGATAATTTATGTCTGTATATATGTGTGGTTCAGTAGCGAACATGAGGTGAAGCCTATATAGTGCTCCAACCTGAACAGAAGGTGTCGGAGGAAAGTAAAACTACATGGAATTGCCAAACAGTACACTGACACCTATTTTATTGACTAGAAAGAAATAATGCTGGAATTGCAGAGGCGTAGTAACCATTAGGGAGGAATATACTGGTGAAAATTGTTTCAGATGAAGATAGCAGTTGGCCTACCGCTCTGAACTCAGTGTTTGTTATGTATTGTGCTCAGTGTAGAAATAGAGTATAAAGTAGTTCTGAAATAGGAGGTACAACCTTCTTGTTTCAGGGACTGTGGTCCTAAAGTTATTGAGCAGCACCTGGTCAGAGCTTTGCTGAATCCAGAGGCGGACAGCATACTCCTTGGTCCATATAGTAAACAGTGAGGTGTCTCCAGAACACAGGGGAGCAATCGAGCAGAGGAGTCTTTTCCTGCCACCATCACGAAAGATAAGCCTATGTGACCAGCGGAGCTCAACATTATGTAACCCCATCTTAAACTGACATTGTATAAAAATAAGAGGGGAAATTAATTGTTTTAATGAACGGAACTGAGAACATCTCCAATACTAGTTCCAACAGAAACAAACACTTGAAGTCATGATGACAAATAACCACATAGCTTGAAAAAACAAAACCAGTATTACCTCATATTACTACTACACAACTGACACACATAGGATAATATTAATAAAATATGTCACTACAAGATTCATATTGATAAATTCTGTACATATAACTTGTAATTAAAATTGATTGTGATTCCTGGTTCACTTTGTATTTGAATCAGGACACATATATATTAGTGACAGTAATTAATACATATTTATATTTGAAAATTTACCAGTGCCTCATTTAAGATAGTCTTATAGAGTGTTAAATGTGTGTGAGTGTCACAGTGTTGTCACGTGTGGTGGAATAAATTAAATTGTTTATCTGTCTGTTGTTGTTGTGACTTACACTTCATCATATACATACCCTAGACATTCAACGTAGTCATCACAATATTCCAGAATAATTCTGACTGAGGTATAAATATGTGGTAGCAATTAAGGTCATCTGTAATACACTACCCTTATTAGATACAGATATCTTCACAGCTGATCTCAGTCAGTACACTAAGTCCCCTATAAATATTTATAATATCCCACTTTACCACAACCAGCCATCATCTATTAACGATGCCATCAACCAACTGCCCCAAATTCCTATAGATGAAGCACTAGATGATATACCGACTTTTGAGGAGACCCAAAAAGCGATTCGTCAACTTTCTAGTGGAAAGGCCCCTGGCTCCGATTCAATTCCTGTTGAGGTCTATAAAGATGGCGGTACAGTTCTGATAGAGAAACTTCACATGATCTTCCAGCAAATGTGGCAGAGTGAAACCATCCCACACAATCTCAAGGATGCGTCAATTATACATCTTTATAAACGTAAAGGTAATCGCCAAGACTGTAACAATCATCGAGGCATCTCACTACTATCAATCGCTGGGAAGATATTTGCCAGAATCCTTCTTAATCGCCTTACGGCTCATCTTGACAAAGGTCTTCTACCTGAAAGTCAGTGTGGATTCCGGAAAGAACGTGGAACCACCGATATGGTGTTCGCTGCAAGACAGCTTCAAGAAAAATGCCAAGAACAGCACTGTGACCTGTACACAGCTTTCATCGACTTGACAAAGGCGTTCGACACGGTCAGTAGAGAGGGTCTATGGAAGATCATGGCAAAATACGGCTGCCCAAAGAAATTTATCTCAATAGTGCAGCAGCTGCATGATGGAATGCAGGCTAGAGTTCAGGAAAACGGTGAGCTATCGGAGCCTTTTCCAGTCTCAAATGGAGTTAAACAAGGGTGTGTACTTGCACCGACTCTTTTCAGTATCATGTTTTCTGCTATGCTGACTGATGCTTTCAGAGACGGGGACACAGGAATCGACATGAGATATCGTATTGATGGAAAATTGTTTAACCTTAGGAGGCTTCAAGCAAAAACCAAGGTCAAATCACACACCATCAGGGATCTTCTGTTTGCTGACGATTGTGCCCTCAGTGCTGGCTCAGAGGCTGATCTGCAGCGTAGCGTTGATAGATTCTCCGAAGCCTGCTCCAACTTTAGGCTTACCATCAACACGGGGAAAACAGAAATCATGTACCAACCAGCTTCTGGCACAATTTATACTGAGCCAGTCATCAAGGTAAATGGTGAGAAACTGAATGTTGTGAACAGGTTCACATACCTTGGTAGTACACTATCCCAGAACATCGTCATTGATGATGAGGTGAACACCAGGATCTCCAAAGCCAACAGCACATTTGGCAGACTATACACCAATGTTTGGCATCGACGTGGCATTAGTCTACAGACAAAGCTGAAGGTATACAGAGCTGCGGTGCTTCCAGTGCTGCTTTATGCATGTGAAACATGGACTGTATAAAGGCGCCACGTAAAAAAGCTCAACCACTTCCATACAGTCTGTCTCAGGAAGATAATGAACATCAAATGGCAAAACAAGATCCCGGATACCGCCGTTCTTGACAGAGCTGGTATCCCTAGCATCGATACTATTCTGATGCAGTCACAGATTCGCTGGGCAGGTCATGTAGCTCGCATGCCAGACCATCGACTGCCAAAGATACTCTTTTATGGTGAGATGCAGAAGAGTAGACGCTCCCATGGTGGCCAGAAAAAGCGCCTCAAAGACACGCTTAAGACTTCATTAAAAACCTTTGACATAAACCCAGACACATGGGAAGCTGCTGCGCAAGACCGAACTGCCTGACGCACATCTCTTCGTAAAGGTGCAGCGGCATGCGAATCTTCCAGAAGAGCAGCAGCGGAACAGCGGAGACAAGCTAGAAAAGATCGTGAAATAAAACCTTCACATGAAGCAAACATTCCCTGCCCACACTGTCCGAGATCCTTCCAGGCCCGCATCGGGCTCATCAGTCACCTTCGTACTCATAGACTATTGTGAGAGCCCTTTTCGTAGACCTCTGTGGCGTTCTCCAACTTGCTCTTAGGTTTAATGATTTAATTCATGGAAGAGTAAAACATATTTGCAGTAGCCAAGTGATCATACAAGAGTTCTTAATTACTTGCTATATAAACATCCGCACAAGAATTGAAGAAACGTCCAGCTTATTCACAACACGAACATGTTTATTATGGATAAAACGTATGCTCCAATGAAGTATTACTTGTAAGACCTTTTTCACTAAACATCGCTAATTCCCCTGGCATAGGGAAAATGCAGATTCTGGCATATTACAGTCTGTCAGTAAATGTCGAGATCCAGTCCTGTAATCAGCTGTATCTCTATGAACATACGAATATATAAGAACCGGGAACATCGCCCGTCTTCAGTCTGCAAACATCACTATATCATTTCTATCCACTCATCTACCTATCCTGTGAATGAATCAGGCACTCTGTCACTCCAGGATGACAAGACTTATTTCAGAACATATCTATCAAACACACCGACATCTGAAATATCTCCGAGCAATTCACACAGCCTCCTCACTGTTCAACGACACATCCACTAATGCCCCCTGAACCCTTCGCTATCATTCGCCCACCTTTTGACCTCTCTTGCATACTGATTAGTGACGTCGTCTCTGCCGCAATGCGACGGACGGTAATAAAAACTTGTGGACGAAGCTATTTAATAGCTAGATATAAGAACATAAGTAACAGCATATAAAATGTACGTCACATCTTCCCCCGTCCCCTGTCTGAGGAGAAAAATGAAATTTTTCTACTTCAGAGGTAGGTAAACAAAATATAAAATGAGGTTCCAGTGCCAAGTAGAGAGTTCAAATATAATACGAGCGGAGACCAGGAAGTACTCCAACACCTGTGTCTGTCATGAGAAAGCCAAATTTAACACAACGTGAGGACATTGATATGAAAATATCAAAGCCTAAGTCTTACTCAAGTCGAGACAATATGACACATAAGAAGTAAATGACCTGCCTTCCAGTAACTAAGACTACGTGTTATATGAACTCATTCATACCTGTCAATCATTTTCACTCTAATGTCACATACTTTTGGTCTAAGTCCTGTCAGGTTATAGACTTAGTGAATATTGTCACTTAATACAATTGCAAAGTAATTATGCTATAGATGACCATTAAGTAATTATAATATATATGAAAGTTGTAAGACACATGCAATGAAGTACATGATGTAATACCTTCATGATAAGAGAATAATGTTTTCTGTTTTTCTACTTTTTTTTCTTCATTCATATTATGTTTTGTTTTCTTCTCTCACATGAGTCTTTATTCACAATCTCAATGGATGATATACCATGATGATTAAGACAAGCATAATAAGTCCCCACGACCCTGTGTAGTTTGGTAAAAGTAGTTAATGTCAATGCAAATAAGACATGCTCAGTTGGTATAAGACTTCAGTAGATGCAATAAAATTAGTGTAGCAGAGTACAAGGACCATGTGTAGAGATACTCCTTCTTACACACGGTGTGTCTATTAATCAAAGTCTAAGCACTAAGATAGTAATAAAAATTAATGTGTCCAAAAAAGAAGAATATATTAGGTAAATATAACTATTAAGTTTGTTGAGCACAAAAATTGTGAGTATTCCTAAATCCATGAAGATAATTCAAGTTCACGATTCATGTCCATGGGTTATCAAATAAAAGGTAATAAATTATCCCGGAATAGTTTCTTTGGTTCACAATGTGTACTGAGATGTACCTGAATCCTGAGTATGATTGATGTCCCATGTAGAAAAAGTTATACACTAGGTAGTTTTCCCTGAATTTCCATCACCGATAAAGTTTCCTACCAACACATAATGCAAGTATCCATGCATACTAGTTGCTGTAAACAAAGTCCTTGAACTATGCGAATAACAGTTTCATGGAATGAACATAAAGATAGTCAAATGTAGCAAATATAAGTGTACCTGTAGATTGTCGAAGACAACCAACTGGAATATAACAAATTCTCTCCATCTGGGGGATTCCGTGATGTATCAAACCAGTCCTAGATGGTTGTACAGCGTGACAGGACGTCTGCAAGATTGTTCTCAGAGCCCTTGATCGCCCGGATCGTGTAAGAGTATGGCTGTAGACTTATGGCATATCTAGCTGTTCGCTGGTTTGAAAAATTAGCATTTTGTAGATAAGCTAGAGCCCTCTGGTCTGTCTCGATGACAAATGGTGCCCCAATCAAGTATTTCTGGAGTTTGGAAACACTCCATGATATTGCTAGGAGCTCTCTTTCCAGAATGGGGTATTTCGATTCTGTTGAAGATAACTTGCGGCTCACATACAATACTGGATGCAAAACATTGTTGTAGAGTTGCATCAAAGACGCTCCTATCGCATATTGAGATGCATCACACCTGAGAGTAAAGGAGATAAATGGGTTAGGCAGTTTCAATATTGGTGCCTTTGAAAATGAAAATTTAATACGGTTTAATACATCTTGGCATGGCTGGGTCCAGACTATTTTGTTAGGACATCCCTTTTTCAGCAAAGATGACAAAATGGAAGTTATTTCTGAGAAACGAGGAATGAATTTCCTGTAAAAGTTGATTAGACCTAACAAACTCATGACTTGTTTTTTTGTTTTAGGAACCTCAAGATTAAGAATTTTTGAGACAGTGTCATCATCTGTTTTCAAGAATCCTTGAGAAATTCTATGTCCCAGAAAAGAAATTTCTTTATAGCCGATCTGGACTTTTGAAGGTCTAGCTGTGAGGTGGTGACTGCGTAGAATGTCCAATAAAGATTGAAGACCTAAGATATGGTCCTGCCAAGAATTGTGGAAGAGACAGATATCGTCGATATATGTTATGATATCAGGCCGACCAGCAAATAGTAATCTCATCATCCGGACAAACGTTGCCGGTGCGTTCACTAGCCCAAAACACATATGAGTCCACTGATATAATCCATTAGGAGTGGCAAAGGCAGTGTAAGGCTTAGATCTATCTGTTAAGGGAATCTGCCAGTAGCCTTTTGAAAGATCAAGTTTACTGAAATATGTGGCATCAGACATCTTTTCCAGTAAGGAATCAAGAACAGGCATAGGTTCTGCATCAGTAGAAGTTATACCGTTAAGACGACGGAAGTCTATACAGATTCTAATGGACTTATCTTTTTTCCTAACAATCACTAGAGGAAATGAGTAAGGTGATTGAGATGGTTCTATAATACCCATTTTAAGCATGTTATCAATTTCCTTATCCACTTGAGCCTGAAAATGAATTGGTATGGGATATGGCTTTATCCGGATAGGTGTTTGATCTTGAAGTAGAATGTCATGAGCGATGACATCAGTACTACCTGGGATATCAGTCAACACATCCTGATAGGATTGTAACAGATTAGAAATTTGAGTGTGTTGATCGACTGATAGATCTGGAGATATAGAAACGTCTCTCCAAGACTCTGATGCTTGAAGCGGAACAAAAGATAATGGCAGAGAGACATCTTCGAATGCAGACTCCTCATCATGAATTACAGCAAGTGAGGAATAGTTTGAGTCAGACGCATCAATGGCCTCGAAAATTGGTTGAAGATTACCAGGTCGAGAATGGAATTTTTGGAGCATGTTGATGTGAAATGTTCTATGTTGACCCTTTATATCCACAATATAATCAACATCAGTTAACTGTGAAACCACTTTATACGATCCTCTCCATGCAATTAATAGTTTATTCTCTTTTGTAGGGAGAAGCACATATGCTTCATCCCCAGGCCACAATAAGCGTAATTTTCTCTTCTCATTAGTGAATAGTCTGGTTTTTCCTTTTGCTCTCTCAGAAGCATCCACTGCTATCAGGCATGCTTCCACAATCTTTTTTCGTAGATTTACAACATATTCATAAGAGGATTGAACCTCCACTGACAACTCGGAGCCCACGAGAAGCTGTTTTAAGATCGACATGGGACCTCTAGGCTTTGCCCCAAAAATTAATTCGAATGGCGAAAACCCAGTTTGTTCGTTTGGGATTTCCCGATAGGCGAACAAAACAGCTGGTAAAATTCTGTCCCAGTCCTGTGGACATTGTGAGGTAACCTTACCCAACATCTGTTTGAGTGTCTTATTGAATCGTTCTACTGTGCCGTTACCTTCTGGGTGATAGGCACTGCTTAGAGACCTCTCAATTTGAAAATCCTTCATAACTTGTGCCATAACTTCTGATGTAAATTGTTTACCTCTGTCTGATAGTATTTCCTCCGGAAACCCCAATCTACTGAAAATGATCATGAGTGCATCAGCAACATCTCTAGTTGTGATGTTCTTAAGTGGTATCGCTTCAGGCCACCGTGTGCACATGTCAATGCACGTAAGAATGAATCTGTGGCCTCTTGCTGATACTACTGGTAATGGTCCTATGTCAATTGCCATCTTAGCGAATGGTCTGTTAGAGATATCAAAGGCCTGTATAGGTGCTTTGTGATATGCACCTTTCGCAGCCACGCTTTGGCATGTCTTGCAAGTTCTACAAAAAGTTTTCACATCTTTGGTGACCCCAGGCCAGAAAAAATTGGACAGCACTCTTTGTTTAGTACGAGCTATCCCCAAATGGCCTGCACAGTTGACATCATGGGCATGTTGCAAAATAAAAGGTCTAAAATTAGTTGGCACCATGATCTGTTTTTTCTCAGAATTAGCATCATTAAAATTTCTAATTAGAATACCATTTTTGATGGTGTACCAGTGAATCGCCCTCTCGTTGTACACAACATCATCTTTTCTAGCAACCTTGAAAAATTTTTTCAATGAGTCATCATTATGTTGCATAGTAATGAATGACTCTTTACTGGCAAGTGAAACTTGTAAATTGTCATCATCCTCATTCCCTGATGCCGTACTATCATTGGCCTCTGCCTGAGCCTGTGCCCGTGCAGTAACTGCATTAGCAGTCAATAAATGCTGGTTTTTCCCAACTTTTAATATCATCATCTGAGCACTCCTGCAGCCCAGGAAGGTTACCCAGAATCAACTCGCTGACTGGATTTTCCAACATACAAGCAAGAACGTTCCCTGTGAAGTAGGGTGTGTTTATGTAAACAAAGGCAGTTGGATAATATTCAACTGTGCCCCCGAAGGTAACACATTTCACCTGTTTACCTGTGTAACATGAGTTATCAACCAGAGATTGTCGCACCCCTACGGTAGTGCATCCCGTATCCCTGAGGACGGAAACAAGTCTATGATTAACAAATCCCCTGCAAAATTTAAGTGAACCTTTTCCATCATGAGAAGCAAGTACTGGTAGAGGGTGACCACAAATTAATCTGGATACTTCATCTGTTTGAAAAAGAGTGTTGCAAGCAGAGCAATTTGCTTTATTAGAAAGATCAACACTGCATGCATTGGCATGCGACGTGGTCTCATACCCTTGATTCCGAGCAACTGACTGGTTGTTTTGTTCAACAGCAGCATTAGCCCTATGTGGGGGTCGAGAGCCTCTGTAGTGCTGATTATTCCAGTTGTTCTGGTAATTACAATCATTATTATAATTTGATCTTCCTCTGTTAGAATAGGAATTCTGAGTTCTGGTCCAGCCTCTGTTTGGTCCATTAAATTGTTGTTGAGGCATATTTTCCTGGTAATGTGGTCGAAATGGTCTGTATGCAAAGTTATACCGACCCCTGAAGGTTCCGGCATTCTGGCTAAAATTTCGTCCCCAGCCTGAAGAATTATCAGGTGGTCCCTGTTTTTGATTTCTTGTATATAAAGCCTTTGTTGAAGCAACTGGTAATGCCTCCTTGATGTTCGAGTTGCTTATATTCCTCCCAGGATGTGCAGTCCTGAAACGTCGCCCCAAAATTTCCATTTCAGCAATGGTTTGCGGATCCCTCTCTTGGAGATAGGTCAAAAATTCTGGACTGACTGAAGAGAGAACCTTATCTCTTAGCATGAGATCCATAAGCGACTCAAAAGTATGATCGATTCGTGACAGTTTAATCCATCTCTGAAAAGTAAGCTTGATAGTTGCAATGTATTCTGCGAAGTCCTTGGCCGAGTCAGGCAATAAAGTTTTGAATTTTAATCTATAACCGTGAGTATCTAGCTGGAATTTTTTCAATAATAATGCCTTTATAGAATCATAGTCACTTCTAGAGGCATCATCCAAAGTGCAGATAGCTGTAAGAGCTTCACCTGAAAATAATGACATTAATTTACTAGGCCATTCAGATTTGTCCAGTTTATGTTCCTGACAAATTGTCTGAAACCTATTCAAGTAACACGATATGTCATCGGATGGATGAAATTTAGGTAAATGAACCTTAAAAGGACACCCATGATCCCTTTTTGTTGTGCCCTGATTAGTGCTCTCCACCGGTTTGTTCTCATTCTCAAGTTTAAGCTTTTGAAGCTGAATTTCAGCCATTTTTTGCTCATGCTCAAACTGTGCTAGCTTTTGTTCTTTTTCATCTTGCCTCCTCTTCTCCGCTAATTCTTGCTCTAATTTTTTCTCAGCTGCTTCTCTGTCTTCTCGCCTTCTCATCTCAGCTAATTCTTGTTCTAATTTTTTCTCTTCCTTAGCCACCTGCTCTAACGCAAACTCTTTCAAGGCCTTCGCTTGAATCCCAAGTCTTTCACCCACGGTGACAAAATGTTCTAGGCGAGACATGTTGAGATACCCTGATATAATCAATCAGGTACACAAATAACAACTCTTAAATAAAATTATATGACTTTTCAACAAATTGCCTTATACTCAATATCAGAACTGAACAATTTTGCACTATTTCCAAAGGATACAGTAATATATTTCCAAAGGAGCAACCAAGACAATACAATTTAAGATATATATATATATATATATATATATATATATATATATATATATATATATATATAGACAACAGATCAAGCATAACAAGGGCAATACTAAGGTATAAAGAAAGATAAGGTATAAAAGTTTTAACAGGTAATGAAAAAAAACGTGATCAGTAGAAGATCCACCATTTAATACATGAATCAACTGAATTGATGGTCAGATTCGATAAACAGAGCACGACCACTAAAGACGAAAAATTACAATAATCAACAGAATATGACAAAGACCAACATTAAAACAAGTCCGAAAATAATAAAGAAGAAAAAAAATTAATAATAATTGTAATGATCTAACAGATTATGATCACCACACAGTACCTATAGACAATTTGTGTGTGCCCGCTTTACGGCGAGATGTATCACACAACAAGACAGCCGAGCCAACCTTGCCCGCTTATACAAGAATTACATATATTAATACATTAAAAAAGGAAAACAAACATCAGAGCTGATGGAGATCCAACCAAAATATTCATGAACACAGACCGAAAGATGTAAAAAATCGCACTTATCTTGTATGAAAATAAAACAGTCTCCTTCCTGGCCTGAGATATGGTGCTACAAAAATGGATGTGCCGCTCTGAAGCACTCCACAACAATGTAAAACGATTCGTCACTAGCCCTTCCCTAAACTCCGGTCTGACAGGACTCCATTTTGAATTTTATTGTAGACTCGCAGAAGTCGCTCACTTGAAATAGTGACTGCTGGTAAATTGATATTTTCCTCCAATGAATAAAATTCTTCGATAATGCTGGCCTTCTTAATTTTTCCACTGCCGACACCTTGATAATAATGAACAATTAATTCATAATATATTTCGAAAGTTACTTCACAAATTTCCTCTCCTCCATTCCAACACCGCTCTGAGCAGATGTGACCTTCACCTTGTCCGTAAGTGGGACGAACTTACGGTAAACATTTGCTTGTAGACCTGGTTTTAAAATAATGTACCTTACGAGTTCAAAATCCACGGTACTTGGCCCCCAAAAAGCTGTGGCGTTCTCCAACTTGCTCTTAGGTTATTGATTTAATTCATGGAAGAGTAAAACATATTTGCAGTAGCCAAGTGATCATACAAGAGTTCTTAATTACTTGCTATATAAACATCCGCACAAGAATTGAAGAAACGTCCAGCTTATTCACAACACGAACATGTTTATTATGGATAAAACGTATGCTCCAATGAAGTATTACTTGTAAGACCTTTTTCACTAAACATCGCTAACTCCCCTGGCATAGGGAAAATGCAGATTCTGGCATATAACAGTCTGTCAGTAAATGTCGAGATCCAGTCCTGTAATCAGCTGTATCTCTATGAACATACGAATATATAAGAACCGGGAACATCGCCCGTCTTCAGTCTGCAAACATCACTATATCATTTCTATCCACTCATCTACCTATCCTGTGAATGAATCAGGCACTCTGTCATTCCAGGATGACAAGACTTATTTCAGAACATATCTATCAAACACACCGACATCTGAAATATCTCCGAGCAATTCACACAGCCTCCTCACTGTTCAACGACACATCCACTAATGCCCCCTGAACCCTTCGCTATCATTCGCCCACCTTTTGACCTCTCTTGCATACTGGTTAGTGACGTCGTCTCTGCCGCAATGCGACGGACGGTAATAAAAACTTGTGGACGAAGCTATTTAATAGCTAGATATAAGAACATAAGTAACAGCATATTAAATGTACGTCACAACCTCTACAGTCCTTTACAGATGAAGGTAGTCTCATATTATTAATATGTGGTCCTACCTCTGTAATAAACTTTACGCACCGACTTACACGAAAGTAAGTATTATTGATGAGTTTGATTTCATTAGCGCACGGTTGTGCACTAATGCGAATAGGGGTTATCCCGTCCGCACGTGTATCTAGACAGTCAGTTGACGTCATGTGTGGGTTTGAGAAGCGAGAATCCCAAGTTCTACTAATGAAGCTTTGGGAGTTCGAAACCCGTGTTTTGAGTAAAGTATTTATGTTTAGACCCAGCCCTGCGGATTAGCAGTCGTAGCCGGTAGTCGTCCACGTAAGTGTCGATTCGTTGGAAGAACCAAGTATGTAATTATTATAATAATAATGATTGTTCTCCAAAAGTCGTGAGTATCTAGTCGATGACAGGTAACTAGCCTGTACCGAAATGGATTCACCGCTGAAGATATATTTTTATATGCTTGTAAATGCCTATCAAAGGGATCGTCGGTAACTACCGTGGATCTCCGTTGTATGTATAATATTGGGAGGCCGTTGGGTCAGTCACGGCTAGTCTAAGAGGTAATTCAAGTATCAGTGCCTAAGTGACTTTACATGCCTAGAATGTATTTAGTGGGAACCTGCACCTGCGTTCGACTATGATTGGTTAATGAGGACTTCTTTACAAATGAACATACTCAAGATCGGGATCTTAGATACTACCAAGTATAATGAGAGTCTCCTGTCCTTGAGGAAAGGTCAACCGTGATCAATATAACTTTGTACTTAACTACTTCATGACCTTTATGACTATTGATGTATTAACTCGGAGACCTGGTCAGAATTTGCTTGAGGATTCTTCTGAGACTATTTATTTGAATTTTTGTTGAGGACATACGTCCACTATCATCATGTTGAATTACCTATTAACCGTCAACGTTGAATGTCTCGTCCCGTATGATGTGATGTCAATAAACAATGTATCAATTTCCAAGTAGCGAGTTTGACTACCACAGTATTGGCACTTGTTGATGTGCCTACGTTGAGTTTTCATCTTACTGCATCAAGATTGAATATATTCGCAAAATCAGCACGATTCAGTAGTCATGCAGAAACACCCATTGACATTGACACAACCACAACCAGTCCCAACAATATAGCAGCTCAACAATATGGCGGCGCAGTATGCTCTGAAAATATCCAGTTTTCAGTAGCGGAATCGAACTCAAGTCTACATTCAAACTCGGTTGAATAGAAGTATGCTGTCTTTCAAGGCGACAACATCCTGGACCTTGCAGCAATTTTAACGGGCATCCTATGTCAAGGACAACCCAGGGACTTTAACTTTCAAGTTTCAACATTGGACTCCGTCATTACAGTACTCCAAGTAGATGACTCAAACATGCAGTCCCGGATGCGAGGGATATCCTTTTTTTTAGCCGGTTGAGATAAGTAAAAGCGTCGTGTTGTTATTACACCGTTTTACGTTTAGCTGTGCCTTGGCTTAGTAATATGTCCACTACTTTTTATTCATGTTTCATGTTCCATGTTCTATGTGTTTACGTGGGCGGTAGGGAGGTCGATCTGACAAACGAGGTTCATCTCGAAGCCGATTCGGGCTCTTTGTCAGATGTTCTATAGGGTTTGATTTATAAGTTTCAATTGAGCGATAATTCCGGTTCAAGGCTAGAAACCTTGCTGTAGTTCCGATCGCTACTTGTTTCTTATGATAGTATCTGTTTAGCTGTTCCGTCAAGTTTTAATTGTTGTTTTCACAGTTATTTTTACTCGTACCTTAGTTTTATAATGTATCTTGTTTGTATTATGCGTCCTTCTCACCTGACTTTTGTTCAGTTTTTTACAAAACATATGTTTTTACACTGTCTTGTCAATTGTATTGTTTAGTATTTGATCGCAGTTATCATCGTAATTCTTTACGACATTCCATTTTAGTTTCACATTTTATTTTTATTTGATTTCTGCGACTGTTTTCAATTGTCTTTGATTATTTTGTCTTGTCAGTATTGTTCCTATTGTCTGTCACGTTATTGCTTTCATAACATTTCATTGCATAAATTACTTTATTAATTATTAATATAATTGCCTATTATATGACTTGAATTTACCGTTCTAGGACAGGAACGAAGACCACTCGTTATAGTAACACTTTTAATTCAATGGTCAGTTTTTTGACCAAATTAGTGGTGTAGCCATGGGAACGAAGATGGGTCCCAGCTATGCCTGTCTATTCATGGGCCACTTGGAGCATCAGATATGGCAACAATACTCCGGTCCTTTCCCTGGATTTTACCGCAGATATATCGATGATGGCATAGGTCTCACAGATATGTCTGAGACTGATTTACACCGCTTCATCGACTTTGTGAACCACTTTCACCCCACCATCAAGTTCACCTCCCTCGTCTCCACAGTATCTATCAACTTCCTTGACATTACTATTTCTATCACGCCCTCCGGCCTTAATACCTCAGTATACTACAAGCCGACAGATGCCCACAGCTACCTCCTGTATACCTCTTCTCATCCTCGGGCTTGTCGTGACTCCCTTCCTTTTTCACAACTTCTCTGCCTCCGCCGTTTATGCCAAGACGACGATGACTTCCACTTACGAGCAAATGAGATGTTGGATTTCTTCCGTAACAGACTTTATCCAGAACATGTTCTCACCTCTGCTCTCCAACGTGTGCTCCCCATCTCTCATCTGGAGACCCTCAAACCTCACCATAAATCCACTTCGGATAGAGTCAAATTAATCTTGACCCATCACCCTCACAGTACTACTGTCAAACAGATCCTTTTCCGCCACCTCCCTATCCTCCAAGCAGAGCCTCTGACCCAAAAAGTATTCAGTGAAGCACCTTTGGTGGCATATAGACGTGACAAGAACTTGAAGGATCTTCTTGTTCACAGCCGTCTCCCAAAGGAGAATGCCACTCACTTTGGCACACTACCCTGTGGTCGGACACGATGCAACACGTGCAAGTATGTCATCTCAACCCAGAAGGTGTCCTTTCCTAAGGCTACGTACACCATCACTAGTAGCTTCACGTGTGAATCGCGCAATGTCATTTATACGACCATATGTAAACGTTGCTGCAAAACCTATATTGGCCAAACAGGCAAACGACTTGGGGACAGATTCAGCAAGCACTTAAATGACATCGCTCAGCAAAAGTCCACACCAGTTGCTATACACTTCAATGGTCCTGACCACCATGGTCCCATCGACATCCAGGTCACAGCGATCCGATCCTGCTCCTCTGACTCTGCCAGCCGAGAACAGCTTGAGAACCGTCTTATCCACCGCATGGGGTGTCTAAAACCAGCCGGTCTCAACACTTTTCACACCTTTGTCTGAGGTCACCCTCTCCTCTCTTGCTCTATTTTACTCTTTCCACTCTTATCCTATTCTTCTATTTGTATGCCATATACATTTTTTTATTTCATATTTATTTATCTCGCACTCATTCTGTCCTCTTCTATTTCCAGTCCCCACTTTTATCACGTTGGATAGTTTATTGTCCGGTTTCGTTTTTTAGTTTCTTAGTATGCATTGTGTACATCCGGCGGCGGAAGTCACTTTCTGTTCAGCCACGCGCTCATCAACAGACAGCGATTTTGACAGAATTTCGGTTCTTGCCTTCAGGGAAGTACCCAGTTTTTATTTTATTTAGTTTTTATGTGTCCTATCTAGCCTTCACTTTCTTTCCTTTCCTGACGAAGGCCTTGTGGCCGTAACGTAGACTATTTTCTTTGTCTTTTGTCCTCGTAAGACGAATCACCTTTTTTCGATTTTTTTCAAACCCATCCATAACACTTTTAAGTAGAATTATTACAGAATAATATTGAATAATGTCTACCTTAGATTATTTTATTAAGCAGGCTAAGGCGCTATGATAGGAAACTCTTTACAGAGCGATACAACAGGAAGCAATCTGATCATCAGAAGAAGTCCCCCCATCTGACAAGTGTTTCGGCCCGATTACTCCTTTACACTCTAAGGGGGGCGGGCCCACTTGGGTCATGACTCCCAAGCGTCTCAGCTTCCTGTTGTCTTGTATCGAAAATGAACTCATTTCACTTACGGTAGCAACTTTTAATCCACAACGCCAGCCGTGGGGGCAATTGTGAAAGTAACAAAGAAAAGACAAATTATTCCATTCGTTCCGTCGCCCTTCACAACTAAGGACACACACTGAGACACGAGCGCGCAGCCGAAGAACCTTAGCCGCTGCGCGCCGCACGCCACTGAAATTCTGTACCTGACACACTCCCTATAGTATACATCGCCTGTTGCCCCAGAGTCGCAGCCCCTTCACTAGTACACCATATAAACTCAGCGCTGTGGACTTAGAAAAATTTTGGTGTTTTCTGTACCGCAGCGTTTACCGTCACGATCTCCATTGCCCACTGCGGTTGTTCCACAGCCAGCCTGATGCCTTTTCGGCAGTTTCGCTAAGCCTCTTCAGTGCCCTTGTTCTAGACTGTCCCTTCAACCCCAACAGTTTCAATAAATCATACATTGATGCAGCCACAAGCCCTCTTGCGCCCACTTCAACCGCCATGACCCTTGCACTGAATCCATCGTGTCTCAGATCCGCGGCTAGATCGCTATACTTGGCCGCTTTGAATGAATGTTGCTCGTCTAATCTGGATTCAAATGGCACGGTCAGTTCAATCAGTATGACCTGAAGCGTTGCGGAAGAATGAAGCACTATATCCGGCCGTCTCCGCGATTTTCTGATACTCTCTGGATATGCCCCCCGTCCAGGTAGGTCTACCGCCATCTCCCAGTCGTTTGCACAGTCAAGAAGAGATGGTAAACTGCTACCAGGTTTACTCGGTTTGGGGTGTGCTGACTTTCCTGCCCTCAGAAAGTATGTGTTTGTGGTGTCTGGCCGGACTTTGCTATTCGCTTTCATTCTTGCCTGATCTATTGTCGCAGCAAGCTCATTTAGCACTTTGTTATGGCGCCAAGTGTATCGTCCTTGCCCTAATGCCACCTTACACGCTGAGAGCACGTGTTCAAGTGTCTGCCTCCCCTGGCACAGGGGGCACTGCTCATCATCCGACTTTCCCCATTTCACAAAGTTGGTGGCCGACGGCAGCAGGTCATACATTGATCTAACCACGAAGCTGAGCCTAAGAGGTGCCATATGCCATATATCATTCCATGTCAAGGATCTCTGTAGGGCTCCTTCCCATGTAGTCCATTTACCTTGTTGGACCTGCTGCACTGCTTTTAGCAACCTCTTATCATTCTCAACTCCTCGTATCTCCTGAACTACCATGTCTCTGCGTTCCCTGCTTGATGCCTTGGACCACCAGCGGATGTCACCATGCCCAAATCCCCGTCTATTCGTTTGTGTGTATCCGATTACCTCTCTCAGTTTGAGTGACTCTTCAGTAGCATCAACAGCTTCTTCCACTCTCCACTTCCTTCCCGTTTTCAGTGTGGGCTGAATGGACTTAACCACGTCATCAGCTGACTCGCGTAGCATCATTGCAAGCCTTGCTTTTCCAACTTTGTACTCTTCAACAACTGACTTGAAGGGAAGCAGAAGTTTTGACTTTTTGCAGTACAGTGCTACATCTGACAGACCTGGTGGTGCCCCTAGCCATTTTCTCATGAACTTGTTGACCTTCTGCTCTATAGCTTCCACTGTACTTGTGCTTACTTCATATATAAGCAGTGGCCACAGCAACTTCGGTATCAACATGAACTGGAGGCACCACAGTTTGAACTTTCCCAGGAGTCTGCTTTGGTCTATGATCTGTAGTCCTCTGTCTGCCATTTCTATTGTTTGTTGCACTGCCTTCGAGTCTTTTAAAGAGGCATCGTACACCCTGCCAAGACTTTTAACAGGTTCCTCAATGACAGTAGGGATTCTTTGGCTGGAAACCGTGAATATGACCTCTGCTATCTTCCCTTTCCTGACTGATAGGCTTCTCGACTTCTTGGGTTTGAAGCTCATTCTGCACCAGCTGACTAGTTCATCCAGGCGTGCTAACATCCTCCGGGCCTGATGTTCATCTGATGTCAGAATTGTTGTGTCATCCATGAATGCTTTGAGCGGTGGCATGTGACACATTCCACCAAGCTTTGGACCTATAGCCATTCCTTCAGCCGCATTGAGGTTTACCTGCACAGCCATGACGAATAGTATCGGAGAGATGGTACATCCCATCGCAATTCCAACTTCAAGGCCAATCCACTTCGTTGTGTACTCTCTGGTTGAAAATCTGACAGAAAACCCTGCGAAATACAGCTTCAGCATTGCTGCAATCTCTTGTGGAACATGATACATTTCTAGGGCCTGCCACAACATCTGGTGTGGAACGGATCCATAAGCATTCGCTAGATCCAACCAGATTACATGGAGGTTTGTTCTGTCAGACTTTGCCTTTTGGATTGCTTCCCAGATCATTGTGGCATGCTCTAGACATCCTGGTGTACCTGGGATACCTCCTTTCTGAATGGTAGTGTCAATGTACCCATTTGCCAGGAGGTATGTAGTGAGTCTTTTCGCCATTACTGAGAAGAATATCTTCCCTTCCACACTGAGTAGTGAGATTGGCCTGAACTGACTGATGTCTGTGGAATTTTGTTCCTTCGGGATGTAGACTCCGTTTGCCTTTCTCCATTCCTTGCTTACGAGTTGGGTTTTCCACGCATTCTTCAGTAAACGGAGCAGTCGTTTGAGAACCTCAGGGCATCTTTTATACACCACATATGGAACACCATTAGGACCTGGAGCTGACTTGCACCGAGCTTTCTGGACAATGCTTTCTACCTCTTGCACCGTTGGGGGCTTGGTGTTAAATTCAGCTCCTGGCTTACCCGGCCATTTAAAGCCTGCCATGCTGCTGAGCGGCTCATTTTTGCGACCATCTGAATATGTCATTCTAAGGTGTTCTTCCAGGTCTTCTTTCCTGATGTTTAGCGTACCCGACCGTGGCTGCTCAAACAGTTCTTTGGCAAACTTGAAGGGCTCCCTAAAGAATCTTTCCATATCCCTTCGAGTCGTCCTTCTCTTCCTGCACAACCTTTCCGCTCTACAAAGGGCATTATGTTGGCCTTTCAGGTGCTCCCAAACTTGCCGTAACCCTTCCTTCTCTGTGGCAACTGCGTTCTTGAACAGTTTTCGGGCATTCTTCTTCTGTTTCCTGATTTCATCTATTTTAATTTGTCTTCTACTTTTCCGTGGTGGGTTACTTTCCCTTGCCTCCCTCACTCCGAACACTTTGCGACAGTGCAGATATATTATGTCGCCGAAGATTTCCAGCTTCTTCTCCAAAGTTAGCTGCTTCAGGCTGTTATCCAACTCTTTTGCCAAGGCTTCGTCCAGCTGTTCCCAAAGCCCTTTTGCACTGGCAGGTGGAAACTTTATTGCGTCTCTCTTCCCGTCCAAGAAGTGTGTGAGATCATCATCTGGCAGATCAACTTGAATGTACTCAGCACTGTGGATTGACTCCTGGCTGCGTTCTTCTAACGTCTTATCCGTCGAGACAGAGCGCTGTTGATCTCCCCCTGATGACCTCCCGCACCCCTTTTTCGTTCTGTGGATTTTCATTCCTCTCTGAGTAGAGAATTCCCTACCACAGGCACATGGAAATTCCAGCCGTTGTTCAGAGCTCGAAGTCCGTGTAACGGGTCTGGTCGATTCCATTGAGGCGCCTGTGGATTCATCATCCTCCCCCCCTTTCGGTGAATCGGCGCTTAATATACCTCCGGAAGAGATTAGATCATTTGCTATGACGGAATATAAAGAATCTCAGAGGTTGGAATCTCAAAGATTAGAAGCTGAGAAATTAAGATTAGAAAATTTGAAATCTGATGCTGAGGAAGATGAAAAGAAGAGGTAATTTATAGCTGAGGAAGAGGAGAAAAAAATGAGATTAGCCGCGGAATTAGAAGAGAAACGATTTCAGCGTGAGTCCGAACAGAAAAAAATTCGAGGCTGAAGAAAAATTTAAAAGAGATGCGGCAGAAAAACAAAAGGAGATGGAAGTTCAACAAAAGGAAATGGAAGAAAGAAAATTAATAGCTGAACAAAATGCAAAAAGACTTCAGCTTGAGACAGAAGAGAATGATAAGAAACGGCAGCATGATTTGAAACTTGCCGAATTGGAATTTGATAGAATAAGATTGTCAAGTCATCTAGACATGAGAATTTTCGAGAGGTTCATCTCAAATTGCCAAAGTTTACTCCACCATCCGACGATGTGATATTTTTTTTGGACAGATTTGAGGCTACATGTCGGTCGTACAACTTGGATAAATCATTATATTGCACCCACTTATCCAGATTACTAACAGGAGAGGCAATGGCTGTATATCACACTACTAGCTCTATAGATAAAAATGATTACGATGCTCTTAGGGCCGCTCTTCTTAACAAATTTCAAATGACAGAAGATCAATACAGAATTAAGTTCAAGTCTATGCTCCCACAATCTAGCAAGAATTTTGATGATTTTCTTTCTCAAATACGTCTTACCTTGGAAAGATGGATTGAACTATCCAAGGTAGAGAAATCTTATGACGGTATTTTCGACTTATTATTACGAGATAAAGTTTTATCGGCAGTAAGTCCTGCATTTCTTGCGTTTCTACATGAACGTAAGCCTGGTAATAAAAAAGAAATGTCAGAACATTGTGAAAATTTCTGCACCGCTCATCCCAACATGGATGTCAGCAATGCGCAGCTTAAGGACGATTTACCCGTTGCTTTCGCTATGCAACATAACAATTTCCCTAGAAATCGTTCGATGAGTAGCGATAGAAATTTTCAAAGGGGAAGTAATAATAATTTCGACTTTGGTCATTTTCAAAAGGGGAAACAATACCAACAGTCTGCTCCATTTAATGTATCATGGGGGCAATCTCACAGATCTCGAGATTTTATTAACAACAATCCTAAATATAATCAAGGTAATAATAATAAACAACATTGGAGATCTCAATCACATCATCCTGAAAATAGAAATAGATTTATGAATAAGTCATTTCGCCAACATCACAACAGTGATAACTTTCATTGGCGGACTCATCCAAATTTTAATGATGGCAGAAACAGCAATTATAGCAATTTTAATGACAACAGTCAAATTCGATCGCGACGTAGAGATAGATCGTCGAGCACGCCACGACAACATTCAAATGTTGCTTAAATTGAAGCACAAACTAACAAAGATAAAGATAATAATGTTAATCAACATAACGCTATGACTTGTATCGATCTAGAACAGGTAAAGACATGTCAAGAATGCTCAACGCTATTCCAGCCAAAGGCGATCACAACGCTGCGATGCGGGCACATTTTACCAAGTCTACCAGCAGTTTGTACAGCTACTTCTGCATCAGTTCACCATGGAAAGGGGTGTTTAAAATTTAACAGAGGATACGTCAACTCTATTCCTTGCTCTATCTTGTTTGACTCAGGCTGCAGTACGGTGGGAGTGCGGAACTCTTTGGTCGACCCCGCCTATGCAACTGGAGAGACCATCCAATGTGTTACTTTTAGTGGGACAGTGGAAACATTCCCCACAGCCATTATTGTTTTAAAAACACCTTTCTTTTCAGGAAAAATCCACGCCTGTCTTCTTCCGAATCCAATTAGTGATGTGATAATTGGTTGTATACACGGTATAAAAGAGTGTACCCCACAGCAGATTGCTGATTGGGAAGAGCAAAATATACGTGATGCTCGTGTATTTACTACCATTCCTAGATTTGTTTCACATGCACATATTGCTAAACTGTTATGTAATGATAAGGTCTTGGAATCTAGCATTGAAAATGATTCCACTGTTCATTACGCCACTGTGGCTAATTCGTTACAACCTTTACGACATGCGTCCATTCTTAAGAAGGATATTAAGGTTTCAACGCAACCTGTGAAGACTAGTAAGTCATTCCGGGGGACATATACCTTCCCTCGACTTGATCAGCAGGCAACTGATCGTAGGAAAAAGGTTACGTTTGAGAAAAAGGAAAATGATGTTCCTAATAAAAATAATAGTTGTAACTCAGATAGGAAAATTAATACCAATAAGGTTGCCAGTAAGGTTTTAACTTTGCCCAGCAAGCGGGTGTCTACGACATGCCGTACACCTACACCTTTGTCTGGCATAAGTAATAATAATCAAGTACAAAAGTATGGTACATTAAAGAATAATTCTACAAGTAGAAATAATAAATATTATAATATACCTAAGAGGACTAATGTTACCCATCAACCTTGTTCACATTCTTGTGACTACGGTACCACTTATATTGGTAGAGGTGCATCTTCTCGCACCATTCTTGTGCAAAATCTGCCACAACGAACTACATGGCAGGCACTCGGTAATTTCTTTAATTACACGGCAGACGTTAGGTTCGTGCGTCTGTTACCTCATACCAATAACAGGTATGGTGACGCCATGGTTACTTTTAGGACCAATAGAGATGCTCGCATGGCTATCGAGCGGGACAATGGTGTGTATTTCCACCACCATTCTCTCCGATTACAATTGGTTCCCGATTCTGCGTCACGCAGATAGTAACCTACGGATATTTGATTTTGATTTCACATTCTTTGATGACTCAGCCTATGCAGTCATCATCTCTTTCTTGTAATAGTTACTTGTTCTTTTTCTAGTTCTCATGAACTATTCCAATGGAATTTTATGCCATTTGGGTTAGTTAACGCTCCTGCCACGTTCGTACGCATGATGCGTCGAATCCTATCTCATCATCCCAACGTCATTGCGTACATAGATGACATTTGTCTTTTCAGTGACTCATGGGAAGAACATTTAAAAGGATTCCACTCATTACTGTCCACGTTACAATATCATAACTTAACTGCTAAGCCATCAAAGGCATTTGTGGGTTTCCACGATATTTCTTTTTTGGGGCACCGTATTGGTCGTGGTATGTTATATACAGAGGACAGTAATGTCTCTAAAATCCTTAACATCTCCACACCTAAAACAAAGAAACAAGTGCGATCTCTACTAGGACTAGTACAATACTATGGGAAATTCATACCACATCTTTCGTCCATTACTGCTCCTTTCTCTTCATTACTTAGGAAAAGTGCAGCTAACGTGATTCGGTGGTCTAACGAACATCAAATCGCGTTGGATATCATAAAGAAATTTTTTTCGGATCCTCCTGTGTTAAGGTTGCCTAATGCGAATTTACCATTTGTCTTACGCAGCGATGCTTCTAATTACGGCGTGGGAAGCGTCTTACTACAAGAATATAATGGCACCTTGCATCCAGTTCTCTATGTGTCATGGAAGTTAACTCCGACTGAACAAAATTACTCAGTTTTAGATAAGGAACTTCTCGGGCTTGTTTGGTCAATAACCAAACTCCAGAGATATCTGCTTGGATCACACTTTATTGTGGAATCAGACCAAAAAGCGCTTACTGCCCTCAACACATAGGACGTGAAATCTGCCAAATCTACTAGTTATGCGATCGCTCTCCAACCATATAGTTTCACGATTCGATCCATACCTGGCATACAGAATGTTCTCGCTGACATTTTGTCGAGATGTCCAATGAATCGAGTTAGCAGCTACGCACTAAAGACAACTGAACTTCGACACTGACAGTTCGTCGAGTGTAACTTTTTACGAGTAATACCTCGATTATAAGAGTCATTAACATTTAGTCAAGTGAAATCTACAATGCTTATGTATCAAAATAACATGGAACGTTGAGGTATATGACTATCTGTGTGAAAATAACATTCACTTAATTATGACATTGAAGAGAGAATAACGTTGGAAAAGGATTATATTTTCTCACCGAAATAACATTTCTAGCATATTGATTTCTTCGTGGAACTGAACTTGTTAGATTATTAATTGTTCACTAACAGGAAAATGTAACTTCCGTTATTTAAGGAATTAATAAAATTATTAGAATGAAATAAATGAATTAATTAGATTATTAAACTTAGATACTTAGTTAGTTAAAATAATGACTAATGTAATTAACTATACCATATTTAAGTGGATTGATCAATATTTGTATTTAAGCACATTAATTTAACATTAGTACTTTAATTAGTACCACAAAAGGACTTAGAGACACGGTTAAGTGCGTTGATCTTACACGTGTTTAAATTGTATTCTTTCATTTTTTTCATTTTTTCACTTGTCATTTTAAAGACATATCCATCACTTTTCTGTTTATTCATTGGTTTCTCATCATTTCTTTGTATTTGCGTTTACATTTGTTTTAAATTCAATATTTCTAATATGATAGTTTATTTCATTGACCACATTGTACCAAATGTGTGCAATTGTGGATATATGCTTTTATGCATACCTTTTGTTGATTTGAGTTAACTGGAATTTCATATTTTTATTATTTTTATCATTATATATTTGTAAAATAGTAATATGTAAACTTGACTCACCTCTATCCTCGAGTAGTAAAGAGAAAAAAATTAATATAATTAATTTTTTTTTTTTTTTTTGGGGGGGGGGGGGGTTGGTAAGGAATCTGTAGAGCCCTTTTCGTAGACCTCTACAGTCCTTTACAGATGAAGGTAGTCTCATATTATTAATATGTGGTCCTACCTCTGTAATAAACTTTACGCACCGACTTACATGATAGTAAGTATTATTACAGTAGAAACAGGGGTGAAACAAGGCTGTATTATGTCACCACTACTTTTTGGAATAGCTATTGATTGGGTTATGAGAAACTATACGCACAATGAACAATTGGGTATAAAATGGACAAATGGAAAATTCCTGGGGGACCTGGATTTCGCAGATGATGTAGCATTCTTAAGTTCAACAACAAGACAATCCCAAGAAGCAATAAATAATTTGTGTCATCTCTCGGTTAAATAGGTCTCCAAATAAATGCCTCTAAAACTAAAGCTATGAACTTTTCTAACGAGACCTTTGATATCATCTTGAACGGGGAAAAACTACAGAAAGTTGAAAGTTTCAATTATTTAGGCAGTAAAATGACTCAGGATGGTGACACAACAAGAGAAATCCATACTAGAATTGCTTTGGCAGCTAGCGCCTTCAATAGATTATCTAACATTTGGAAATTACGATCATTGAATATACATACCAAGCTTCGTCTGTTTAATTCAAATGTTATCTCAGTGTTAACATACGGCTGTGAGAGTTGGAAAATAACAAAATCATTGGAGAACAAGCTGAATACATTCGAGAACAAATGTCTTAGAAAACTCATGAACATCAGTTGGAAAGAATTCAAGACTAATCGACAAATAAGAGAAGACTCTAGGCAGAAATATGTCTCCGACTATATAAGGAAAAGACGATGGTCATATATCGGTCATGTCCTACGAATGCAAAACAACAGAATACCACTACAGGCGCTCACTTGGGTTCCTGAGGGTAAGAGGAAAAAAGGAAGACCAAAAGAAACACTCAGAAGAACAATAATAAGAGAAGGAAGAACGTTGGGCCTAAATAATGTGCAAGAGCTAAGAGGAGTGGCGTCACAACGAACAACCTGGAGAGCACTGGTTTCTGCCTTATGCGCCGTGTTTGGTGCTTAAAGAATTTATTATTATTATTATTATTATTAAGTATTATTGGTGAGTTTGATTTCATTAGCGCACGGTTGTGCACTAATGCGAATAGGGGTTATCCCGTCCGCACGTGTATCTAGACAGTCAGTTGACGTCATGTGTGGGTTTGAGAAGCGAGAATCCCAAGTTCTACTAATGAAGCTTTGGGAGTTCGAAACCCGTGTTTTGAGTAAAGTATTTATGTTTAGACCCGGCCCTGCGGATTAGCAGTCGTAGCCGGTAGTCGTCCACGTAAGTGTCGATTCGTTGGAAGAACCAAGTATGTAATTATTATAATAATAATGATTGTTATCCAAAAGTCGTGAGTATCTAGTCGATGACAGGTAACTAGCCTGTACCGAAATGGATTCACCGCTGAAGATATATTTTTATATGCCTGTAAATGCCTATCAAAGGGATCGTCGGTAACTACCGTGGATCTCCGTTGTATGTATAATATTGGGAGGCCGTTGGGTCAGTCACGGCTAGTCTAAGAGGTAATGCAAGTATCACTGCCTAAGTGACTTTACATGCCTAGAATGTATTTAGTGGGAACCTGCACCTGCGTTCGACTATGATTGGTTAATGAGGACTTCTTTACAAATGAACATACTCTAGCGGGATCTTAGATACTACCAAGTATAATGAGAGTCTCCTGTCCTTGAGGAAAGGTCAACCGTGATCAATATAACCTTGTACTTAACTACTTCATGACCTTTATGACTATTGATGTATTAACTCGGAGACCTGGTCAGAATTTGCTTGAGGATTCTTCTGAGACTATTTATTTGAATTTTTGTTGAGGACATACGTCCACTATCATCATGTTGAATTACCTATTAACCGTCAACGTTGAATGTCTCGTCCCGTATGATGTGATGTCAATAAACAATGTATCAATTTCCAAGTAGCGAGTTTGACTACCACAGTATTGGCACTTGTTGATGTGCCTACGTTGAGTTTTCATCTTACTGCATCAAGATTGAATATATTCGCGAAATCAGCACGATTCAGTAGTCACGCAGAAACACCCATTGACATTGACACAACCACAACCAGTCCCAACAATATAGCAGCTCAACAACTATCCTAACATCCTAATAATTGGATGAACAGAGTGGTCTTCATCACCTGTGATGGACGAACAACATAACAACAACACAACAACAAAAACAAAACACAACAACACATAGTCATAAAGTTTTCATAGCGAACTGGTAAATCGTGCCTCTGCAAAACATTCCTGGAAACAAGAATCTATTTTGTGCATAATGTATTCACAATCCAATACTTACAAGATAGCATGATCGCTGATCTCCTTTTGAAATAAACACTATCTGTGAACCACAGAAACAATAACTATCTTCCGATAGAATAACACTTGCTGGGGGTAGCTTGATACATGTGTATACTCATAAAAACCCTGTCTGTAAAAACCACAGACCTACGACTTGTTCGCACAGCTGCTCGAATCTTCTCAGTAAATAAATATTAGACAAACATAAAGGTATGTTTTCAGGCACTCGTAAGAAATAAAGAAGTAGAACACTAGACAACAGAAAGAACAACAGACGTGAGTGGCTTACCCAGGATTCGAACCCCGGACCTTCCGTACGACAACACCGCCTAGCTATACAAGCAAATCACACTATCCTCCCGGCCAGCCAGGCATCGAAACTTCTCAGCACTCTAACGACACACTAATGACCTCTGGTTATCTCAGCGTGGTGTGTTTCCTCGCCACTCTCTGATTCGCTAACCCAAATCTTTCTCATTAAATTTTTTGGTCGAGCTTCGCTGTTCTCGAACATTCTATTTACGTCTCTAGATGATCACCCACTTTTAGTAAACGTGAGCTGTATCTTGAACTGTTGTCAGTGTCGTAAATTTATTTAGAGAGAAAGAGTCTTAGAAATAGTAATCCGGTTTAGAGTGTAGAATGATGGTAAAAAAGCTCAGTGATAGAAATGTAGATAGTAGATAGTTGCTTCACAGAGTGCTGGAGGAGAGTAAAGACAGACTTATTTACGACAAATCGTTTCTCTCAATCTACTCTTCAGGCTCACCTGGTCAAACAATTATTTGCCAGTTTCCAGACACACATCTGCGCTCACACCGATTTGGTGCTTCAATCACACAGACGACGTGGATACAACTATCTTAAACAAATAGGAGAAAATTTGGGCTTTGGGTATTCCAACACAGTAACAGTTAAGTTTATGTTGTTTATTAAAGTTAAAAAAACCAATCACTACAATAATCATGCGTTTACAGCAAAAATTATCATAAGTACAGACAAATGCAAATAACAAGGTAGGGAGGGGGTGAAGAAGATTGGTATCGACTAAGCCCGTCCCGCTTATTAGGCAAAGATAAACCCAGTCCAAAGATAGATAGTTATCAGGAACATAGGTAAGTTAACCTAACAGTGAAGTTAATTACTCTGAAAGAGGTGTTTCAAAATTAGGTATGGGTGGTAGAAAGAATCCTGTTCTTCCCAATTGTTCTTCCCTTTACTAAGCAAATGAAAAGGAGGGAGATTTAAACAGAGTTAACAAATTATCAACTATCCAACTTAAAGGAACAATGCGGGGTATACAGAAAATTATATTACCAGGTAAGCAAGTTAACAAAATGGTTACAAAAAAAGATTAAATTTCCTGTCATTCATACACGCGCGTGAGGATCCACACTCATATATTCACACACTTACCGATTACAGCATCAGACACTCCAATAGAATTATATAAACAGCAATTACACTCTTGACACATGAAAAGGTCTGGTACTTCCGTGTCCCGCCCCAGATGTTGCGAGGTTTGCTGATAGCAACTATTCTCACTTATCGCCGGACTTGAAGCCTAAGAGTTATTGTGTTTTATTATATAAAAGGAGTCTATGGGATGGCACTGACACAGTTCGACACAAGGGTGAAAATGAAGTGGTCTCTTTAATCTTCCGCTAATGGTAAAATTCCTTCAATGCGTGATGATAGTAACTGACCGGTAAGTTTATTAATCCAGTGAGGAAAAACTTAAGCCGTCACAGTTCAGGAAAATATGTACTCTCTCACAGTAGGGTAGTAAATCAAGTATCGCTACTGGCACAGTTCAACTTCCAGTTTATCTTACAAATTTGTAATTTTAATATGATGGTTGTTCTTTAAATAGTCTTGGGTAGGCTTTCGTTCATGTAATTATGATAGCTAGGTCGCACTGAACCACCACAAGATTAAATTTAAAAATGTTTCATCAATATGTCTGGAAGTTTTTTTAAGATGATTTCTTTATTGCTGGGATCGCAAGGTTACGATCACTCTGTATGAAAGAAAAAAGACATGTAATATACCGAAAAATCAAATAACATTCTAAAGCGCGATGAATTTCCCGTTAAGACTATTTATAAATATATATATATATTCGCGTATTTAATTATGTATTTAATAAACACTGCGCAAGTTCTAATGGTTAAAACACACATCTATAAATATAGGACTTAACTAAATTTATTAATTTTAAATTCCTTCGCGACTTTAAAAGTTAATTAAAGCATTTCAGCCTCTATTATCTTTTTTGGAAATAATATAGCAGATATATCATTACATTTACAACTGGAACTATTGAGATGGTTTAATTTAATAGATTTAAATTAACACAAAATCCAGTGAAATAGAATGAATGAACTAGCCCACTGATCACTTTACACAATATAGATTACCGTTTTGCACAGAAATAGAATTCACTGCAAATATATGTAAAAATCCAGGGGATAATCTAGCAGGATTTCAAATATAGCTAGTGCTTCTGTAAAGGTCTGGCCAACGAGTGATAAAGTGTATTTCTACGTGGTCTGTATATATCTAACTAAATTGTAAGATGAGTGGGACATGAGACACTTGACACCTTTTTAGATCTCAGGACACTTTTGGGGATCTGACCGCCAGACTAAAGAGAGATGCCGCCCCTAGTCTTCGTATCTCCGTTCGCTGCGCGATCGGTTCTGTGTTTAACACCGAGATGCAAATTACCTGCAGGAACTTGCGTCGCTCGTTTCAGGGACCACTACTGTCTTTGATCGTGGCGCTAGTCTTTCCTGAGATCCCCCAATCCGTGTCTTTGATCGTGGTCGCTACTATCTGTTTGATTCTGGCGCCGCCCCCTCTTTTGGGCAAGTTAATGAAAATACTGCATATGATTGGTCAAGAGATGTCCATGGGCGTGATTTAATCTCTCCTTAAATCAATGCGATGACCAGAATGAACGATAGGTAAACTGTCCACATATTAATCAGCAAACGTGTGGAACGGTTGCATAGCTAATGAGTCCAGGTGAAAAGAATAATCCCATTTTGACGAAAGGTTACAATATTCGGGGGCACTGATGTTATCCAATGGGTCGCTACGAAAGTCGTACTATATCATCCAACGCTTCAGGGGTACCGATGTTATGAGAGGGTTCTACCATCATCTAACACATTCAGGGACGGATGAGTTGTCTGTCACAATCGTCCCCTCTTTTGAGACATGAAAACCTGTTTTCATGTTTGATTTATGACAATGAAGCTGCCCTGATCGGTAGCTTTAGGATGATTGGTATCTTCAACTTCCTCTTCTTCCTCCGTAGTCCAGTTTCTACTCAGGAAATCAGCCCCGACATTCTGTCTTCCCGGAATGTATTCCACTTTGAAAGAATAAACGCTTAAAAGAAGGGCCCAACGCATGACCCTTGCGTTAAATTCTTTATTGGCACCAAGAAATGCTAACAAAGCGTGGTCTGTTTGCACTGTGAAAGATGTACCATAGAGAAACTCATGATGGCGTCTGATACCGTCAATCAGAGCGAGGCATTCTCTTTCGACTACGCTGTAGTTCCGTTCATATTTATTTAATTTCCGACTGCCATAAGCAACTGGAAATAACTAGTTCAGGTCACTGTCCTCGGCTTGAAGCAGTGTTGACCCGATGCCCTGACCTGACGCGTCGACCCGTAATACAAAAGGTTTCTTGAGGTCAGGCAACCTCAAAATGGGGTATGCAGACAACTGTCCTTTCAAAGTGCTGTATGCATGTTCGCACTTTTGATCCCACATGACCTTATCCGGACGTCCTTTCTTAGTGAGGTCAGTCAGGGGTGCTGTCAGTCCGTTGAAGTTCTGGATGTACTTCTGATAGTATGCACATAGTGATATGAAGGAACGTACGTCTTTCTTCGTTCGGGGTCTTTTTTCTGTCACTATTTTCTCCACGTTCTTCTTAATAGGCCAACTGCATCCGTGAGAAATAGTATGCCCCAGGAGGTCTAACTGTTCAAACCCGATGAGACATTTGCTAGATCTGGCTGTGAGACCAGTTTCCTGTAGTCTCCTGAGGAGCACAGCAACCGTAGCAATATGTTCTTCGTAGGTTTCCGAATCAATTAATATGTCATCCATGAAATTATGGATATGGTAACTTTGCAAAGGTTTTAGAAGCTTCCTCATCATCCTGGTGAACACTCCTGGTGCGTTATGCAAACCAAATGGCATCACATTAAATGTGTAATGTCCTTCACTAGTGCTGAAAGCTAACAAAGGTTTAATTTCCTCCTTGACTGGTATTTGATAATAACCTTTACTAAGGTCAATCTTGGAGAAAATCTTTGCCTTGCTAAGCTTGGTGAACAACTCAGAAACAGTATGGAGAGGTTCGGGCTGGAATTCCGTTACAGCGTTTAGCAGCCGGTAATCTATACACAGCCGAACTTCCTTATTGGGCTTCTGCAACAGCACTACACTGGAACTGTAAGGAGATGTAGACTCACTGATAATTCCTGCCTGACGCAGCTTGTCTATTTCTCCGCGAAGTGCATCAGCTTTAGCGTACGGGATGGGGTAAACTCTGGTTCGAACAGGGGTCTCATTTGTTAATTTCATATCAAATTCAATGAGATTTGTTCGACCAGGTACATCCGTTAAGACTGCACTGTACTGTTTTAGTAGAGCCCTGGTTTCTGTTTGTTGTTCTGGTAAGAGATTGTCGCCGAACTTGACATCTTTAAAGGATTCTGTGGGTTGCAATGGATACTCCATGCAACCATCATCATCTTCCTCGTCTTCCGTTGCTATGGCGACAGCCAGGAGATGCTCGGAGGATGGCACTGGTCTCTCCAAATATTTCTTAAAGAGATTTACGTGGAAGACCTTCTCCTTTCCTTTTATCGAGATCTTGTAATTAGTACGTGAGATCTTTATAAGGACAGTAAAGGGTCCTTGCCATCCGATGCGAAGTTTATTGCTTCCGGTTGGAAGTAGCAACAAGACTTTCTCCCCTGGTTGTAGTTCTCTCTCTTTTGCAGCTTTGTTGTATCTTTTAGCATGTTTAGCGCGGGCTTTCTTAAGGTTGGTAGTAGCTAGATCCCATCCTAGCTTTAGCCTTTCCTTGAGCTCAGTTAATACTTGCTTGCAGAGACGACTGTCTCGTCAGCCTTTTAGTCTGTCAGGGACCGAAGTAAGGCTTCTAGTGGCCCCTTTATAGGTCTGCCAAATAAAAGTGTAGCTGGCGCGAATCCCGTAGACGCTTGGGGTACCTCTCGGTAGGCGAATAAGGCAGCCGATATATATAGGTCCCAGTCTTCCGGTTTCTCCTGACCCAGCTTACGTAACATGGTGGTGAGGGTGCCGTTAAAACGTTCCACGAGCCCATTTCCGGCCGGATGGTAGGGTCTTGTGTGGATATGTTTGGCCCTCAAGATCTTAAAGCTCTCCTCCATTAACAGGCTACGGAATTGGGATCCATTGTCCGTCAAAACTTGTTGAGGGAATCCCAACCGTGTAAAAATTTGCACGAGGGCTTCTGCGACATGCTTGGAATCTGTGCATGTTAGCGGTATAGCTTCGGCCCACATTGTGCAAGTGTCGACTAAAGTCAGGATGAACCTGCTCTTTCTTTTGGTCCTTTCCAGGGGTCCAATGATGTCGACAGCAACCCGTTCAAATGGAGTACCCACTATTGGCATTTGCCCCATAGGTACTGGGGGTGTCAAGTGCTTGGGTGCTACCCGTTGGCACTGGGCGCAGGATTTCACATACCTGATAATGTCAGAGTTCATTCCTGGCCACCAATAGTGGTTTTTTATTCGCTGAATAGTGGCGTTTTGACCCATATGTCCGCTAAAGGGAAGAGAGTGCCCCATTTCTAAAATCTGGCTTCTGTACTGCGTCGGTACTAGGAGCTGGTTATTCCCCGTGTCCGGGTTGTCCGTTCTACGATACAATAAGCCGTCCTTAGAAAAGATGTCTCCGTTGTGTCTGGGGTCCTTAGCCATGGGCAGTTTTCTAAAGCAGGGCTCCAGAGTAGGGTCCTTTTGTTGCGCCTCCTTCAGTTCATTCGGCAACAAATTTGGCGCAGGCTCCCTCTCCTTCTTGGCTTGCCCTCTTGTGGTTACCGCTGCCACAATCGGCTCCTTTGGTCTCCAATAAACACATATCTACATCCCAGGATAACTGGGTAGATAGGATCATCCATAATGGCCGCTTTAATAACTCCTCTGACAAAGTCAGAGTGTATTTCTACCAGTGCGATAGAAAGCGTCCTGGGTGCATCACTCCTGAAAACTCCCCTAAGTTTGACGGTTTCCTCTTTCTCCTGACCGGGTTTGACTAGGTGCTTAGCGACAATACAACTAACGCTTAGTCCAGTGTCAAAGAGACAAGTAGTTGAGGTACCATTCAAAATTACAGTTCCTCGAGTTGAGGGTCGGTCCCCCTCAGGTTGAGAATCACTGACATTGACTCTACCTTTCGAGGCTGTATGCAAACATCCGACGCGGTTTGGACCGGTTTGTTTGCCCTGATCAGACGTTCCTGGTGTAGGGGTCTTCCCTTTTCCTTGACCTTGGTGGCCGCGCTGCCACGTAGGCTTGGTGGGTTGATCAGAATTGTTGTTAGGGGGGTATCGGGTTTTGTAGAATTACGATTTTTCCTGGGGAGGTCTCTGGGTATTATTTTCTTGTTGGTTATAATTCTGAGAGGAATTAGAGGAATAGGATGACTGCTCTAGATTTTGTTTACGAGATGGCTCATCTGTGGATTTACGTTTACTGCTGGGAAGTTCGGCCATTGCATTGGTATAGCGTTCTGCCTTATTGAGTATGTCCTCAAGCCTGACTGTGCCCTGTTCAGCCAAAAATCTACGGGTTTCGTTTGACAAAGTTGACTTTATCTGTTCCACAAGAACAAGTTCAAGTAGTCCCTCATATGTAAGAGGTAGGTCAGATAATTCAATGCACTTTGTCAAATAGCCCGTGAGACGTGAAGAGAACTGTGGGAATGTTCCCGTGCTCTCTTTTCGGCTGTTTCTGAACATTTGCAGAAATTTTCGGGCGGTTATCTCAAACCGCTCTAGCAAGGCCTTTTTCAGCATGTCGTAATCATGTTGGTTGGTTCCCAGCTTTGTGTACACGTCATAAGCAGTGCTTTTTAATGACGTTGAGAGTTTAAGTGCCCAGCGGGTACTCTCTAACCCATACAGATTTGCGAGCCTCTCGAATTTTTCTAGATAGCTGTCAATTTTCTCATTGGGACTAGGAAAAGACTCTAAAGCAAAAGACATTGCAGTTAATTGGGCAGATGGAGTGCTGGAGAGGTCCATTGACTGAGACTGGGGCGAAGACGGCTCTCCGTTATTCGAAGTAGAGGCGTCCCGACTCTCTAGAGCAGCGGTGGCCAAACTACAACCCGCGGGCCAGATCCGGCCCGCCGACCAGTTTTGACCGGCCCGCCGACCAGTTTTGACCGGCCCGCCAACCTGTTTTGGCCGGCCTCTTATTGTTGATTGAAGCCACACTTTTCACAATGAAATAACACACAAATGTATGTTTGAAATAAATAATTGCATGTCATATTACAAATTACAAAACAAATTAAAACAACAGATTCATTATGGTTTTTTTTTTACAGTAATTTCAATTTGAAGACTGGTATACATGTCTTGGCAGATGTGCAGTAAAGTAGTTTGCCATTGCTTTCTGTGCGTGGTTCATTATATATGTAAAACTAAATATCTGAACGTTATTTTTTAAGGATTTTATAGGTCTGGCCCTCGGGTGTTACCCTTTACCATAATCTGGCCCTCAGCCAACCTTAGCTTGGCCACCACTGCTCTAGAGCCTTAAGCGCCAGTTCGGGCTGTCTTTCCTTGTCTCTCTCCTCACGTTGTCTCTCCTTCTCTCTTTCCCTGCGGGCTTCCAACTCTGCCTCAATTTTCTTGTGCTCCAAAAGACGATCTTCCGCTTCTTTCCTATCTGCCCTCTCCTGTGCTTCTCTCCTCTCTGCTCTCTCTTTCTCTTCCTTCCTTTCTGCTTCTGCTATTTGTTGCTCCGCGTCATATATTTCCAGTTCCTGGTTGACAAACCGGTTCGCAGCTTCTGCGTCTAGTCCTGCCTCTCTCGCTTCCAGCCTCAGGATGGATTTCATCTTTATCCTCTCTGCCATTGTCAAAGAATAAGATGTAGTATGACTAGAGAATAGTAAGAAAGAACAAAAAGGGAAAAAAACTCAAAGCAGCTACGAGAAACAAAAACACAAAGTATAAATTTACTTGTGTTACCTCCTATTTGAAATGTGCAAACTTATCGCTGCTATTATCTGGCAATAAAGGCTCTAAATGCAAGCGACTAATGCCACTAAAATGGTAAGTTACACTAGAAAAGAATCTACTTTTACTAACAGTAGTGAAAAATTTATATTAAAACAATTTAAAAGGAAACAAAAATTTCACCTAAAATGTTTAATTCTCCGTCACAAAACTCGCCCCTGAAGCCAATTATGTGAGAAGAGACGATGTTAACTAGAATTATGGTATTGGATTACTAAGACAAATAGCCTTCCATCAGACGTGTTCGGAACATACGACATAGTGCAAGGCCCTCTGTGACAAAATGGTTGACGGAGTAACTGCCGAACACGATAAGAGAGTCTTTTTAGATGACACAGATGAGAAGAAGACGAGTGCGATGGATAGGACACATATTGAGGAAACCTGTTGATAGCATTATAAGGCAGTACTTTTTCTGGAATCCCCTAGTTAAGAGAGGGAGATGGAGACCAAAGAACGCACGGAGGAGAGAACTGAAAACAGAAATGAAGGAGGACGAGGAGGGCATGGAAAGACCTTAAGCTGATGGCACGGGACACGAAGTCTTGGTATAGGTTTACTGAATGCAGATGCTTCTTGATAATGATTGTATGATTTTTTAACTCTGAACGCAAGAGAAAGGGTAACTAAGAATTGACAGATTCAAACATTGGGATCGCACTGAATAGGATTAAAATGATATAACGGATTCACCAAAATAAAATGTTTTGGGAAAACAAAAATTGTTTTTGTCAGAACCAGTGGTCCTAATAATGTTTTACACCCCCCTCTTCCCCCCCCCCCCCCCCCCTTTCCTTTCCCCCGGTATCCTGTGTAGTGAGATCGGATGCCTAGCCTTCTCGGATACGGGTGAAAAAAATAGGAGGTCCCGTGCGCAAGTTAAAAAAATCCCCCGGCAGTTGCAAATCGTAAAGAGTAGGCCTATCATTATAGAATGTGTGACTCCTACATACACACATTGGGATCCTCGCCGGTGCTACGGAGTTCGTACACTGAGCTGAGATCCTTCTTGTGTGAGAGGAGATTGTAGCACTGATGAAGTAGTCCGTGTGCCATGATGATAGTCCTTAACATCAAACCAAACCAAGATGTTGTAAGGGGTGCGAGGCTTCTTCAAATGCTGTAAAGTGGTGCGGGACCTCTACAAGGTCAAGAAACACTATAATTAGGTTGTCTTTCATTACACAGGAAGACAACAGTAATGCACGGTGGCTCGACAAGGGTGAATTTGTAAGGATTGTAAAAGTAAATTGCAAAGTTCATAGAATGTTACTATAACTTTTTCTTTTCTTTTTTTTTTTTTTTTAAACTGCTATTGCTTTTATTCTTATCGACCTATTATGAAAAATATACAATACTTCTAAAATCTACCTTGACGATTTTTTTATTCCTCAATTTTATTTTTCTTGCTTTTTTTTTTTTTTTTTTTGACCTTCACCGAAACGCTCGCGGCACACCTGCGAACCCTTCGCGGCACACCAGTTGAAAATCACTGCCGTAGCAGATCATTTTGTTAGTGACAGAAAAGAATTTTTAATTTTCCCGTTTAAATTCATACACGACTACGCCAGAAATCAAGAAAAATAACTTCATGCTAGAAATCAAGGGAAATAATCAAAATAATAAAAACAATGAATAACATTTCCAATTAACATAAATTTGTTGATACTTCACACAAAATTTAAAATAATTTAAAATAACGGTTTAGATGTTATTGAAAGTCTAAACATTTTTTTTTAGTTTCCTGAATAGTAAAGTTAATATTACTATGTATATTAAACGTAAGGTACTTTCTCAAGGTTTAAGAACTAGTTCACAGTTTTACATAACTTTGAATACCGTATATTTAATAAGCAGTGACTCTATATCTTTTACCGATGGTAAACGCGCTCTCGCACAAATAACGCTGTGAAAACCCAACGCCCTAATATCTGGCCTTTGGCTAGGATTATGTGTCTAGACACAGGGACCGGTACAGTGACATTCATGTGTCATTAGGTCTCTTGTGTGAGAACACAGAAGATCACTACAGTGACACAGTTTGTCATTGGGTCTTCTTGTGTTGGGACATGTGGTCTTGACCAGGGCCGGGTTTGGGCGGGTACTAATGCGACCTCATGCGAGTAAAAAATATGCGACCTCAAGCGAGGGAAAAAAAAAAAAAAAAAAAAGACATTCATGTGTCATTAGGTCCCTTGTGTGAGAACACAGAGGATCACTACAGTGATACAGTTTGTCATTGGGTCTTCTTGTGTTGGGACATGTGGTCTTGACCAGAGCCGGGTTTGGGGTGGGTGCCAATGCGACCTAATGCGAGGAAAAAATATGCGACCTCATGCGAGGGGAAAAAAAAGCTCTGATATAACCACTCTGGTTCACAAGAACGCGCATCGCCAGAAGAAGGCAAAAAAAAAAAAAAGTTTTATCAGTGCCATCGCACTGATTCATTAACACTAAATTCGTACGATAGCAATATACTATAACGGTTCGTACCAAGCCACAAGCAAAAAAGAAAATCTGTAGAAGCCCGCCAACACTTGATAGCACACATGAATCTGCAAAGAACAAAGACAGTCAGCCGAAGAGCAGGACTGCCCCAATGACTCTCGTCGGGGCCGGTCCTTCTCAGAAGCCGAACAACGCAACCAATGACACTACGACCGATGAGCAACCCAGAGCTTCGAAGGCAGAGGACAACCAGGCTCCGAAGCCTGACAAAGCAACATCACCGCTAAAACAAGATGTCGAGGCAATGGCTCCATCGTGCAGTGACCAGGCAACATCTGCAAAACATAGCTACAAAACTTCGACGACGGAGGGCAATAATGCTCTGAAGCCCGACAAAGTAAAACCACCGCCAAAACAGGATGTCATAGTCGAGTCTCCATCATGCAGTGACCAGGCAACTTCGGTAAAACGAGACCAGAGGCAGACAACGAGCCAGAATGTGAATCCGTCCCGCAGACCACACGCTCAAACTGAGACGGAAGTTGGAACGTGCCATCCTCGCAAGCAAAGAAATGCCGTTTCTCACGAGGCACTACAGGAACGAACGAACGAACGAACGAAATCTTTATCATTAAGATCACTCAGATGTCTGGAGATGTGGCGTCGCCCAGGGCCTAACCCGACGATGAAGTGGTTGGTATCCTCGAGGCAATAACGGGCAGGAGGAGTATAACTGGAGTTACAAGACACGAAATAGGAGTTATAATAGCTCTAAATAACACGTAGAAGACAAACGAACTGATGGTCGAAATAGAGTCCAGACACAAAGAAATCCAGCTGCACCACCAGATTAAAGTTACTGTGGAGATCTACAAGAAGACTAAAAAGATAGTTGTAAGAGGGGTCGACAACAATTGGTCTACACAAGAAGTCCACAGCCGTCTGCAAACAGAAAACAAGAATGTCAAAATAACACAGGTTGAAAGACTGAAGACATGGGACAAGAAGGACACAAACCTAGTTATCCTAACTATTGAAGGGACTTAAGACCAAGTCAACTAAACCTAGACGATAGATGTCGAAAATCAGAAGAGTACATTCCTCCTGTTATGTAGTGCTCAAACTGCCAGCAATTTTCGCACACTAAGAAAACCTGCAAGAGAGAGACAGTTTGTCGGTACCGTGCGGGAAGTCACTCTTACAATGAATGTCCTCACGCGAAAAAGGATACCAACTATAAAGTGCGCAACTCCAACAGAACCTGCGCAAACTGTCTTGGGAAAAACGGAGAAAGATACCGTGGCTGTCTATCTTCTATGAGACAAAGGCCATACTACAGGAATCTGTAACCAAAAACATCTCCTTCAGAGAAGCAAGACACCGAGTGGCTTCAGGTTGTGACCGTGTGGGTGGTTCTATTAGGTCACAATGCTATCTATAACTAGGTGACTGAGTCAGGCCTAGTTATCTATTATTTACTTTGTTTCTTTCTTCCAAGTGAGATTGTTTCTCTTACTGGCCCCCTTGTTCCGCCAGAGATGATAGTTTTTGGATGAGAATAGTTTCGTCTTTTGCTCAACCCAGACCACGTTCTTCCCTCCTTGATGTTGTCTAGCGACTGATGCGTATAGGGTGTTCTATTATTTCTATCTTTCCTAATACTCAATTCTAATATCTCTCCATTCCTTAATCTCTTCTCACATCAAAGCAACTGGAGTGATGTGATTCAACTTCAAAAAGCAACTTTTATTTACATAAGATAATGCATGATCATCCAACATAATTCATCAGATACAGTACACAATTACAATGTCCTCAAGTCTTCCGCTTGATTCAATCACATATCTCACAGCATAGTTATATATTGTTTCTCCTGTAGCCTCATGCATTTCGTGGTATACCTAGCTTAATAAAGTTCCTTCTCATTTTTCTATTTTGCTCATTTTTCTACAACAGTTCTTCTAAATCCTTGGAGTCATGTTCTCTCCCAATCTCACTCTAGATAGGTTTAACTCCTCTAAATGCAGCATGTAAAATTCAATAGCTACACCTGAAATAAACAATGTCCAATACCAAAATGGCTTCCACCATACTTACTCTTGTATGAGAGAGCGCATGAGATGTTTCGTGAATGTCAGACTCACTTGTGGTGGCTTCTCCATACTTACTCTTATATGAGAGAGCGCTTAATAGATTTCATAAATGTCAGTGCTGTGAACCCTTAGTTCGATACAATCTCGTTTAATGGCAATGCCTCATCTTCTTGGTATGACAGCCCATCCTGGCTATATGATAATAAAAGTTATTATTTCTTTAGGCTTTAATATTGACCTTGACTCAATATTATCTTCTTTAGCTCGCTCCCTTAAATGCGAGCGTCGTTAGCTTGCGACAAATTTGCTGAAAGTCAAGAAAATAGTTCAAAGTTTTGTTCTTACCATTTTAAACGAAGTCCAGCACCTATCACGATCCTACTAACACCACCTATCAGCTAATCCTACAGTTGATCACACAAATTATTAATCAATTCTAAATGTTCTCCTGAATTCCTATTTCTAAGCAATTCTAAATCTAGCTATTTCTGTAGCCCTTCTGCATACCGCAGGTTTCACATTTCTTGAGAGCTCAGCAAAACTTGACTTGCTCCGTCAACTTCTCCGGTAAGACTGATCTCTAATCGTCCTTCAATTTCCTATCTAATGGTCCAAAGTTGTTTTAGTTAATACGATTGGTCCGTTGTTCAGTTCACTCACCTATCGGCACGCTTAATTCTAAGCTGTTAGCTCCGTGAACTGTGCTACATAACTGTTTACCTCTAGTCACTATTTTCACGTGCGTTTTACTCTGCTCTGTGTTCTCTTAACTCACTAAACCTGTAAAGGGCGCTAATAATATTGTTATTCCCCTTTGTACTTTTTAACTTAGTTTCATTAATCCTTCTATATCTTTATTAAAACTAGTCTAATATGCAAATTTGGTAAACTCTAATGACATATACTTAAATTACTTTAAGATCTAAAAAGGTTCCCTCCCTTACAAAAAAATTACATTTACATTCTTTTATCTCCCATGTTAAGAACAAATAAGTTATCACTTAGATTATTCTGATTTTCTAACCCATTTTTCTATACTCTTTCATCTTGTTAACACCAAATAACTGTTCGACTGACTCAAACCTACAGTGTATTTTACACTGTACAACCCCACGGCCTAATATCTGGTTTTTGGCTGGGATCATGTGTCTACACACGGGAAACAGTAGTGACATTCATGTCATGAGGTACCTAGTGTGAGAACACAGAGGATCACTACAATGACACATGTTGTCATTGGATCTTCTTGTGTTGGGACATGTGGTCTTGACCAGGGCTGGGTATGGGTGGGGCAAATGCAACCTCATGCGAGGAAAAAATATGCAACCTCATGCGAGGAATAAAAAAAAAAAAAAAAAAAACGGTGACACTATGGATTTTTCTCACGGATTTTCTTTATTCGCACGGATTACTGTGGTTTTGTGAGTTTGTGTTCTAGTAGTGGTTTTTTTCCCCTTGTGCGGGAAATAGTGTGTGTGGTGTTTAAAAATGGAAATTCCAGAAATATCTTTTGATATAAATGAAGCACTAGAGGGTGGCCAGCTGCATAAAGCTGGAACTCTTGTGATCACAACATCAGGGCCACAAGCCTCAAGAGTATCATACTCTTTAATTACAAGCATACTTGCAGGTCCCGCCGGAGTCGGGGTAAACGGGATATCATCGGTATATAGGTTCGCCAACCCAAATAAATGGTATGTAACCCTTACAAACTCGGCACATATCAGCCACTACAAAAACCTACATGGAAAAAAATATGAATGGGCCAACCCCAAATTCACTGTCATAATTGAACATGTGGACAAAGAAAGGTCGAAAGGTCTACTTCACTGGTTGCCAGCTACAATCAAAAAAGAAACTGTAAAGAAAATTGCTGACTTCATCACAGGTGATGTAAACACCGAAGTATATCAATTACAAAATGCAAAAGACAAATGGACTTTTTTATATCAGCCTAAACAGACGGTTCCACACTACGTAAATGTTAAATTGCAAGGACAAGAAAATAAAACAATGAAAATTTTCATAGCCCTCCCGGGAAGACGTACCCCCTGCACAATATGCGGTCTAGATTCACACTGGACAAATCGATGTCCCAAGAAAAGACCAACTTATTCGGAGAATAGTCAACTGCATGTACAGAACACTAAGAAAACACCTTCACCACAACCAGAAGCAGAACTTATACCCTTTCCATCGTCCCCCACCTCGGGGCCTCTGAATAACAATAACAGAAATTTGTCAGACTCGGACACGATGTCTACAGACACAGAAGGCTTCAATACAGTAGAAGGGAAGCGGAAAAGAAAGAGAAGAGAAAAACTCCGAAAGATCAAGACCAAGGAAACACCTAAAGAAACAGAGAAACCACCAAGACTACACACCGGGGAAATAGCAGCAATACAACAGGAAACAAGAGAAAATTCAGATGACAAACACTCCGATCTAGAGGATGATGGAAGCACCTCTCTCTTATGGGCAGCGGCTACAAATGAAGACGATAATCTTGAAATGAACTTTATGGACCAATTCTTAGGTACACAGGAAATAGAAATGTCTCAACATAGAGTCCCCCTCTCGGAAAGAGAATGAACACAAAACCTCTACCGATGGAAGTGTGCAAGACTTTTATAAATATATTAAGTTACATATTTGTTATTATAGAAATGTATAGGAACAGGGAATGTAGAATGTACACATATATAATTGCATATGCTCATATGTTTTATAACGACACATATAGGTATATATATACTTATAATCCTTTTTTTCATCTCACCAACCAACCCCTTCCCCCATCTGCCAGTTTTATGGTCTCAACCTTTCGATCTCTTTTGCCCAGTGGTTTTCTTTTCCCTACTTCAAGCTATATATCTGCATCTCTTCTCTCAGCATGCCGGTCGGGTCCCTACTTTCTGAACCACTCCCTTTCAGGACCTGTATACACTTTTTCTTTCTTCTTTGGCAACACATCTATCGCCCCTTTTCATCCTTCATTACTACTACTGCTCGGTTTTTTCCTTTCCCTCGCATTCCAACTGCCACTTTTCTACAGGATAGTTAAAAGTTGTATGTATGGTTATAGTACCACACGTGGATTGCGTAATTGTCACGTAGGGTTTATATTCATTTAATTTCCTACACCTTCTTCCTATTCTTTCACATAAATTCTCTCTTTTATTATCTCTGTATTTTTTTTTCCTGTGTATTTTTCATCCATTCGTTTTGCGAATATTATTTTCATATAATTCGCAAACTTTACCTGTTTTCCTTTCTCTTAAACTGAGAATCGCGCTAGGACGATATTACGTAGATGTCAGGGCTGCAGGGCGTCAGAAGGCGTGATAAGTCGGTTCGCTGAACACAGGACGTAGCAAATCGTCTACATTCTCACCGAGCGCGCGAGCTTCTTCTCGGCATTAGTCCCGGTGAGGTGTGATACTTTACATCTGCACCGGTCAGTATCCAGACATCTGTCTGGAAATCCCAAACTGACACGGCGCTCACTTGGGCCATGGTCAGCTGTAGTGTGAAAACTGCCCTGAAATGGAGTCAGGCTGTCTGGGATTTGAAACTGACACGCGTACATCGTGGTCAGTAGGTGACAGTTACGACACGCGTTAAGCGGACGTAAATGTTGGGAGTAGGGGAGATAATTTCGCTTGGCGAAGTAAGTTTGGGCCCTTTGTCTGATTTTAAGATATTGGCCAAGTTTGAAACTTTAATTTCATTCTCGCTCATAGACTCACAGTGATAGGTTGCTCGTAAACAGAATAGCTGTTAGCGAAGATCTCAGTTTGTTTCGGCAATTTGTCGAACTTCTAGACTTCCAGAAATATTTTCAGCATTTTTATTCTTAAGTTGTGCGACTACCTGTAATTCTGTGGTTGAGTGAAAGTTTTGGGGTGACCCTAACTTTACCAGCACCTAGTAGTAGTTTCCATACTTGTGAAGAAATAGACAGTCCTTATTTTGAACCACGTGGGTTTTCTCAAGTAACACTGATCTGACGGTGCAAGTTAGACAGAAATACGAATATCCCTATAACGGGTTTTCAAAGACTGTAATGATAAATACTGGACCTTGGAGCCAGCACTTAATTTCTTCTAGAAACTCTATATAATTTGCTGCCTGGTGGCGTGAATATTAACAATCATTTCCCGACTAGATTATATCTTGTGGACAAATCTGTGGTGTGACTAAAGTGAATCCTATACTGAGGGAAGGCACCGACCTGACATTCATCATTTTTTAGAAACCTACGCTATTGACACGGTGCTCTGCTAACTCCCGCGCCTGGAATAATTGTTAGGTGACTTAATCAGACATTTGAACAAATTTGCATACCCAAGTAGTCGTTCCCGGAGACTCCAAGTTAAATACGTCTTTTGGAACTGGGGACTTCTTGGCAGAAGACTGCATTTTTTGAGTCTGTGTGAAAATCTAAAAAAAATCAATGTGTTCCAAGAGGCAGCGAGCAAAGTCGTGAGTACCTGAATGAGAAGCCATGGCGGAATGAATGAGTGTACACTGGTCTGAGTGATATTTTCACTATTATATCTTTGACACCCTGTTGCTGTCCTAATTTTTTTTTCCCAATCTGCATAATTTGTTGCTAAGGCTAGAGTTCTTGTGGTTTTGTCTTAGGTTAAATCAGATTTTTTTCAAACTCTGTGCATATAATTACGAGATAAAACAAAGAATAACTCTTAGACTCAAACCCTATGTATCTGTGACTCTGGCGCCATCATCTGTTCTCTTAACGGGGCCGGGCTAAACCTAGAGTTAACACTATAACGGGGCTATCATCCTTGCAACATTTCCTTGATTTTTTATGACTATGTGTATATGTATTTTCCTTGATGTACTTTCTTTGATGTTGTGAGCCGATTTTTCCTGATAATAAAATCGCTCTTGAACTTAATAATCGTGTTTGGTCAGCTCGTTCTAGATAATATATATCATTGTTATAGTTTTCCCACGTCTGTGTGTTTACCTGTCGTCACGTGTATGTGCGTGCCTGTGAGTGATAGAAATATACGTAATATGTATATTGGTGTAGTCTGTCTGACGCTGTAACAACTGTTGTAGAAGATAGGTGAGAGAGAGAAGAATTCTTTTCGCTTTCAGTGACAGCCACTATATCAAAATCTATCATCTCACGTGTGTGGAAATTCTATTACCTTTCACTAACTCTCACTGAGTCTATCACCTATTCAAACCTATTCAGAAGGGACCAAACCTAGTCTTAATTCTCCTATCGGAAATCTACGACAAATGGGGACTCGTTTCCGGTCTTTGAACTTAGAATAGGAAGACGAGTACGACAAACGTGGACTCGTCTATCTGGATTTTGAACTTAAGATTCTGTATTCTGATATAGAGTAAGAGTGTGATGTCTTGTGAGTTGTTATATCTTTAAATAATTACCCCCTAGACTAGCGATCTGTTTACGGGCGTGCTGACCACACAAACTAATAAGTTTTTTTCCACAGCATCTTTGAATAATATACATTTTGGTTACAGGTTGATTTTGTCGGGATATATGTTAACTGCTGATTGTAATACTAAATGCTGGTAAAGTGGTGAGTGTATAACATTCACTGGGTACTGAGGCAGAACGGCGTTTGAACTAAGTTAAGGAGTGTGTTTCGGACTTTTTTGTCCAGATTAATTCCCTCCCTTACCCGATCTGACTTCAGGGGCGAACTTATAGTGGATTTTTAATAATTAAGGGATTATTTTTCTCTTTAATTTTTGCAATATTCTTTTGCTTTTCCACTGTAGCAACTTATTTTTCAGTTGTAATCTTAACTACCATTTATTTGGCGTAGTCGTGTTTTGCATTGAGTGCTTTATTGCCGATAATAGCAGCGATAGTTAGATTTTATTTTGGAGGAGGTATCCCAGGGTTAAGGATATCATCTTTTGATTTTTGGAATTTTTTTTCTCGTAAGTGGTAGGAACCAGGTTATTCTTTTTCCTATTTTCTATCTCCACGTGTCTCAGTCACTGACATAATATGGCCGAGAGGGCAAAGCTTAGACAACTTCTCAGGGACGAAGCGAGAGAGGAGGGACTGGAAGGAGAAGAAGCGAAAGCATTTGTCAGAGACGAACTTGAGAGATATGATGCGGAGAGGAAAGCAGCGGAAGCTAAGGAAAAAGCAGCCGCAGATTTACAGCAGAAGAAGATGGATGAGGAAATGGAAATTCGCAGGATGCAGCATGAGGAAAGAGAGAAGGAAAGACAGCAGGAGGAAAGAGAGAAGGAAAGGCAGCAGGAGGAAAGAGAGAAGGAGAGACAGCACGAGAAGGAGAGGGAACAGAGACAGCGCGAGTTGGCTCTTAAAACTCTAGAGTTCCAAAGTCGTGGTGCTGCCTCTACCTCCAGCAATGGAGAGTCTTCTCCTCATTCTTCCTTAACTGACCCTGCTAACACTCAATCTCTTCAACTAAATGCTATGTCTTTCACTCTTGAATCTTTTCCTTGTCCAAATGAGAAGATTGACACATGGTTAGAAAAATTTGAGAAAATTGCAACTCTGTACGGGTTAGAGAGGTCGCGTTGGAATATGAAACTTTCCCAGGCCCTAAAAGGTTCTGCTTATGATGTTTATTCTAAGCTGGAAAGTAGCCAACAAGACGACTACGATGTGTTGAAGAAAGCGTTACTGGAGCGCTTTGAAATGAACGCTCGCAAGTTTTTGCAACTGTTTCGCAACAGCCGGAAAGAGAATTCTGAAACTTTTCACCAGTTCTCATCTCGTCTTAAGGGATATCTAACAAAGTGCCTTGAGCTTTCGCAGCTCCCCTCTACCTATGAAGGTCTTGAGGAACTTGTTCTAACTGAACAAATAAAGAACACTTTGTCTGCTGATACCCGGAGATTTCTCGCTGAGCAGGGGGCAGAAAAACTTGAAGACATTTTGGAAAAGTCTGAGCGTTATCACAATGCGCTGGCTGAACTACCGGCCACAAAGCGGAAACCGACAGAGGAGCATTTTCGAAAACATAACCTAGAGCAATCTTCTCAGGCTTCTAACCAAAACAACCACAGAGAAACTGGACCTCAAAACCCCCCTCCTGAAAAATCCAAGTTCTACAAGAACAAGTACCCCAACCACCCCAAACAGTCTGATCAACCCGACCGCCCTACATGGCAGCGTAGCCCGAAAGGACAAGGTGGCAAAGGGAGAACCCCTGAGCACGGGACATATGATCAGACCGAGCACACCGAGCCGAAACGCATCGGATGCTTATTGACAGTCTCGCAAGGTGGAATTATTGACAGTGATTCCCAACCTGTTGGGGATAGACCCTCAACGCGAGGTACTGTTACTTTGAACGGTTCTCAAACTTCTTGCTTATTTGACACGGGGCTTTCTTACGATTGCATTGTTGCCAGAAACCTGGTTAAACCCGGTCAAGAGACAGGAGAGACCGTCAAACTTTGTGGAGTTCGTAAGAGTGATGCACCTACAGCGCTTCCCATCGCATTGGTGGAGCTCCACTCTGACTTTGTCAGATGGGTGATCAAAGCGCCTGTTATGGATGATCCCATCTACCCAGTCATACTTGGCGGGAGATACGTGTGTATTGGGAAACCGGAAGAGCCGATTGTGGCAGCAGTAACTACAAGAGGGCAAACCAAGAAGGAACGGGAGCCTGCGCCTAATTTGTTACCTATGGAACTTAAAGAAGCGCAATACAAGGACCCTACTTTGGCACCCTGCTTTAGGAAACTGCCCATGGCTAAGGAACCCAAACAGCACGGGGACATTTTTTCTGAGGATGGCGTACTTTATCGGAGAACGGGCAAGCCTGACCAAGGTTACAACCAGCTCCTAGTACCGAAACAGTACAGAAGCCAAATCCTAGAAATGGGGCACTCTCTTCCCTTTAGCGGACATATGGGACAGAACGCCACAAACCAACGTATAACCACTCATTATTGGTGGCCAGGAGTAAATACTGATATTATCAGATATGTCAAATCCTGTGCCCAGTGCCAACGTGTGCCACCCAAGCAACGGGCACCCCCAGTCCACATGGGTGAAATGCCAATAATGGGAACACCATTCGAACGGGTTGTGATCGACATTTTAGGGCCTTTCGAAAGGACTAAAAGAAGGAACAGGTTTATCCTGACCTTAGTCGATACATGCACTTTATGGGCAGAAGCTATCCCGCTAACATGCGCAGATGCCAAGCATGTCGCAGAAGCCCTCGTGCAGATTTTCACTCGGTTGGGATTCCCTCAGCAAGTGTTGACGGATAATGGATCTCCATACCGAAACCTGTTGATGGATGAGATCGTTAAGATCTTGAGGACCCAACACATCCACACTAAGCCATATACTCCGGTCGGAAATGGGCTCGTGGAACGTGCTAATGGAAACCTCACCATGATGCTAAGTAAGCTGGCACAAGTGAAACCTGAAGATTGGGATCTCTGTATTCCTGCAGCATTATTTGGCTACAGAGAATCTCCTCATACTTCCACAGGATTTCCGCCAGCTACACTCTTATTTGGCAGACCCATTAAGGGCCCGCTTGAAGCCTTACTTCAGTCTCTGACAGACGAGAAGGCGGATGAGACAGTCGTCTCAGCAAGTAAATATGTGTCGGTTTTAAAGGAAAGGTTGAAACTAGGGTGGGACCTAGCAACGACTAACTTTAAGCGAGCTCGCACAAAGCACGCTAACCGATACAGGAAAGTCGCGGAAGAGAGAGAACTGGAAGCAGGAGAGAAAGTTTTGGTGTTGCTCCCTACCGAGAACAACCAACTGAAGATCGGATGGCAAGGGCCGTTTACCGTCCTGAAAAAGATTTCTAAGGCTAACTACCAGATCTCTATTGAAGGAAAGGAGAAGGTTTTCCATTTAAATCTCTTAAAGAGATACTTGGAAAAACCAGTGCCAACCTCCGACCAGCTCCTGACGATCGCCAAAACTGACGAAGATGACGATAGTGGCAGGGATATTCCACCGCTATCACAGGAAATCTTTCAAAAATGTCAGAAGCGGCGACGCTCTTTCAAGCGCGCATGGGAGACATTCCAGGGGAAGGAAACTTTGAGGAGTGGACTTGAGTAGGAATTGGACAGAGATGGAGGGGGAAGATGAGAGGGAAGAGGACAGACACCCCGAAGCTACGGTTATAGGAAATTAAACTCCATAACGTAGACATGGAGTGCTTCCATATCTTAAAGGGGGGAGGCTCTGTCACGTAGGGTTTATATTCATTTAATTTCCTACATCTTCTTCCTATTCTTTCACATAAATTCTCTCTTTTATTATCTCTGTATTATTTTCCTGTATATTTTTCATCCATTCGTTTTGCGAATATTATTTTCATATAATTCGCAAACTTTACCTGTTTTCCTTTCTCTTAAACTGAGAATCGCGCTAGGACGATATTACGTAGATGTCAGGGCTGCAGGGCGTCAGAAGGCGTGATAAGTCGGTTCGCTGAACACAGGACGTAGCAAATCGTCTACATTCTCACCGAGCGCGCGAGCTTCTTCTCGGCATTAGTCCCGGTGAGGTGTGATACTTTACATCTGCACCGGTCAGTATCCAGACATTTGTCTGGAAAATCCCAAACTGACACGGCGCTCACTTGGGCCATGGTCAGCTGTAGTGTGAAAACTGCCCTGAAATGGAGTCAGGCTGTCTGGGATTTGAAACTGACACGCGTACATCGTGGTCAGTAGGTGACAGTTACGACACGCGTTAAGCGGACGTAAATGTTGGGAGTAGGGGAGATAATTTCGCTTGGCGAAGTAAGTTTGGGCCCTTTGTCTGATTTTAAGATATTGGCCAAGTTTGAAACTTTAATTTCATTCTCGCTCATAGACTCACAGTGATAGGTTGCTCGTAAACAGAATAGCTGTTAGCGAAGATCTCAGTTTGTTTCGGCAATTTGTCGAACTTCTAGACTTCCAGAAATATTTTCAGCATTTTTATTCTTAAGTTGTGCGACTACCTGTAATTCTGTGGTTGAGTGAAAGTTTTGGGGTGACCCTAACTTTACCAGCACCTAGTAGTAGTTTCCATACTTGTGAAGAAATAGACAGTCCTTATTTTGAACCACGTGGGTTTTCTTAAGTAACACTGATCTGACGGTGCAAGTTAGACAGAAATACGAATATCCCTATAACGGGTTTTTCAAAGACTGTAATGATAAATACTGGACCTTGGAGCCAGCACTTAATTTCTTCTAGAAACTCTATATAATTTGCTGCCTGGTGGCGTGAATATTAACAATCATTTCCCGACTAGATTATATCTTGTGGACAAATCTGTGGTGTGACTAAAGTGAATCCTATACTGAGGGAAGGCACCGACCTGACATTCATCATTTTTTAGAAACCTACGCTATTGACACTGTGCTCTGCTAACTCCCGCGCCTGGAATAATTGTTAGGTGACTTAATCAGACATTTGAACAAATTTGCATACCCAAGTAGTCGTTCCCGGAGACTCCAAGTTAAATACGTCTTTTGGAACTGGGGACTTCTTGGCAGAAGACTGCATTTTTTGAGTCTGTGTGAAAATCTAAAATCAATGTGTTCCAAGAGGCAGCGAGCAAAGTCGTGAGTACCTGAATGAGAAGCCATGGCGGAATGAATGAGTGTACACTGGTCTGAGTGATATTTTCACTATTATATCTTTGACACCCTGTTGCTGTCCTAATTTTTTTTTTCAATCTGCATAATTTGTTGCTAAGGCTAGAGTTCTTGTGGTTTTGTCTTAGGTTAAATCAGATTTTTTTCAAACTCTGTGCATATAATTACGAGATAAAACAAAGAAAACTCTTAGACTCAAACCCTATGTATCTGTGACTCTGGCGCCATCATCTGTTCTCTTAACGGGGCCGGGCTAAACCTAGAGTTAACACTATAACGGGGCTATCATCCTTGCAACATTTCCTTGATTTTTTATGACTATGTGTATATGTATTTTCCTTGATGTACTTTCTTTGATGTTGTGAGCCGATTTTTCCTGATAATAAAATCGCTCTTGAACTTAATAATCGTGTTTGGTCAGCTCGTTCTAGATAATATATATCATTGTTATAGTTTTCCCACGTCTGTGTGTTTACCTGTCGTCACGTGTATGTGCGTGCCTGTGAGTGATAGAAATATACGTAATATGTATATTGGTGTAGTCTGTCTGACGCTGTAACAACTGTTGTAGAAGATAGGTGAGAGAGAGAAGAATTCTTTTCGCTTTCAGTGACAGCCACTATATCAAAATCTATCATCTCACGTGTGTGGAAATTCTATTACCTTTCACTAACTCTCACTGAGTCTATCACCTATTCAAACCTATTCAGAAGGGACCAAACCTAGTCTTAATTCTCCTATCGGAAATCTACGACAGTAATCATGCATGTATTTCTCTTTTGTGTCATGGATTATGGCTGCACAACCACTGATACAAAAAGACACACCCCCCTTAAATGCATGCTCTTTACCACCCCCATGCAAGATGAAAAATAGCATAAAGATTATAACTCTAAACATAAGAGGTTTGAGAACTAAATTAAACCAAATTATAGCTTTAACGCGCACATATAAACCTGATTTCGTCTTTCTTCAAGAAACAAAAATTACAAACGAGATAAAAGGAAAATACATTATACAACAGCTAGGTTTACGATATGGATATTTCGGTTTAGGATCATCTCACACAGGAGTAGCTATTCTACAAATTTCAGACAAGTGGGAAATAACACATCAAAACAAAGACAAAGAGGGCAGATACGTAATAGTACAAGTCAGAAACCAAGACGACCACTCGGACAATCACACTTTAGTTAATGTATATGCCCCAGCAGTAAAGACACAGCAATTAACCTTCTATAAAAAACTATCGAACATTTTGACACAATACAAGGGAAAACAAATTTTATTTAGGGGATTTCAACTGTGTTCTACATAAACTAGATGCGCAAAGAACAAACAACCGAGGAAGACAGGAACGCGCACAAATGGAGATATTACATAACATCCTAGACGAACACAATTTGGTAGACGGATACAGGAAAAAAACATCCGGAGGGAAAGGAAACAACTTTTACAGACAAATCACACATTTCGGGTAGTTCTGCAAGACTAGACAGATTTTATGTACACAACAACCACAAAATTAAAAAAGTCAAACATATAAATGACACCACAACATTCACGGATCACAAAGCAGTTTTACTGGAAATAAACGGAATGCCAACTGAGAACGAGACCAAAAGATCCCCCCTTTGGAAATTTAATAATGCTCTACTGCAAAATGAATTTTATACGATAACAATAACAAAACTAATAAAAGACTACTGCAACAATACACCTACATCAAATTTAATACAACATTGGGAACTCTTAAAAAGAACAATAAAGGAAGTAACGCAGATGCTTGCTACGCAGATACACAAACAAAGAAGAAGACAACGACAAATCTTGGAAACAGCTCTAAATTTAACACAACAATTGGACAAACACGCCCCGCATATTTACACATTGCAGGAGGAATTAGAAAAACACGACCAGTACATTTTTAAAGGGGCTCTACTGAGAACAAAATTATACACGTCAATTCAAGAAACCCCGTGCCGACAGTTTTTGGCCACTGAACAAAATATTCAAAAGAGCAGACAAATTCTTCGCATCACGGACGAAACGGGTAGGGAACTCACAAACACTTCCGAAATAGGTCAAGCGTTTCACGCTTACTACGAACACCTGTATAAAAAAGAACAAACGCACGCCTCAGACGAAGCTTGTTTCTTAACTCAGTCTGCCAATTTAACTGAACAGGAGAAAAACACACTGGACAAATCTTTAACTATAGAAGATTTGCACCTCTCCTTAAGTACGCTACAAAAAAATAAATCTCCAGGTCCAGACGGCCTTACAACCGAGTTTTATTCCAAATTTTTCCATATACTAGCCCCACTTTTGTTGAAAACGCTAAATGAAGCCTTTGAAAAAGAAGAACTACCCCCTAGTCTAAATGAAGCTATTGTAACTCTCATTCATAAAAGAAATACGGATAAAAAATACATGCATAATTATAGACCTATCTCTCTTCTAAACACCGACTATAAAATATTAACTAAAGCCCTTACAAACAAATTAAAACCTTTCATGCCTACTTTGATTAACCCGGATCAACAATACAGTGTAAAAAACAGAACCATAAATAAACATACACATTTCATTAGGGATGTCATCCAGTATACACATGAAAAAAACACACCAGCAGCAGTATTATCCGTTGATCAAGAAAAAGCCTTTGATAGAGTTGATCACGGATTTCTACATAAAGTTCTACAAGAAAATAATCTCGGCCAATACTTTAGGACATGGATAAAAATTATATATAGAAAGCCGGAAAGTAAACTTTTAATAAATCACACTTTGTCTGAACCAATAAACTTAAAAAGAGCAGTAAGACAGGGTTGCCCTCTCTCTCCTTTATTATACACACTAGTCTTAGAGCCAGTACTAAGGAAAATAAAACTAAATACTCATATTAAAGGAATACACGTACCAGGATTAGGGGAAAAAAAGCTAATAGCCTACGCAGACGACACAGTCTTTTTTCCATCAAATTTTTCATCAATACAAACTATTTTCGACACATTTAAAACTTTTGGCCATGCGAGTGGTTCAAAAATAAACATACAAAAGTCATCTATAATGGGAATAGGAAAATGGAAAAATAAAACGGACTTTCCCTTTCAATTAACACAAACAAGCAAAATGAAAATATATGGAATAATTTTCTCCTCGACACCAGGAAGATCTGATAACGATATGTGGAAAAAAATAATTTCAAAAATCAAGGAAAAACTAAAAAGATACCAATTTAAGAACGCGACGATCTTCGGTAGAAGCGTTATTTGTAATACGTACATACTTCCAAGTGTGCTATACATTTCAAATATTTTTCGTCCCCCTAAAAAATACATAACCGAAATAAATCATTTAATTAGAATTTTTATTTTCAGACATACACTTCACAGTATCAAACACAAAACCTTAATACAAGAGAAACAACGGGGTGGAATATCACTGCAAGACATTAATACAAAAATAAACACTCTAGGAATCAAATTCATAAGCGACGTAATAAAAGACCCAAAAGGATACCCTTTAACACACTATTACATAGGCCTTTATATAACAAAAATATGCAATTTTAACAACACCATACCACACCATTCCGGAACACCACCGCCCTTCTACAAACACTGCATCAGATGCATAAAAGGGAATGAAAAACTTCTACACCAGTCAACCAAAAATATATATCAATACTTGATACAGACACAAGAACCATCTTTAGACCAACGAATAAAAATAGGATACAAATATGGGATAACAGATTATACGGAAATCTTCGCAAATCTACACATAAAAAACATACCACCATCGGCAAGGGAAATAACCTATAGATTATTATTCAATTTAACACCACTCACACAGAAAAAAGAACACAGGAATATGACCTTGCAAAAATGTAGACTCTGCTTTGGTACAACAGCAAAGGAAACAGAAGACCATATCTTCTTCCGTTGTAATACGATCAAATCAACAGTAGAAGAGCTGGGAAAAACTTTTAGTAGATACACAAATGGAAAATTTGACATATATAAAGCAATTATGTTAAATTTAACTCCAAAAATTGACCCGCCCTTACGGGAAAAAATATTACGCATTTTAGCAGAATACAGGGACACCGTTTGGAAATGCAGAAACAAAGCAGTTTATGAAGGGAAATATTTCAGTCAAAATTTGTTTTTCTACATATTTTCAAAAAAAATGGAGCATATTTTAGGAACATAAAACCAACAAGGGAGAACTCCAAAAATAATCATTTCCTTTTCTTTTTTATGTATGGATGTATTACTATGTTTATTTTTAAATTATCATTTTCTATACTTCACTTTGTTTAAGTACGTAAGGGAAGTGTGAATACGTGGACGTTTTTTCTTTTACATTTTAAAAAAAGGGGGTGACAACGGGTTGAGAGTGAATATGTTTTAATTACGGAAAATGTACCATCCTTTATTTTCTTTGCAAATACTGTTAATTTATTGGATAGTTTAAGAAGAAACTTTGTTCTTTTCTTTCTGTCTCTTCTATAACCTAGTTTAAATCTTCGACCTTTGTGTTTGTTTAACTTCTTTTGGGATCCTTTTTCTCAGCAAGGGGGGGAGGGCATTTTTTGGGTTTTAATCCTATGTCTGTAAACATTGATTATATGGTTTTCTTTGTCATTGGATTTCAACGGATAGCTTAAGAAGGAACTTTGTTCTTTTCTTTTTGTCTCTTCAAAAACCTAGTGTTACTCTTGGACCTTTGTGTTTTTTATTTTCTTTTGGAATCCTTTTTCTCAGCAATGGGGGAGGGCACTTATTGGTTTTTTTTCCTATGTATGTAAACATTGATTATATGGTTTTTTCTATATGTTTTAATGTTTGTAAAGTTTTTAATGGAAAAAAGTGGAATGTGAGCAAGTGTAAGCTAATTTATACATATGAAAAATACTAGGAACTGTTGAGAAATTTGAATTAGATATAAATCATTTTTATTAATTTTTTTATTATTTTTGTTTCATTTTTAAATTTTTTTTTATTATATTACCTTATTATTATTATTTAAAATAATTTGAGTAACTTTATTTGTGAGAGTGAGAAGAAAGCTTTATATGTAATATACAATGTATTTTTCTGATATTTCATGCAATGTACCTGTTTTTTTTTTTGTAAAGTGGAAGAACGACAAATAAAAGTTTTAAAAAAAAAAAAAAAAAAAAAAAAAAAAAAAAAACAATGATAATGCACTCTTAAAAAAAAAAAAAAAAAAAAAAAAAAAAAAGACAAGGTGGCACTGCTAAACAGGAACAGCACAAAAGAACCCAACTAATAAAACTTACCACAGAGGTGCGAGACATAGAACAAAAACTCAAAGTCGAGAAGAACAGACAGCACAACGAAGACACAGATACCATAAGAGACGAAACAATAGGAGCCTGACAGAGCGCCCGGGCAATGTTACAGGACACAAAATCCATTCAACACCAAATAGAAGTCGACATCGCCAAACTCGCAGAGCTAAAGGAAGAGAACGAAGAAGTCCTCAAAAGAATTGAAACAGAGAGAAGGATCATCGAGGATTTCATAACAAAAAACAATCAAGGAAGAGAAAGAAGCAAAAAAGCGAAAGACAAAATGATTACCGAAACCCTTAAGGAACTCCTACCAAATATAATAAAGACAGTCATGAACAACACACAGCCGAAAAAGACAACAACGAGTAGGGACCTAACAGGCAGCTAGTGGTCCTTTTCAGGAACAGTCATTTCCAGGACTAGGAACGTGATACCAGCGAAGACGTTAACACCCTATATACCACAATATAACCGTTTTTAACCCTTCAAAGGGTTTTAGTTGAACAGGGTATAACAGCAAAATAACAGACGTACGGAAAAAAAAATATAAGCAATCGACGCCAGGTTCTAGTAGATGTCTTGAGCCTAAATATAATCGATGAATCTTCAGCTCACAGTTAAGTGACCACAAAAAAAAAACATATTGGACGAACCCCTCACAATAAACAACATACTGTCCGCATGAGATACATTACAAAAACAAAAAACCCCGGGTCCAGATGGCTTCTTAGTTGAGTTTTATTCTAAATTGTTACTCCTACTCGGGCCACTCTTATTAAAACACTCAAGGGAACTTTCGAAAAAGAACTTCCCGCAAATTTAAACCAGTCTACATTACCTTAATTCACAAAGCAAACATGGATAAGATAATAAAATTACAACATTTCATACACAAATTAATTCATAAGAATCAACACGCGCAAATGAATTCATAAGAATCAACAATGTGGTGTTACTATTTTGAAGGAATATTTTGAATTTCGTGTGGTTTATTATTCTCTGTGTGTGGTTTTTTTTTCTTCGGTGAAGTGGATTTTCTACCTAATAAATACAATTTCTCAACAATGGAAGTCCAAGACATCATTTTGAATATGGGTGAGGCTTTGGAAGGTGGTTCACTCCACAGACCGGGCACTCTGGTTTTAACAACCTCTGGCTCACAGGCCGCCAGAGCGTCATACTCATTAATTTCAAGCATTTTGACCGGACCAGCAGGTGTCGGCCCAAACGGTATCGCAGCCCTGTATCGCTTTGCCAATCCTACGAAGTGGTATGCGACTTTGACTACGTCAGCGCACATCACTCATTACCAAAATCTGCATGGAAAGAAATTTGAGTGGGCTAACCCAAAAATGTCGATCATAACTGAACATCAAAAAAGGAGAAATCAAAGAGTGTGTTGCACTGGCTACGCCCAACGATTGCAAAAGAAGCAATTCTTTCAATCGTCGCCTCTATCACGGGCGATAAAGAGGCTGCCGCCTTTCAGCTCCAAAACGCCTCAGACAAGTGAGCTTTTTTGTGTAATCCAACTGGAGACATTCCCCACTATATACAGTAAACATGAAATTGCAATCACAAGGACATGAGAAGAAAAACCAGAAAATCTTCGTCACTATATCCCAGATCGACGCACACCATGCGCGATACGCGGACTGGACAATCATTGGGTTAATCAATGCCCCCCCCACCCCCCCTCCCCCCACACACACACACAAAACCCCCAGGCAGCTACTCTCAACCCAGCTTCTGTCAAGGGACAAAGTACAGAGCCGTTACAATCTTTACCACCAGTACCACGGACACAAACAAACCAAACAACCATCCGCTAGTTGTCAGCAACTCTTCAGAAAACATAAACAGCATTATGTCGTCAGAATTGGATTCTGAAAACACTATTAAGGACAATTTCACAGTATTTATCAACAAGAGAAAACAAAATAAAAAGAAAACCACACAGGCGAAAATCAGGAGAACAACACAGCCATCTTCCCAGTCCATTCCGGAGACAAGTGTCACAGGGCTACTTAGTATACTGTGTTACGTTGTTGTGATGGTGTTATAATCACTAGGTGACAGATGGCTGGCCTAGGGACTTGGTCTAAGTTTACTGTTTAAACTTCTTCCTGTTATCTTCTCCGTTTATCTTCCAAGTTCAAGTTAATATCATTACTGTTTAACTCCGCAAGAGGTGGTAATTCTTGGATGATACTACTATCTTTTTCTTGTATAACTCAGGTTCGTTCAATTCTTTCTTTGATGTTATACTGACCTCTCATATAGTGGTAGTGTAAACAATGATGGCATACTTTCAGCAACATTTAAGGATGAAATCAAATTCATGCTGATGCTTTAAAACTTTTAATAACATAATACTGTAACAAGCATGATGAGTCATTCAAATAATAGAGCTCGCATATAATCATAAATTGGATCCTTGAACATCAGGGGTACTTCATACATGAGCTCTATGTCTTGTAAACTTTCATATTCCTCTTTATCCTATTAACTCCTGTAGACATTCTTAATCTTCCCAAATCTGCTACTATTTACTCGTGGTACCTATGCTCCTCAATAGCGTACCATATAATTTATATACTTATAGATTTTTCTTGGCGAACTGGTCAGACCTGCCTCTATAACCGTTCATAGAAACAAAATCAATCGTATGCAATATATGTGTGTTCACAGTCAAATACTTACATGAGAGAGCATATTTGCGGTTCTCATATAGAGAACAAGTGGTAATCTAGAGAACAAGTGGTAATCTTCAGACTCCGCACTGGCCACAAAAGATTGAGATACCATCTATTGAACAAGCTAAAGATAGGAACTACCGATCAGTGTAACTGTGGCACTGATAAAATGACTGCTGAACATCTGCTTCAAAGTTGCCCTTATATGTGGTACAGAGAAAGTGCATATGGCCGACGCCAGCTCCTTTCGTGGACAAGCTTTACGAGGATTCAAATAGCCTCAAACTGACTACTGCTTTCTTTGAGAACATTCAAGTGGACGTCTGAGAGTGTACGAAGAAGAAGAAGAAGAAGATATAGAAATCCACACTCACTGTCGTATCAATTTCTTGGTAGATCAATCTTTACTTAAAGTTCTCGTAGATCAACCTTTACTTAAAGTTGCTCCTCAATAATATACAGTTTACTTCAAAGATTCGTAGCCTTCCGTTTCTTTATACATTACTGAATTAAAACGGATTAGATAGGTGGAGTTACACTTAATAACATAGCGAAGCGTGCATGGTTAACTGTCCTGGAGCGATAGTGAAAGACATGTGTCGCTAATCAGGTCAGAATTTGATGTGCCCGACTGATCTTAGCCTTGGATGCACCGTTCAAGTCCTTAATTCTGTCTGAAACTATAGACGTCATATACATGTGTACAGAACTTCATGAAATATAGAACGTACTTCTGGCTAAAGTTAATGTCAACGTGACTACGTGGCTGTGTCATCATTATTATCTCTCAAGTAGCCACACATAATATCTTTGGTAATTCATCTACTAATTCTAAACTATGATTACTGCTCAAAGCAGCAATACTGCGAAGCATGTCGTGTTCCTGGTGTCGCTATGTAGTCAGCGCAATGGTAACTGGGGTACATCATTTGTGGGTGGTGAAGGGGGAAAGGGTATGAGATGTGTCGTGGGGATGTTCACCATTAGTGCATCTTGTGCACTCTTTGTTACCTGTATATGGGTAAGAGGAATTTCTTAAATTTCTATAACTTGGCTATGCCTATTTCATATGTTCTTCTGTTTCCTCTTTTGCCATTTTAAATGTGCATGTAACTGGAATCCATACAGTACACAAACAAATATGACAATAATGCTATCAATACTAACAGTAATTATCAGTCTCGATCCTCTGGTGTGCTGAATCCGATATCTTGGGAAGTACACTGACAAGCTTTGTGAGTTTATCTAGAATAGGTTTACATAGTCAGGACTCTGTGTTCCTCTAGATTAGTTATATATTTTTTTCAGAGTTCTATACTCTCGTCCCTTAAGGAGCTACATGAGTAGTGGGAGTGTCCAAGTGTCCAATAAATCAACTAACTTAAGCACTGGAAAAACAATAATAAAGTGACTTAGTGGAAGGTCCTATGTTGATAGAGTACCTATAAGCACTATGCTGGGAGAGTGCTGCGATTAGTACTTTGCTGGGGGAGTACTTTATGATGATTATACTGCCTGCATAAATTTTGAAACTTCTTTTGCAAGCTCTAAAAGTGTAATTTCTCTACTGGACAGGCGACTGTCGTAATGTGATGAAGTTGGTATCGATTGTGATGTTGTGTTTACAGTCGCTCTGTTGTAGAACTGGAATCGGCTTGGGAACTAAGCGATGATTTCTTCTGAACTTGACTCGTACATGCTCTTGTGGTAGACGTAATAACTTCGCTCGTGGCGATGAATCTCCTGGTGAGGGGCGGTAAGGTTGCTTGGTAGCTGTACGTATCTCAGTGTTGGTAGTATCATCCATGCAATCCATGTCGCTTTCTTATCGTTCTGTTATCTCAAGTTCTGAGTCATAAGGTGCTAAAGGCGTATCAACAATGTTCTTTCTTCTGTGTGTCTTATCGGAAGGTTGCGATGCTTTAATGTTTGTATGATCTTCTGTAGGGCTCCGACTATGGTGGGTTATGTTGTTTCTTGTTGCTTGCAAGGGCCTCTCATCTTCGCTGTCCCAGCTGGAGTGAAGACTGGTGTGTGGGTTGTTGCTGACTTCAAACTAATGGTTGTAATCCTTCACCGCCACAATATGTTTGACTCGTTATGGAAGGGTAGGGTTCATTCTCATGCACTGATACTTGTGTGCTGCTATCTTGATCGTGTAAACGATTGTCTCGAAATACTAACCTCTCTCTTAATTCTGCCAACGGAATGTCATCCTCGTCTTCTGACGTGTGTCTACAGCGATTTAATCGATGTATAGCATCCTATAGTTGATTTGGGTTATTACACTGTTCCGTGTCAATATCAAGATCATCATCTGTGTCAAGTTCACTGTGTGAGGTTTTTGACGTCGTCTCTGTGGAATAATAGTGACTCAATGTGGTAAAAACCTCACAAACCTCTCAAAACCACGTGCTGACCTAATTCTTTTGTTAAGCAGGTCTAGACCAAAACAATTCAAACTCCTGTCCAAAATACTTTGGGTTACTTCTACACTGACCCTTGGTTATGCAATAATTATCACCAAATAAAATTAGACCTACTCTAGGAATCATTAAATTCCCGTTCCGTCAAATTAATCACATCCAAAATGTAATAAAATTATTTCCTTATCAGAAATATACATTTCATCTCATACCTTCTGATTACACAAAAAGGAAATGCACAATAAAATACCGTACAAAAATGACGCTAATATGTGTATATATAATACATATTATATATATATATATATATATATATATATATATATATATATATATATATATATATATATATATACTGCAAAATGTTATACACAAACCAGGTAATCAAATTTAACCCCCGACGTTACATACACGTGCTCCCACATTCTCAACAAAGTTAACTTCATACCTCCTCAACCATCTAAATATAATCCCGAATTAATCCTCAGTTAAATAACAGTATACACGTGCTTCAATTTACACAAATCTGTTTCCGTATATTCTGTAATTTATCATAAATAAAAGATGCGTGATTTTCTACAGACTTATTTTTAAATATAACAAAGAACACACTTAATATCTCAAAATCTTTACTCTTTTTTGGATACGGCTATTATCATAGAAAGAATTTATGCACCTTTACTACAGTTTATCACTAAGATAGTAATTAATGGCGCTGGCGTTAAGAATTAAATTAAAAATGGGAAGTTCATGGCTGCCATTCGGGGGCCTCCGGTTCCTGCGGTGTCCGCCGCCCCTGCTCCGGGAGAATCTCCATTTGCTGAACTGCCTTCTGAAGATCTACTTTGCAGTTACAGAGACCGCATGGCAAGTTCGTGCTGTCCCTCTGCTGCCTTCTCCCTTTCCTGTGCTTCCAATTTCCGAAGTTCAATCTCGGCCTCTGCTTCCATTTTCAGGAGCTCCATCTCGGCCTTTTTCTCTGCCTTCATTTTCCGATGTTCCATCTCGGCCTTTTTCTCTGCTTCCATTTTCCGAAGTTCCATCTCCTTCTCTCTCTGATCATGCCTATCCTTCTCCCTCATCATGTAGGCCTTAGTCTCCTCCTTATCCATTCCCATATCATGAGCTGCCTCACGCCATGCAGCTCGTAACATGGCCATATCCGCCATCTTACTTGTGAACTGCTGTAAGCTCACGAATACAGAAAAATGACAGAAACGGAAAAAAAGCATGAACTACCTGTTACCTACTAGGAAATCTGCTGTCGCAAAAAACCGAACTCAGACTAGCGCCAAGTCTGACTAATAGCTACCTGAAAAAAACTTTTTGTTATACAGCTACCCAAAAACCCGAATTTACCTTCCTGTTAAGAAAAAAATTCAGTTAGCCATCAATTACCTCTAAGTCATGAAAATAATTACAACTACCATCTACTATGAGTACAACCTATGGAAAAAAATTATGCGGAAAAAACTTATAGCTGGATCAGTCTTAATAGTTCAAGTCTAGGGGATATTTAAAGAAAATCTATTTCCATAACTTTCTACAGAGACAATCTATGAATCTAGATAACATCACAGAATTGATCCCAACAAAGATGATCCACCGGACGATCGCCACCCACTTTGTCACGAAGTGGATTTAAGTTCAAAGTGTGTCTGAGTGTATAGACAAGACGCTAGTATGAGAAAAACTGAAAAGATAGATTTAGATAAAAATGATGGTGAAAAAGTGAAAAGATGAGACTATTGGCTCCGAGGGTGAGAACCGAGATTGCTCTCCCTCGCCACTCCGGACGTCTTTGATAGCTATAGCATCAACCGCTTCTTACTACCCTAAGGGGATACGGTTAAATTAAATATCACATACACCACGATACAGACAACATATAGCTACTGTTCGTAAATAAATTGACTGATCCAGACTATAATTTAAAGTTTATTTACAGAAAAAAAAAAATCAAGTACATATCAAGCACTAAAGTGCGTGTTCGCACACCTGAAAACAATCAAAGCACAGTTAAAATGATGTATCATCAACCACAACCCTTTCCCCAAAATTTCAAACCTGTAAGGGAAAAATAATTTAAGATTAAAACAAAACCACACTGAACTTGGTAGGGTCTCGGATTGCGAGCCACCACTCCAACTATCTATTTTAAATTATAATTTAAACTCTACCGTTCAGCTGTAGATCCTACGAACTGTCTACACAATCTTTGCAAAGACTTCGTTTCTACACAGCCTATACTGAAACTCCCGAACACTACTCCACAACTAACTTCATCACTAAAACTTCAGCAGCTGTCCTCTGCTATGATCTTTAACAAAACTCGCTATCAGTTCTGTCTCTCCGCTCTAACGACTGTAGAAGGTATGTTAACCCTTTTTCCCTCCACAAATAGTGTAGCTGATGACTTGGGTTTAAAGACTGGATACTGGACTTGAAATGTAGCTGCTTCACTACTGACTAATCTGTATTCACCTGCCCGGTTACCCCTCTCTGGGTTTAGGGCCGTCGGCTTTGTTATGGCCTAATTTACACGAATCCAACCTCCAGGCGTGGTGCCTCCTTTGAAGTTGGTATATCGAGCTTAGAGCTCGGGATTTAAACGAAGAACACGTTACCGCTGAAGCATGGGGGCTTCACTGCAAAAGAACTGTTTCGTTTCTTTTGATGCCCACTGACTTGGCGCCAGTCCTACCGCGTCACCAGTTCTCTTTCGCCTCTGGCGTTGCCTCGTCTCTTCTACTCCTGAGAAGAACGATCTTTTTTGGCAAGCTGCAAGGTCAAAATGGCAGCCGTACTTGCATGCCGTAAAAACGTTTAGCTGTTGGACAAATAATACAACTGATATACCACACATCAACTTAACACGTCAACATCTATCTCCCTTACTTCCTAAACTCCCCTGTCTATTCACACCCCAGCAATACATAATTATTTATGCCCATAAACGTCAGCTCCCCACACAACTCCCTTCTCTTTTCTCTACCCCGATTTTCAAAGTAAACATCGCCCAGGTAAAAACCTCATAAACCTCTCAACCACGTGCTGGCCTAATTCTTTTGTTAACCAGCTCTGGACACCGGGACCAAAACAATTCAAACTCCTGTCCAAAATACTTTGGGCTACTTCTACACTGACCCTTGGGGATGCAATAATTAACACCAAATAAAATTAGACCTACTCTAGGAATCATTAAATTCTCGTTCCGTCAAATTAATCACATTCAAAATGTAATAACATTATTTCCTTATCAGAAATATAAATTTCATCTCATATCTTCTGATTACACAAAAACATACCGTACAAAAATGACGCTAATATATATATATATATATATACTGCAAAATATTATATACAAACCAGGTTATCAAATTTAACCCCCGACGTTAAATACACATGCTCCCACATTCTCAACAAAGTTAACTTCACTCCTCCTCAACCATCTGAATATAATCCCGAATTAATACTCAATTAAATAACAGTATACACGTGCTTCAATTTACACAAATCTGTTCCCGTACATTCTGTAATTTATCATAAATCAAAGATGCGTGATTTTTTGCAGACTTATTTTTATATATAACAAAGAACACACTTAATATCTCAAAATATTTACCCTCTCCTTGATACGGCTATTATCATAGAAAGAATTTATGCACCCTTACTTTTCCAGTTTATCACTAAGATAGTAATTAATGGCGCTGGCGTTAAGAATTAAATTAAAACTTCCTACTAAAACTTCACGTATCGGGCTAATATTAATTTATTAACGAACTATAAGTTATGGCTTACCCAGTCGAATTTCTCATATGAAGAGCAAACGAGCTATGTATATAGAATACAGGCGTAGACTTTCATGGCATGAAGTTTTTTCATCAGAGAGGCCCGACTATGAATCTACGTGAGTATATATTTTTTTTTAAACCCACGCTGACCTAGCCTACGTCATTGCGTGGCTTTGTTCTAAGCCCAATGATCGCGCTGCATTTCAATAAAGTTTGACTCCGGCCAATCAAATTGTAAACAACTCTGACTCATATTATTACTGCTCGCCAGTATTACGTACATGTGTAAAGGTCACTACCCCCATCCCCCGTTTAAACAAAGAATGTGCTGGAGTACCGAATGATCTCCTAACCGTCGAGAAATAATGCTCAGCCCTCTACTGCTTAATAAAACAAAAAAATGACCGCAATTATATTAATCCCGAAAGTACGTCTATTTGCACGCAATCGCTTTAGAGAGAAGAAAACTGGAGCAAATCTGAAATTAACCCTACCGTCATCCCTATAGAAAAAAAACCTGCAATAAATTCCCTACAAAACAAAACTCCACTACTATTCATAGAGAAGAACCCTAGTGCAGATTAGATAAAACTCCACCAAAATCCCTCCTTCTGAAAAAAACGAAAACAATAGAAGGAGAAGAAACCTGGGGTGGATTACATGTAATCCTTCCTAAAAACGGAAATAATGCAAGGAGAAGAGACATGGGGCCTTTTGAAAAAATAAATTATTGTACAGTATCACACCTTTTCTGGGAAGGTTAAGGCGGCCGGCGTGATGCCGACCACATCACCCCTAGTGTGCCGACGGTCAAGATAATATGGGCCTAACACCATATTCCCAATATGCCTCAATGGGCGTGTAACGGGTTCCTTTACCTCTTTTTTTTTTATCACACCAGTGAAGGTGTAATTAGCCTCACAGACAGAGGAACATTGCGACATATGTATATTGTAGCATTGTGCATAGCTGGTGGTCATATAAAGATGACTCTAGATATGCCTCCTTGCATAGACTGGAGCGAGACGCTACTAGGTTTCGAACCCGAAACCTGGTAATTATATATATATATATACATAAAGGTAAAGGTAGTCCCATAAAAGATAGTGCCGTAGGGAAGTGAAGTGTTAAAGACTTCACCATACCAGGTCCAGCATCGAGAGGTGGGGTGACCAGTTCCCTTCCTAGCTGTCTTTTCATTCATTGACTCTGGTCAGGTACTCATTTACAGCTGGGAAGACTGGAGCCTGTCGGTACCTTGATTCAACCCAGCACCTATGCCGCAAGAGACCAGCGCTCAAACCACTCTGTCAATCAGATGCTCAGATTATATATATATATATATATATATATATATATATATATATATATATATATATATATATATATATATATATATATATATATATATATATATATATATATATATATAAATATATATATATATATATATATATATATTGAAGCACATTAAAAATGCACCACTTGTATAATCCAGGAACAGAGTGTGAAATGTACGAGGGAAGGTCAAAAAGTAAAGCCTCCTATTTTTTATGTATGTAAATACTGCATCGGTGTGCAATTTGTAAATTTAGCAGGATTCCACAAACACTCTTCTGCACTGTATAGCATTACCAACCTGTTTCAGTAACAGGTGGCACCACTGTAACAGTTTAAAAATGGCTGCCCAAGCCGTTCGGTTAAAACAACGTTATGTCATAGAATTCCTCAATGCTGAAGGCGAGACCCCAATTCGCATCCACGAACGTTTGAATAGTGTTTATGGAGATTCAACAGTAGAAGTTAGCACTGTCCGACGTTGGGTACATCGTAGTGACGATGCTGAAGTAGGTCAATCCTCAATGGCTGACGCAAAGCGGACTGGCCGTCCGTCTAACGCAGTGACTCCATACAACATTCATCGAGTTTGGACCACTGAAAGAAGATTTTCGCGGACATCACTTTGAGGACACCGAGACTCTTAAACGCGCCGTACGCCAGTGGTTTAGGAAAAAGGACACACATTTTTACCGTGCGGGGATACATGCCCTAGTGAGAAGATGGACAAAAACTGTAACAAATAACGGAGACTACATTGAGAAATAAATTTTTCAAGTTCAGACTTGGGGCTACATTTCAATGTGAATTTTATCTGTTTTCTTGCCTATTGAATGAAATTAAAAATTACGAGGCATTGCTTTTTGACCTTCCCTCGTAAATATAAGTGTTTATAAGTTTACGTATTTGGAATCTTTATTCATTTTCCAATGAATCCATGCTGGTCATTAATTTGTACATTTGATTGTTATAAAATTCATTGCATTCTGTGCAGGAAGGGAGAAAACCAAAAATGCAACCAATAAAAAAATTCATTCACACTATCCTCAGTATCTGGTATGTCCACCGTGTGCTTGCAAACAAGCTTGGCAGCGGCTCAGCATGGAATGCACAAGTCTCTGAAGGAAATTCCGGGGAATCAAGTCCCATTCACGTGTAAGAGCAGCTTCGAGCTGTTGCAGATTAGCTGGAGAACCTTGCCTGTAGACTTTGCGTCCAAGCTCGTCCCACAGATGTTCTATAGGGGACATGTCTGGTGATAGGGCAGGCCAATCAATCGTCACAATGTTCTGCTGCTGTAGATATTGCTGCGTAATGCATGCGGTGTGCGCACGTGCGTTATCCTGCTGGAGAAGCTGCAAGTCTGGATAATTTGTGAACGCAGGAGCAACCAATGCATCCAGAACCTCATCTCGATATGTCACAGCATTAACATTTCCACGGAAGACGTGAAGAGGCAAGCGATGGTGAAAACTGAATCCTCCCCAAATGTGAATACTGCCACCTCCAAATCGGTTGTGCTGACGAACACAGCAATCTGCAAAGCGCTCTCCACACCGTCGCTAAATCCGCATACGTCCATCAGCAAAGGATATGTTGAATCTGCTCTCGTCTGTGAATAGGACAGCATTCCACTGCAGTCTAGTCCATCTGACATGTTCTCTGCCCATTGCAGGCGCTGCTGACGATGTCTGTGAGTCAAGTTTGGCCCAACATAAGGTCGTCTTGCAGCAAGGCCTGTATCTCTGAGTCGTCGTATGACTGTCATTCGAGAGATTTGTCCACGTCTACCCACTATTGCTCTTGCTGTTTGACTTGCCGGGAGAGAACGATTCCTTAGGTGACTCAGCACAATATGACGATCTTGCGCAGGGGTAGTAACTCGTGGTTGGCCACTCCGAAGTCTATCCCGGGCACTGCCAGTGGTTCCGTAACGTTCATTGAGACGTACAATAGTGCTGTGGTGGCAATTCATCCTTCTGGTAATGGCCCGCGAGCTCATTCCGGTCTCCAACATACCAATGGCTCGTTGGCGGTCGTTTTCAGATAGTCGTGGCATTTCAAGCACATGTACTGGGTGTTTTGAGTCAACGGCCTTTTTATACCGAGTATACTGCTACAACGCGTACACATTTTCAGGGTCATAGCTGTTGGGAATCGTGTTGCACGTGTAACGTTCATTGTTTTCATGTAATCTGTACACAAACCCGTGGGTTGAATCATGCACTTTCCATTCCAGCAGCCTTTCGCTCTCTACCTCATGGCAAACACGGGGAAAATCCATTCCCACACTTTTTGTTTCCAACTTCTCGGCATCAGTATATATAATAGTGGTGCGTTTTTAATGTGCTTCAGTATATATATATATATATATATATATATATATATATATATATATATATATATATATATATATATATATATATATATATATATATATATATATATATATATATATATATTTGCCCCAGAGTATAAAACGTAGAATAGGGAGACTTTACACCACGTATGCTTTTTAATCTCATTTATAGGAACTCGTGGGGAGCCGCGCTGGTGTAATGGCTACGGCGTTGTACTGGCGACCAGGTTTTCATGGTTCAAACCCGGGCGTCAGCGTTTGAAGGAATGTTTACGACCGGAAATTTGACTGAATAACCTGAACGGTTCCTGCACATAAATCCCGTGTGGATGGGAAGGAGCGAAGCTCCTGACCGGGTTGGAAGGAAAGTCCACTGACCCCCCCCCCCATCCTTCCCCCCAAGCCTCGCAATGACATGTCATTGGGCCAAAAGAGCTGGAAAGCTCGAGTGCCGCTGGTTAGAGAAAAAAAAAATAGGAACTCGTGTCATTGACATTATTATCTCAAGTTATTATGTCAGCACGTTCTACTTCCCAGGACCCAGTCATATTTTCCGGGAGTCTGCGTACCAACGTCGACCCGTTTGAACAGTATACAGATGATCAGCTGTGGGCGGCTCTTGATAGATCACATCTTAAGACATTTGTTGCTGCACAGCCCGACAGACTAGACTACGAATGTGGGAATGAGGGCAGTAACCTTAGGTATGTATCTAGTCAAGTAGGCTTCTATCTAACCACTCTCTTTCTCTCTCTCACCCTCTCTCTCTCCCCTCTCTCTCTCCCTCTCTTTCTCTATTCTGTCTTTAGTCCCATAGCAAATACTTGTGTTGGGAGTGAAGTGTTAGAGACTTGTCTAGAAAGGTCCAGCAATATGAAATTGGGGGGCTATTTCTTTTCCCCGCTCCCTTTGCCTTTCCAAACTCAAGATGGGCATCAAATATCCAATTACAGCTGTACAAGCTGGTGCATAACGCTACCAGGTTTCAAACCTGTCAGCTTTGCCGAGAGGGGTAAGTGCTCTACACACGTTGGCACTCGTACGTTTCAATCTAAGGTGAAGCAGCTAATAGAAATGTCAACAAAAAAAAACGGCTATGTGCTTGCATACAATAAAATTCTGAAATATCCATGGCGGTGGAGTGAATTCCTTCTAAGCATTGTTCACCTTCCTCTCAAAACTTAAACTTTTAAAGACAAAGAAAAAAAAATAAGGCGAGGGAGAAAGAGAAAGAATGAGAGAGAGGAAGAGAGAGAGAGAGAGAGAGAGAGAGAGAGAGAGAGAGAGAGAGAACGAACGAACGAACGATATTTCATCAGGGTAAAGAAATAGGCATAATTGCCTTTTTAACATTTCTGCCCTGCAATACAATTTTCAGCGTTTTTCAAATTAAAATTAAAATATTCACAACTTCAGACAGGATTAATTAATATTGTCATCACAATCAGAAACTGAGCATACACAAGTACATTTACTCATAGTCATTCAGGCACATAGAGAGAGGGGTAGAGAGAGAGCGAGAGAGAGAGAGAGAGAGAGAGAGCGAGGGAGGGAGAAAGAGAACAAGATAACACTGTCGTGGCGATTTAACAACATATTCAATAATTGGTAAAGGCCGCTGAAAAACTAACGTCTATCTAGCAAAAATCATACTGAAGGCCTGCCTTTGATGCTTTCTGCTGCGAGAGATGGATGGAGATAGAACCTCGCCGAAAGAAGATGCTTACTGCTCCCATCAGCATGTCGTAATACGCGGCTAATGTTATGTTGTGAATGAGAATACGGACCTCATCATATAAAACATATTGCTACAGAATCCACAACTGTGTGAGCATCTTAATACGTTGATGCAGGCTCCCTGCCAGGGGGACGGATGTCTGGTGTCTCTATGGTCCCTGTGAAGCGAGAAATGAAACAGAGAAGAGAATGATACTTCTTCTTCTTCTTCCTCGTTCGCCTTCAAACTTCCCCATTTATGACTCTAATAAAGGCAGTAGTCAACTCAAGGTTCCCGACATCTCCAAACAGTTTTTCGTTGACAGAAGTCATACTCAAAATAGGATTTTATTTGTACATAATTGTTAGCATAATTATAACATAACGAATTTAATTTCAACGTTTGGCTTTAGTTTGTAAGTAAGCTGCATGCGTTTACTTTTTAAAATTGACTACTAACAGGATTTATGAATATATTTTATATATTGCCATATACCGGTTTATAGTCTAGGTCTTTATACATATAAATAATTAGTCGTTCCTCTTCTACTGTGAGGTGTAGAAATTTGGAAGAGAGAGCGCCATACTATCCTATCGGCTGTCTTCCTCCTGGCCTGGTTCCATTCTAGTCCTCGGTCCTTCAGATATTGTCTAATGTTGTCCTCTCAGCGGACTCTGGGTAGTCCTGGAGGTCTGGATCCCTGGCTCTTAGCCTCCTATACCTGCCGTGGCAGCCGATCTTCTCCCTTTCTGCAGACATGGCCAAACCATCTTAGTTGGGATTGTTCTACTTGGGCCTGCAGGGGTTGGGTTATAGAAAGAAGTCTCAATACCTCCCATCTACGGTGTCTACACCACATCCTTGATATTTCATGGAATGGCAAAGTGAGAAATATCGAGGTGTTGTCACGTGCTGGCCTTTAAAGCTTGTTTACCCTGCTTAGATAGCGCAGACTACGCTAGTTTAACCATGTCCGTCGAATAGACGATGGTCGCATTCCCAAAGATATGATATACGGACAACTAGCAGATGACAAAAGAACAGCCGGCCGACCGCACCTGAAGTTCAAAGACAAAAAGGCACTGGAAATTAACACACATTAAACTACCGAATTGAAAAACACACTGTGGCCGAATTAAATTTTTTTCCCATTTTCATCCTGTAGGTGTTTGCACAAAGTAAGCTGTAGTTTTCGTAATTGTTTACAGATTTTTATGAATTACACGTCATTTTTAAGATAAATGAATGTACTATTACAATAAACACCGGTTTTAACTCTAATAGAGGTTGTTGCTATTTAACGGCCCTCCGATGGCCGAGGACTTGCAATATTTTCACAGTTATAACTGCTTGCGCCCCATCTCTATCAAAATCACAATTTCAATCAATGTGCACACCGTTTTCACTCTTGTCCTCGTCGCTAGATCTATCAGTCAATTGTTGAAACACGTTTCTATCCTATTCAGCCGTTAGACGAGATGTACACGCATTTTTTGTAGTCCTATTACTAGTTGCCACGGTAAACAGTTTTACACGATTTGGTAACTAACCCAAAACGCTGAAAAATATGAACATAATATCAATTTTCCAGTGTTCTACAACAACCATGCTTTGGGAATTTGCTTTCCGGTGGCAACATAAAATCTCGAACCAGATCAGAGAGTGTTTCACTACATTTTTCATTCGTTTTATTACTAAAATTAGATTGGCGCTCTGAGCGGCTTGCGGTCCAAATGTGATTATTTTGTGAGCAGCTGACAGCGGCTTGCGGTAGTTAATGTGTTAATCCACCAACCTGGTAGGATGAAGCTGCTGATCCCACCAAATGGCGATGCTCCCTAAGGCGCTACCTCAGATCAGGCGAAAATAAGTTCTCACAACAAGCAGAAGAGACAAGAACATGCCAAAAGGAAGACAAGGAAAATGCAGCTGAGGACTATCACCTTAGGGACGCATTCCCACAGTCAGTTATGGCTGAAGGGGCTACTACTACAACAATAACAACTTCTATACAACTACACAACTATTATTATTATTATTATTATTATGGAGCAAGAATATTGAAATAGTACTTCTCATATATGTTCTATCATTTAGTGTAGGTCAGCGTCAACTGGTGTGCCTGGCCAGGGCATTGTTAAGACACACGAAGATACTTATTCTGGACGAAGCTACGGCTGCTGTTGACATGGAAACAGATGCCGAAATCCAGAAAGCTATCAGAGAATGGTTTGATGATTGTACCGTCCTTGCTATACCTCATCGACTGAATACCATCATGGATTACGACAGGTATTTTTTTTTTCCTCTTCAGAATTGCATAGCTGTGAACTATGTAAGGCAGGTTTTTACAAAACTTTGTGCTGTTTTTATTTAACCCTAAATACAGTTTTTCTTTCAGTCCAGTGAACCATGAAGGTTGGTAATCGATAATCGACCTCTCTGGTGCTTAAAGGGTTATCAAGATTATATTTTAAACTTGAAATCTTCGTGAAACCATACGGAATATCACGTGACATTCTTTTACGTTGGACACAGCGTTATTATCACTCACACTATGTTAGTAACCTCAATGACTTCGTTCTATTTTCGCTTATTTACGCTAAATTAACTCTTTGTCACGATCGTTATTTTCCTTTCTGCTCCGTATAGATTATGGAGCCACCTCTGCAGCTGTGGTCCCCGCGCTTGCATCGAACAATCATATGATTTCGCTGTTGTGGTTTGTGTAGCAATTAGTTTTACATGCTGGGGATCTCAGCCCCATGTATCCTTTTCCAGATGAAGAAAAAATAAAATCTGCAAATCTAATTGTCGAAGTTGTTTCAGCTCTTTGGCGGATTTGTTTTGTCAATCTCTATCTCTCTCTTACACGCTCTTTTGTTTCTCTCTCTCCCCCTCTCTCTCCCCTTCTTTCTCTCTCACTCTCTGTGTCTTCTGTCTCTCTTGTTTTAATTCATAAAATTTTCTTTCGCTCATTCATTTCTTCAGTCTCTCTATGGTTCTCCTAAAGCTTTCTTGTATTCCTTTATTCATTTTCCATGTCTGGTTCTACAACAGTGCAAGTGTCTATCTATTTGTACTTGTGTCGTCACGATGCATGTCTTTTCTCTCATTTATTTTATAGAAAACAATTATGTTACTAATGATCTGAGCTCATAAATTTCTGTTATAAATGTAATATAACTATTTCAGGATCATTGTCATGGATGCTGGAGTCATCTGTGAGTTCGACACACCCAAAAACCTGGTCAACTCCAAGGGAATGTTCTATAGCATGTGCAAAGACGCTGCTCTTGTTTAGCTAAGGCTGTGATTTTTATTTTGAGACCTTTTAATTAGTGCATCCTTTTTTTCATTTTTTGCAGTGTAAATGCAAATAAAGTCTTTTATAACGTCATAGTTTGCACAAATTAATGTGTATATCTTATTTCGATACTGTTCTTCATTTTTGTTATTTAATTCCTATCGTAATCCAGCTTACTCCACCTATACGCTCTGTCGCTATGAATACTTCTGGTATATTATACGTGGCGACCTACATCTGGACCTTGCAAAATCTCGAGCTGACCTCTTCCTCAGTTGCTTTAGTTATGCATGTGTATCATTATGGAATGCTTTAGCCAAGTCTGTGAAAACTAATAATTACACAACATTCAAAAGATATCTGCATTCACACGTAATCTTCATCACGCACTCTGACAACTCTATGTTTTTCTTCTACAATCTTTCCATGAGTATTTGCTTGTAAATTGTTTGACTTTGAATTAAATTTAAATACCTTCTTATTCTCCTTGAATCCTGAGATCCTGAATGACAAAGCAGTCAGTGGCCATCACGCCTAGTGGCGTCTTGTAGGACAGCAACACGCTGTACCCATTTTGCTCGGTCAATGGCCATCCTTCGTGCCTTGCCTCAACTCTAGTTCATGCTTTCAACTTCAGCCTCCATGTTCTCCACCAGGTTGTCTTTGCTCTGCCACTCTTTCACTGTCCTTCTGGGTCCAGCATAGCAGTTCTGACGATGGTGCCAGGGCCCCTTCTATACTATAGGTTTCCATGAATATTTACTTGTAAATGTTATGGCTTTGAATTAAATTTATATATGTACCGTAATTGCTTTATTGCTTCCCCCCCCCCTCTCTCTCTCTCTCTCTCTCTCGATCTCTCGATCTCTCTCTCTCTCTCTCGATCTCTCGATCTCTCGATTTCTCTCTCCGTCTGTCTCTGTGCGCATTTATGTATGTGCGTGACTGTATGTGATCAATTACTAAATGCAATGATATCGTTGATTATTTATTTCTGAAGTTGAGAATGTTTTAACTGTTTTAACTTAAAAACACTTAGAGAATTGTGTTATTGCAGGGCAAACCTCAGAAATGAGGTATCTGAGTGTTGCTGTCATTTTCGACGGAGTCATCTGTCAAGTTATTTGCTTATGTTTGTATCATAAGTATAATTGTGTCTTTACCTGCGATGTCAGGTTGATTAGGGGTTGTCTTCCCTTGTTTATTCATTCATTGTGTTTGACCTTTAGGGTCAGAGGTTGACAGTTCGGCGTAGGCCTATGGGAAGGTTTTTTAAGCGGGAGTGAGATATACTTCCGGGAAGCCGGGAGGTCCTGTTTTTCTGAAGGGACCAAGAGTCCATTGTTTTTCGGGGAGAATCTTCGAAGTAACTGCTATGGCAGTTTTCCCCAGTGAATCTCTGTGCGTCGGGATGACGACAGAATTCCTTGTGATGTTCTGAGGATTCATTTGCCAGGTAATACCGACCTTTATGCATTATTACGCTTTTCGGTGGCAGAACATGTAAAGGATTACCTAGGGTGAACAGCAGCTCACTGATCCGCCATTTCAGAACTTATATATTTGTGCTCGAGGTAGCCATCCAAGACTGTTAGTCTTATATTGTCCAGAAATCCAGTGACGAAGATATATTGTGGGAGCCGCAGATTGGCGGAACTTCTATCTACAATAAGTATTACTGCAGGGTTGATGATAACCTATTTAACAGAAGTACACGGCCGACGTCAGGACGAGGCCTGTGCTTCCGGCTATTATACTACAGCCTGATATGTGCAATTGGCGGGGAGTGCCAAGTTGCACCTGTGTGTCATAGTAACTAAGGCATCTGACGCGTTTAGTCAGAGACGCCAAGGGCGACGCTACGAACTGTCATTATTGAAGAACTTTGCTATTGACCATGCACGTCTATTCTGATGTTTACCTTTTTGAATGCCAAATGTATACCTATCGATGTCAGGTCAGCATGACCTTGTTACACTGACTGTTCCTGTTGATATTATGTGTGTTCCCGTCAATAAATGTCTTGAAACATGCCTGCAGTGTCAAAGCATCCTTGATTACTGCATGTGAGAGTATGGGTTGCAGGATCTACATCTATACGAGCCTAAACACATTCGCGCCTTCATTCGCACCCACACTCAATTCATCATACGCTCGCACTACACATCTAACAACATGTATACTGTCTTGGGCCAGTGATCACCTCAACAAGAAAAAAAGACAGTTACATTTCTGGTGGACCAGTTACGTGGGCTCTTATGATACATTTCTTGTCGCCAATGTGGCCTAGAAACTTACATTTCTGATGGACCAGATCTGTGGGTTTAAAAAGAACAGAGCGAGCATTTGACATTATTGTTGACATTTATGGATCCAGAAATTTACATTCCTGGTTGGCTGTTACATGTATGATGTCTCCAGTTTTGTCGAGAAAGTTACAAGAAGGACAAGTACACATTACACTTCTGATCTGTGGGTCTAAGCTACACACGGGACAGCCGTAACACACAGCGCTAATTCTACACTTGCAAGTTTTGGCTACAACAGGACAGATATAGGTCATCAACGGTTGACCCAAATAAACAGTACGAGCATTTATATTATAATGCTACATAAAGCATAACAAGACAAGTACTGAAGTTAACTACTAGGCATTTGCTACGTGGACCATAACTGCATAGAAGGCGGGTTCCTATTGTAAACAGTACTGCTGGTTGTTACACGTTTCATTCAACAACAGACTTTTCTAGGTCAGAGCATTCAAGCTACATTGTTGGAGGTCAAGTGTCTGTAAACAGTACGTGGAAATTGTAAACATTCAATGTGCAAGCCCTAATTTGAGAAGGTCATAGTAACTTTGGTTCGTGAATACCACTTTATGTTACAGTGGATTTGACGTTCAGTGCGCGTTTGACATTTCGTTTCTGTGTTCGCAAGGAGCAAGGAATTTATTTTAGTTTCAGCTGTGACTGAACTTGTTCTGCAACACATTGAAATTGATTGCTATATTATGTTACTTCTACTGTTTTGTGTATTTTTCTGCGGGTTTTTCGGTTGGTGGGTCTTACGGTAAATATGCCACTTGATCGAGGCTTACTGTAAGCGTTCTGTAGGTGCAAATTTTCTTAATTTGGAAATTTGCTAGTGACAATTGGTCGCTATTGATGTTAGCTGTGATGTAATTGTACTTAACGTTGTTTTTGTAATATTTTGTCTGTTTTTCAGTTTTGATTGTCGATTTGTTTTGTTTGTATTCTGTAGGTCTCTCCTTTCTTGTGTATTTCTCTACACATTTTTGGTTAAAACAGTGTTGCCATTTGTATTGTTTTGTATTTTTGTCTTTGTATTTTTTTTTTGGTTGTACTACATTACTGTCATGCACAGTCTACATACACATACTTGGTCATGTTTTGATATTATTGATAAGGTAGACTCTTCATATAGAGTTTGTTAATAAAATATTATTATATAAGATATTTATACAAGTTCTTTGATAAAAGACTTGTTATCTACAAAGATTGAGACAAGGTGAAATACATATTCAAGTTCTTTATAAAAAAGACTTGTGCCCATAGTGAGTGGGATATAAGGGAATTTTTTTTCCACAGGTACTCAAGTGATTTTTTGGGTACATTATAAACAAGAGGAACATACAAAGTCTTTGTCTAAGACTAAGACAGTAAATAAAGTGAAGTGAGTATACAAGTCTAGCATTTCAGACTTGTCTCCCATTAAAGTGGGATAATTTAATATATTTGCTTCTGCAAGTTTCTGATCTCATTAGACAAGATGTCTACATTGGACTACTTTATTACACAAGGGAGAGCCCTTGATAAGACTGGTCAACAGTTAGAACAATGGGTTGTTGCTCAGTATGACAAAGCATTAGCTGCTGAAGAGAGAAGGGCTGCTGCAGAGGAAAAAAAAACTATGGCTGAAGAGAAGAGATTAGAAAGAGAAGCAGCTGCTGAACAAAAAAGGCTAGACAGAGAAGCTGATATTGCTGCTGAACAAAAGAAATTGCAGATGCAGGTGGAGGAAAGGAGATTTGAAGCTGAACAAAAGAGATTAGACAAAGAAGCTGAACAAAAGAGATTAGACAAAGAAGCTGAACAGAAGAGATTAGACAAAGAAGCTGCTGCAGAGGAGAGGAAAGCTCAAGCTGCTGCAGAGGAGAGGAAAGCTCAAGCTGCTGCAGAGGAGAGGAAAGCTCAAGCTGCTGCAGAGGAGAGGAAAGCTCAAGCTGAGGCTGAAATTAGAAAAATGGAACATGAGGAAAGAAAACAGAAGATGGAACTTGATGAAAAACTCGCAACTTTGGAGTTAGAGAAATTGAAATTGGCGAGTACGGGTGCTCAGCAAACAACTTCGAGTACGACAAGGGAGTTTGTTAGTAGGATTAAATTGCCTCATTTCAATCCTTTAAAGGATGACGTAGCAGATTATCTAGATAGATTCCAATTTTTGTGCGATACGCATAACATAAAAAAGGAAAAATATGTTGAACAACTGATGCCATTTTTTACAGGTGACACAGTGACTACTCTTATGACAATAGACGAACATGAGAGGACTAATTATGATGTTGTCAGGGCAGCATTACTAAAAAAATATCAACTAAAACAAGAAGACTATCGTCTTCGTTTTAGGACAATGTTGCCAGAAAATGGAGTAGATTTCTCTGATTTTGTTACAAAGATACGTCGTACATTTACACGATGGGTTGAGTTGTCTCGGATTGAGAAAACATATGAAGGTCTAATGGACTTATTATTGCGAGATAAGGTTTTGTCATCTGTTAATGATTCTTTTCTTGCATTCCTTCATGAGCGTAAGCCTAAAAACTTAAAAAGAAATGGAGGAATACTGTTGTCAGTATGCCACAGCACATCCCCATGCTACAGTTAGCAATTCTAAAGTGAAAGAAGGGTTGCCAGCTGCTTCGGCAACACCATATGGCCCTAATTTCAAAAAAAAATTTCAGGGTGCTCAACAAAATTGGAATAGGGGAAGTAATCAAAATTACACTCAGAAGCGGAGTAATCCAACACATGATGGTTCTTCGTCTATGCAGTGGAGACAAGATGGTAGTTCTCGTAATTTTAGTGGTAATAATTTGAGACACTTTCGCAAAGGCTATCCAAATAATAACTATTCAAATTTTCGAGGTAATCATTCTCGACGTCAAGATTATGACGATGGTGAATTTAGAAACCGGGATTCAAACCGGAATGATGATTACAATAGACAATATGATAACAATTACAGGGGAAATGATAGTCGAAATAATTACAGGGGAAATGATAGTCGAAATAATTACAGGGGAAATGATAATCGAGGTAGACCTAGGTTTAACAAGAAAAGACCTTACCAACAGGCAAACTCTGCGCAACAAGAGTTTGATGGAGCCTGTAATACAGTAAATGATAGTGGTAACTCTAGGGCTATCACTGGTTGTGCTTTCGATTTTGGGAGAGCAACTGAATGCCCCCAATGCTTAACATTGTTTGACTCATCAACTGTATCTACGCTAAGTTGTGGTCACCCTCTTCCTGCTCTACCTGCTACAGTTGCGCATGATGGGAGAGGATCTCTCATCTTACATAAAGGTCTAATAAATGATAGGCTAGTCTCAGTACTTTTCGATTCGGGATGTACTACCGTCGGGGTTAAGGAGTCTCTGATAGATCCTTGCTGTGCCACTGGAAAAACAATCAAATGTGTTACATTTGGTGGTACTATGGAAAGCTATCCTACTGCTATTATTAGGATTGACACTCCTTTCTTCACAGGAGATGTCCATGCATGTCTTCTTCCTAATCCTATTGCGGATCTTATAATCGGTCGTATTCATGGGGTTAAGGAATGCACCCCGCAACAAATTTCTAGTTGGGAAGAAAAAAACATTCAAACGGTCAATGCAGTGGTGACAAGAGCTCAAGCTCTTAATCCCCCAACTTCATCTGATAATAGTAATGAAGTTGATAGCCAAGACGAGCACTTGGTGATTTCCCATGACTCGTTTGTTAAACGTCAAGAAGAGGATCCTTCTTTGAAGAAATACTTCCTTCTTGCAAAGAAAGGGGATCCCAATCAAAATACGAATCACAAATCGTATATTACTATGAAGAATGGTATATTGGTACGAATGGTACAACACTCGGACAAGTCTATGCATTCGCAAATTCTTGTGCCTAAGTGTATGAGAGCCTTAATTCTTCGGCATGCACACGATTCTCAGTGTGCTGGACACATGGGTTTTTCCAGAACTAAAACTAGAGTCCTTGCGTCATTCTTTTGGCCATTCGTGAATAAAGACATCCGAATTTATTGCCGATCTTGCAAAATTTGTCAAGAGGTCAAGTCTAGGGGTCCGAGACATGCTGCTCCTATTCAGGCTGCAGATATTCCGATTCGGCCGTTTCAGAAAATGGCTATAGACATCATTGGTCCGTTCAAAATTAAGTCAGCCAGAGGACACCAATTTATCCTCACTTGCGTGGACATGTGCACGCGTTGGCCAGAGGCTATTCCTCTGAAGAGCATATCAACTGTCGATATCGCTGATGCTCTTTGGCTCGTATTTTCTCGTCTGGGATTCCCCGGAGAAATACTGTCGGATCACGGCACTCAGTTAATTTCGGACGTTATGTCTCAGGTAATGGCTACGCTAGACATTAAAAGGTCTCTCAGTAGTATTTATCATCCAATGTCCAATGGATTGGTAGAACGTCTTAACAGGACACTAAAGAACTTACTTGGCAAGATAACGGAGGATCATCCTGAAGATTGGGACAGGGTTTTACCTGCAGTCCTCTTTGCCTATAGAGAGGTTCCCAACGAGCATACAGGGTTTTCTCCTTTCGAACTTGTCTTTGGCGCGCAACCGCGCGGGCCAATGTCCTTGTTACACGATTTGATAACTTCCGATAATATTGACGATGATACACAATCGTCATATGAATATGTTATAGCTCTTAGAGAAAAGATTATCGAATCGTGCAGGTTAGCAACTTCATCTTCCGAATTTGCGAAAGAAAAAGCTAGGCGATTTGCTAATAAGAAAAGACGCCTACGTCAACTTTGTCCTGGAGACAAAGCATATGTCTTACTGCCCTCAAGAGAGAATAGACTTCTCATTTCTTGGAAGGGTCCATACACTATAGTCTCGAAAATTTCTGATGTCGACTATATTGTCGATGTGGATGGAAGGCATAAAACCTTCCATATAAATATGCTAACAGAGTTTATTGAACGTCCAGACTATTTACAGCCTATTTTCCAGGCGACGGACGACTCTCCAGTTCAACATGGTCACATCTCATCCCTGTCCGTTATACAGGATGAGGAAACTATTTTTTCTGACGTGAACTTACCTCTTCCTGCGATTCCACTTACTTCAACGGAATCGTGGAGAGACGTTACAGTCTCTTCCAACTTGTCTTTTGAGGAACAGCGTCAAGTATCCTCTACGTTACAATCATATCAGGATGTCCTTACCGACATTCCTGGACACACAGATGTCATAGAACATGACATCATACTTACTGATCGTAATCCGATCAGAGTAAGACCATACCCAATACCTATTCATTTTCAAGCACAAGTCGAGAAAGAATTGGATGAAATGATTCAACTACAAATAATTGAACCATCCACTTCAGCTTATTCTTCGTCGATAGTTATTGTTCGAAAGAAAGACAATAACATACGTCTTTGCGTTGATTATCGCAAATTAAATCAAGTTACGAAGTTCGATGCTGAACCTATGCCGTTATTAGATGATCTACTTATTAGACTTTCTAAAGCTAAATTCTTTACTAAACTAGACTTGTCGAAAGGTTATTGGCAAGTCCCACTGACGGAACACGCCAAACCTCTCACTGCTTTTTCGACACCTAGGGGTCTGTTTCAATGGAATTTTATGCCTTTCGGGCTTATGAACGCCCCAGCGACTTTCGTGCGCATGATGCGACGAATTCTATCAGATCGTGCAGATGTCATTGCATATTTAGACGACATCTGTCTTTTCAGCGATACTTGGGAAGAACACTATGTGGGTCTAAAGGAATTGCTATCTACTCTACGTGAGCATAGTTTGACTGCTAAACCCTCTAAAGCTTTTGTTGGGTTTAGTGAAATTTCCTTCCTAGGTCATCGAGTTGGTCATGGTCTGTTGAAGACAGAGGACCAAAACATTTCAAAGATATTAAATATCTCGGTTCCGAAGACAAAAAAGCAAGTGCGTAGTCTCTTGGGATTGATACAATTCTATGGAAGATTCATTGAGAATCTGTCCTCCATTATGGCACCACTTTCAACGTTATTGAAAAAAGGTTCTCCTAATATGGTGCGTTGGTCCCAAGAATGCCAATCTTCATTGGATCAGGTTAAGAATTTGTTCTCATCTCATCCTATCTTAAGACTACCGACGATTGATAAGACTTTTGTCCTTCGTAGTGATGCCTCTTCCACTGGCATTGGAGCGGCACTAATGCAGGAATATTCAGGAACTCTGCATCCTGTAATGTATATTTCTAGGAAGCTGAATGCGGCAGAAAGGAATTACTCGGTTTTGGACCGTGAATTGTTGGCTATGGTTTGGTCCATTCTTAAGCTACAAAGGTTCCTTCTGGGCGCGCATTTCTTTATGGAAACCGACCAAAAAGCTCTTACGGCTATGCAAAGTAAGGATTTGAAGAGCTCGAGATCTACTCGTTATGCTATTGCTCTTCAGCCTTTCCATTTCACGGTGCGAGCTATCCGTGGTTCGGATAATGTGATGGCGGACATATTGTCTAGATGCCCACATGATTCCAGTTAAATCTTGTGTCCTAGTTTTTCCTGATATATTTTCAGACTTAGGTCTGTCCTTAATATCATAATATGTTGTAATACAAATGTATTTGGATGATGTTTAGATAATTTAACAAATTTCATTTTGTCCATCCATCAGTGATATGTTGCTAAAATAGCATTGACATTTGTATATTGCTATGATTATATTATTTAGTAATGTTTGATATATGATTGGTATTGCCAGCAACTTAGGTTTCTTGAATGGTATCCCTTAGTTTGTTTGGCTTAAAGGAAATATTTTCTCCTATGTTGGGAGATGATTTGTACCCTCTTCTATTGTACCTGATATTAGGTTCATTGTTTGCATGAGCACAGAAGTGATACTGGTGCTATCTTGCTCATGAACATATTAAAAAAAAAAAATTGCATTTTTTTTTTACAGGGGGGTGGTAGTAATGTTGCTGTCATTTTCGACGGAGTCATCTGTCAAGTTATTTGCTTATGTTTGTATCATAAGTATAATTGTGTCTTTACCTGCGATGTCAGGTTGATTAGGGGTTGTCTTCCCTTGTTTATTCATTCATTGTGTTTGACTTTAGGGTCAGAGGTTGACAGTTCGGCGTAGGCCTATGGGAAGGTTTTTTAAGCGGGAGTGAGATATACTTCCGGGAAGCCGGGAGGTCCTGTTTTTCTGAAGGGACCAAGAGTCCATTGTTTTTCGGGGAGAATCTTCGAAGTAACTGCTATGGCAGTTTTCCCCAGTGAATCTCTGTGCGTCGGGATGACGACAGAATTCCTTGTGATGTTCTGAGGATTCATTTGCCAGGTAATACCGACCTTTATGCATTATTACGCTTTTCGGTGGCAGAACATGTAAAGGATTACCTAGGGTGAACAGCAGCTCACTGATCCGCCATTTCAGAACTTATATATTTGTGCTCGAGGTAGCCATCCAAGACTGTTAGTCTTATATTGTCCAGAAATCCAGTGACGAAGATATATTGTGGGAGCCGCAGATTGGCGGAACTTCTATCTACAATAAGTATTACTGCAGGGTTGATGATAACCTATTTAACAGAAGTACACGGCCGACGTCAGGACGAGGCCTGTGCTTCCGGCTATTATACTACAGCCTGATATGTGCAATTGGCGGGGAGTGCCAAGTTGCACCTATGTGTCATAGTAACTAAGGCATCTGACGCGTTTAGTCAGAGACGCCAAGGGCGACGCTACGAACTGTCATTATTGAAGAACTTTGCTATTGACCATGCACGTCTATTCTGATGTTTACCTTTTTGAATGCCAAATGTATACCTATCGATGTCAGGTCAGCATGACCTTGTTACACTGACTGTTCCTGTTGATATTATGTGTGTTCCCGTCAATAAATGTCTTGAAACATGCCTGCAGTGTCAAAGCATCCTTGATTACTGCATGTGAGAGTATGGGTTGCAGGATCTACATCTATACGAGCCTAAACACATTCGCGCCTTCATTCGCACCCACACTCAATTCATCATACGCTCGCACTACACATCTAACAATATGCATACTGTCTTGGGCCAGTGATCACCTCAACAAGAAAAAAAGACAGTTACACTGAGGAAGGTGGTTGAAGTAACAAGAAGAGACATGGTCCGCAACCAGACGATACGTCAAGGCCTAAAATCCCACTCCTGCAGACCCAAGTAGAACAGTCCCAACTAAGATGGTTTGGCCATGTCTGCAGAATGGGAGAAGATCGGCTACCACGACAAGCATGGTAAACTAAGAGCCAGGGATCCAGGCCCCCAGGACGACCCAGAGTCCGCTGGGAGGACAACATTAGACAATCTTTGAAGGACCGAGGACTAGAATGGAACAAGCCAGGAGGAAGACAGCCGATAGGATAGTCTGGCGCTCTCTCTTCCAAACCTCTACACCTCACGGTAGAAGGGGAACGACTAAGTAGGTAAGTAAGTTATTGCAGGGCAGAAATGTAAAAATGCAATAATGTCTATTTGTTTACCCTGATGAAATAAAGATTTCGTTCGATCACTTGTTCTTTGTTTTGTTTATAAAATCAATATTACATTGCTTCAATTCCTCTGTGTGTATTTTTCATTTTCGTATCTGTTTTCAACGATTCTTCTCCGCATAGACAAGGCTGGGAGTTCAGCACGTGGCGATACTCAGTGATAGTTCAAAACACTAGCTTATGACAGGTATCAATATCAGTAAGTAGCGGAGATCGCATGTTGATTCATATCGAAGGTTCCACGGAACAAGGTTCCCAATTTGACTTTTTTAGACCCCAAAGTCCAGAAATTTGGCTTTTAGGAGATCGTTTGGCGTAGGAAACTTCATTTGGCTTTTTTCTTTGCAAGTCAAAATTGCTTGTTTGTTTTGATATTAATGACAGCAAGAGCAATAAGAATGTTATCATTATAAAAGAATCTAATGATATTTCAGCAGGAAAAAAAAACTTGTATGTGTTAATTTTTTGAGTGACAGGACAAATACAATTTAACTGGAATGCTTGGCTTAACTCCTGGGCGAGAGGCTAGAAGAAAGAAATACTCAATTTGATGTGAAAAGAATTTACAAGATGTGCACAGTCTTACGAACTGCATCGGTGTTGTATCTGTTGGTACACCAGCCATGGTTGGTTGTACACCTCCGCGTGGTCTTCTTTGAAAGATATCTCTGCTCACTGTGTGTAGCTTATATGTATCTGCCATTCACTTACATTTTACATTCAACATGCAGTATCCATAATATCATCAAATGCTGGAATTTATTTGACATAAACACCTCCCTGGTTTTGTCATAGTGAGTTATAATAATAATAATAATAATAATAGCCCCTTCAGTCATAACTGACTATGGGAATGCGGACCTGAGGTGACAGCCCTCAGCTGCTTATTTTCCTGGTGCTCCTTTCGACGTTTTCTCCTCACCTCTGCTTCTTGTGTGAGCCTCTCTTCGCCCAATCTGAGGTGGCGCCGTAAATAGCATCGCCACTTAGTGCGATCGGCAGCTTCATCCTCCCATGTTGCTGGATCCATGTCCAGTGCCCTCATATCTCTCTTGCACACATCTTTGAACCTCTGCTGTGGTCGCCCAACTGTTCTCTTGCCATCTGCTAATTGTCCGTAGAAGATATCTTTTGGGATGCGACCATCATCCATGCTGCGAACATGGCCAAGCCAGCGAAGTCTGCGCTGTCTAAGAAGCGTATACATACTTTGAAGGCCAGCACGTGACAACATCTCGATATTTGTCACTTTATCTTTCCACGAGATGCCGAGGATGCGGCGTAGACACCGCAAATGGAAGGTATTGAGCCTTCTTTCTTGCTTAGCATAGGTCGTCCAGGTCTCGCTGCCATAAAGGAGTGTGCTGGTGACGCAGGCATTATATACCGCAGCTTTGGTCTTCATTGTGAGTTTAGAGTTTCCCCAAACACGCGATGTGAGGCGGGCAAAGGTAGCTGCAGCTTTGCCAATGCGGCTGTCGATTTCTGTATCCAGTGAGAGTTTGTCATTGATGGTAGACCCTAGGTATGTGAAGTGGTGCACCACTGCCAATTCATAGTTATCGATAGTGATAACTGGTGCAGCACCCACATCCTGACTCAGCACATTCGTTTTCTTTAGACTTATTGTGAGGCCAAAGTCCTTGCATGCTTTAGTGAAGCGATTCATCAAGCTCTGAAGCTCCTGTTGGCTTTGAGTGACGACTGCAGCATCGTCAGCGAACAACAAGTCTCTTATAGTGACCCTTCTGATTTTTGTTTTTGCCTTTTAGCCTTGAAAGATTAAACAGACGGCCATCTGACCTAGTGTGAAGGCATATTCCTTCAGTTGCATCTCTGAATGCATGTTTCAAGAGTAAGGCAAAGAAGATTCCGAAGAGGGTCGGAGCCAGAACACAGCCTTGTTTAACGCCACTTCGTATATCAAAGGGCTGTGACGTGCTTCCAGCATATTGGACTGTTCCCTTCATGCCGTCATGGAATGACTTTATCATTTCCAGCATTTTAGAAGGGCAGCCTATTTTCAGGAGGATTTTAAAGAGTCCATCCCTACTAACCAGGTCGAATGCTTTTGTGAGGTCTATAAAGGCGATATATAATGGTCTTTTCTGCTCTCTTGATTTTTCCTGAAGCTGGCGGAGAGAGAAGATCATGTCTGTTGTTGATCTGCCAGCTCGGAATCAACACTGTGACTCTTGATATATGTAGTGGGTTTGATGGTATTGTATGGTGGTGATGGTAAAATTTAGTTTTCAATCGTACGCTCTGTAAGTGTCAGTCTGTGAAGCAGTGTACAGAGTTGTTGAGATCAGGCATGCTCCATGTTTACCCAGCGGTAAATGGGTAACTCACCCTAGTCCTGAGTTAGGGAAGGCAAAGGCAGCTGTAAATAGTCGTTTCCCTCTAAGGCTCCAGGGGAAGCAGGCCCTAAGCTTGGTCACTTCAACCGACGCAGGATGGTGTATGTATGGAGTAGACGTGTAGACTGTGATCAACGCGAATGGTGTACTGTTCGTGTTCTGACCAATCTAATCACTCATACACTTGTGTCTACAAGGCACCAATGCAGACTGCTGGAATCTTTGTTTACACAATTTATTCAGACGTACACACTGGGACATAACGAGTACATCATGGGTATGTTGACACATCAATTTGTAGGTATACACAGCAGATCCGAAATCATGACACATTCATAAATAATGGGTAGTACATCAAAAGTTCAATGTCATGATACATTATGGCCGCATCCCCTATCTGACTAAACGCGTCAGTGAAGGCAGATCGGTAAATAACTAAAGTTACTTGACGTCCATAGTTTGTAGTATATTATGAAACCACGAAAGAGGGGGTTTCTAGCAAGATTGAGATCTCCCTGTCACTGTCCGATAATAGGATAAATAATCTGTTCTCTTGGCAGTGATCAAAACATATGATGACCGAAATCTAACATGGCCGCCTCCCTGAGTTGTCGTTCACTCACTCATAGGAAGGAGAATATAAGCCAGAGTTAATTTATAATGGGTATATAAATGATTTCATAAATGTTTCCATACAGCTCTACGGTGATCAGGTTAATTCACGTAGCCATAACCGCTGCAGGAAAGTCTGTCATCTTCGTCGATACAAAACACGACCCTAGCGATACGAAGCACAATGTTCCATCTAGGTCTAACCGACATGAGATCATCAAAATAGGGTCTGGCAATACATGGAGTCCGAATTATACATTGTACCGTACCTTAGGAGAGTCTCTAACATAAACTCTAGTAGAGACACAATCTCCTATAGAAGAAAACCACTTCATAACTAAGTTTTCCTTAAGAATCTACCAGCCCTTTGAAAAATGCGTACCCGCCATTATCACGGTACATCGGAACTCATCACGACTTGTCAAGACAACTCATACTTCCGCTAGAGCGGAATAACAAGAATCTAGTCCCGCCTACCCATCCAAAATATACAATATAGGACTGATTCTACTTGTACTAATAATATGTAATACATATGAATTCAGGCCATAAACATAATAAGCAAATTAATCTATTTTCTGGCCCTAAAAAATAAGTACAAACATAAGAGCAATATCCGTGCGCCGGATCAATATCAAGAACGATTACTCCTATAATCAAAAGTGTGAATCAAACATGGATTACCTCGCTTTACCCATATTAAATAGCCATATCGATTTTTGTAATATGTGCGTCAAAATATGCACGCAACAGATTACCACACCCCTCGGGAAAAAAAAATGGTACTTTTTTTTTTTTGAAATACATCTAGGAGCAACATACAATAGGCTCACAACGCACCAATAACAATGCGCAGATGATAAGCATAAGTTTTATGACCTTAGAGAAGGTACTTCTCTAAGTATTAATATTTCCAGAGAGGTGTCACCAACGCATACTACAATATTAGCAATGACACAATTTCCACATTAGTTTATACATAAATTTCATCTAAGATATCTTAACATCATGATCATCAAAGACGAAAAACATTGAAAGATCAGCGGTGAATAAATATCAATGAACCGCTAAGTAGTGTTACAATCAATATATGATATATTACATATGTGTACACATTTCAACATAGAAACAACTGTATCAAAGTTGTATAACAGTTATGAATCATGTGGGCATCTAGACAAAATATCTGCCATCACATTTTCTGACCCACGGATAGCTCGCACCGAAAAATGAAATGGCTGTAGAGCAATCGCGTATCGCGTTGATCTCGCGCTCTTCAGATTTTTACTCTGAATAGCCGTAAGAGCTTTCTGGTCAGTTTCCACAATGAAATGCGCGCCCAGAAGAAATCTTTGCAGTTTAAGGATTGACCAAACCATAGCCAATAATTCACGGTCTAGGACCGAGTAATTCTTCTCTGCGGCATTTAATTTCCGAGAAATATACATCACAGGATGCAGAGTTCCAGAGTACTCTTGCATTAGTGCAGCTCCAATCCCGGTGGATGAAGCGTCACTACGAAGAATAAATGTCTTATCCTTAGAAGGCAATACTAGGATAGGTGAAGTAGAAAACATAGTTTTAACCTTATCCAAAGAGGATTGACATTCTTGAGTCCAATGGACTACATTAGGAGACCCTTTCTTTAGCAAGGAAGAAAGAGGTGACATAATGGAGGACAGATTCGGAATGAATCGTCCATAAAATTGTATTAGACCTAAGAGACTTCGTACTTGCTTTTTAGTCTTAGGAATAGAAATGTTAAGTATCTTACTTGTATTATGGTCTTCTGTTTTTAGGAACCCATGACCAACACGGTGTCCTAAGAAAGATATTTCGCTAAAACCAATACATGCTTTCGATGGTTTCGCTGTCAGGTTATGCTCGCGTAAGATAGACAATAGTTCATTTATACCATTATAGTGATCGTTCCAAGTATCACTGAAAAGACAGATGTCATCAAGATACGCAATGACATCTGAGCGATGAGATAGGATTCGACGCATCATGCGTACAAATGTTGCAGGGGCGTTCATAAGACCGAAAGGCATGAAATTCCATTGGAATAGACCCCTAGGCGTCGAAAAAGCAGTAAACGGTTTGGCGTGTTCGGATAGTGGAACTTGCCAATATCCCTTAGACAAATCGAGTTTAGTAACGAAATGAGAATTCGATAGTCTCGTAAGTAGCTCTTCTAGTAAAGGCATAGGTTCAGCATCAAATTTAGTCACTTGATTCAATTTGCGATAATCCACGCAAAGACGTATGTTATTGTCTTTTTTTCGTACTATAACCATCGGCGAAGAATATGCTGATGTGGATGGTTCAATAATTTTTAACTCTATCATCTCATCTAACTCTTTCTCTACCTGTGCTTGAAAATGTATCGGGATAGGATACGGTCTGACTCTTATAGGACTATGGTCAGTAAGAATAATGTCATGTTGAATGACATCAGTTTGACCAGGAATGTCAGTAAGGACATCCTGAAATTGTTCTAACATAGTAGAAACTTGTTTCTGCTCTCCTGGAGATAATTCTGGAGAAATTGCAACATCTTTCCATGATTCATTAGAGTGAAGAGGAATCATTGGAAAAGGTAAATTTACATCCGAGAAACTCGTTTCCTCATCCTGTATTACTGACAGAGATGAGTACTGTCCATGTTGGACTGGAAAATCGTCCGTTGCCTGGAAAACAGGTTGTAAATAATCAGGACGTTCATGGAATTCCGTGAGCATGTTGATGTGGAAGGTTTTACGCTTCCCGTCAATATCGACGATATAGTCAACATCGGAAACTTTTGATATTATATCGTACGGACCTTTCCAAGAAATGAGAAGTCTATTTTCCCTACAAGGTAGCAAGACAAATGCTTTGTCACCTGGACAAAGTTGTCGCAAACATCTCTTTTTATTGGCAAATTCCCTTGCCTTCTGTTTCGCAAATTCAGAAGAAGCAGTTGCCAATTTGCATGCTTCAATAATCTTGTGTCTAAGTGCGATGACATATTCATAAGAGGATTTTGTGTCATCGACAATATTATCAGCAGTTATAAGATCATGAAGTAAGGACATAGGACCTCGCGGTTTCGCGCCAAAGACAAGTTCAAAGGGAGAAAATCCTGTATGTTCGTTGGCGACCTCTCTATATGCAAAGAGAGCCGCGGGTAAAACCCTATCCCAATCCTGAGGATGATCTTCTGTTATCTTACCTAGTAGGTTTTTCAGAGTTCTATTCAAACGTTCCACCATCCCATTGGACATAGGATGATAAATACTACTCAGCGATCTCTCTATCTTAAGAGTCGACATTACTTGAGACATGGTATCCGATATGAGTTGGGTACCATGGTCGGATAATATTTCTGCTGGAAACCCAGACGAGAAAATATTAACCAAAGAGCATCTGCGACATCAGCAGTAGTTATGTTCTTTAGAGGAACAGCCTCCGGCCAACGTGTGCACATATCAACACACGTCAAAATAAATTGGTGTCCTCTAGCAGACTTTATCTTAAATGGACCAATGATGTCTATCGCCATTTTTTGAAATGGCCGAATGGGAATGTCTGCAGCCTGAATAGGTGCATCATGGCGTGGACCTCTGGATTTAATCTCTTGACATACTTTACAAGATCGACAATAGATTCGTATGTCCTTATTCACAGCAGGCCAAAAGAAAGATTGAAGAACTCTAGCTTTAGTACGGGAAAAACCCATATGTCCAGCACACTGCGAATCATGAGCGTGCTGTAAGATTTTAACTCTCATATTTTTAGGCACAAGGATTTGAGAATGAATGGACTTAGCGGAGTCTTGTACCATACGTACAAGTACGCCATTCTTCATCGTAATCCAAGATTTACGATTTGTATCCTTATTCGGATCACCTTTTGTTGCCAGAGTAAAGAATTTCTTTAGAGTAGGATCATCTTCCTGCTGTTTGATAAAGGAATCATGGGAAATCTCCAAGGGATCATCTTGGATCTGCGCATCATTATCTTCAGAATGTGAAGATTGTGGCATATTAAGAGCTTGAGCCCTAGTGATTACTGCATTAGCAGATTGCATATTAACATTTTCCCAATTAGAAATTTGCTGTGGAGTGCATTCTTTCACTCCATGAATGCGACCGATGATAAGATCAGCGATCGGATTCGGCAAGAGACATGCTTGCACCTCTCCTGTAAAGAAAGGCGTAGCAATATTGATAATGGCAGTGGAGTACTTCTCCAATGTGCCACCAAATGTTACACATTTGACTATATTGCCTGTAGCTCGAGAAGGATTTACGAGTGATTGCCTCACTCCAATGGTAGTGCACCCCGAGTCGAAAAGAATTGATACCGGAGTACCATCTATTAGGCCCCTATTAAAGACAAGAGCACCCCTTCCATTATGCGCGATTGACGCATGGAGAGCGGGAAGCGGGTGACCGCAGCTTAAAGTAGAAACTGTGGTTGGATCGAATAATGTTTTGCATTGCGAACACTCAGATGCTCTAGCAAAATCGAAAGCGGAATTTGCTACACTATTGGAGTCTTTTTTATCATTATTCTGATTATCGGTGTCGTGGAACTCCTGTTGTGCAGAGTTAGCCTGGTAATACGATTTACCATGTCTTTTGTGTTGTGATCTACCTCGGTTATAATTGTCTCTATAATTATTATTTCCTCTGTTATAACCCCTATTTGGGTTTGAATCATAATATTCATGATCATAATCATCACGCTCATTATATTGAGTATCCCTGTAATATTGTTTCTTTTGTCTCCATGAAGCACTTGGGTAGTTCCTATAGCTACTCCCTTTCCGAGAATTTCTAACATTATGGGTACCCCTCGCGTGTCGAGGACTATCAGCCCGATTCCAGTTCTTCAAAGAAGAACTCTGATTTGAGTGGTTATCTTGGTTTTGATACTTATTCCAATTAACCTTTTTATCAAATTTATTTTTAGCTCCTTGGAATTTGTGTGAGTAATTCTGATTATATTCTGTTGCCGAAGCAACTGGCATACTCTCTTTAATGTTAGAGTTACTAAGAATCATGTCAGGGTGTGCCGTGGCATACTGGTCACAATATTCTTCCATTTGCTTTAATGTACTAGGTTTACGCTCATGTAAGAACTCTAGGAATGATTTATTTACAGAAGACATGACCTTGTCTCTTAGCAATAAATCCGTAAGACCATCAAATGTTTTCTCTGTTTTGGATAATTCAATCCATCGTGAAAGTGTAATTCGTGCTTTTGAGATGAATTCTGAGAATTCTACACCTACCTCAGGTCTCATTGTTTTAAACAAAAGACGATAACCTTCCTCAGACAGCTGATATCTCTTTATCAAAGCTGCCCTAACAGCATCATAATTATCCTTGTCGGCCTCTTCAACAAAATATAACTTACTCAGAGACTCCCCTTTTAGATTTTCAGACAACTGATTCACATACTGTGATTTGTCAACATTATGAGCTCGACAAGCCCGTTCAAATCTAGAAAGCCAAAATGTTATGTCATCACTGGTAGGGTTGAACGCTGGTACCTTGACCTTGTACACAAAGGGTTTACCATTACCACCAGATGCCTGATTAACATTACTCATATATGTCAATTTTAATTTCTCTAATTCAAACTCATGTTCTCTTATTGCTTTTCTCTCTTCTGCTTCTCTATCTAATCTTTTCTGTTCTGCAGCAGCATCTAATTTTTTCTGTTCTGCAGCAGCATCTAATTTTTTCTATTCTGCAGCAGCATCTAATTTTTTCTGTTCTGCAGCAGCATCTAATTTTTTCTTTTCTGCAGCAGCATCTAATTTTTTTTGTTCTGCAGCAGCATCTAATTTCTTCTGTTCTGCATCAAATCTCCTATCCTCCATTTGCATCTGCAATTTCTTTAGTTCAGCAGCAATATCAGCTTCTTTTTCTAATCTTTTTTCTTCAGCCAGAGCTTTTCTCTCTTCAGCAGCAGCTTCTCTTTCTAATCTTTTCTCTTCAGCCAGAGTTTTTTTCTCTTCAGCAGCAGCTTCTCTTTCTAATCTTTTCTCTTCAGCCAGAGTTTTTTTCTCTTCAGCAGCAGCTTTTCTCTCTTCTGCAGCTAATGCTTTGTCATATTGAGCAACAGCCCATTGTTCTAAGTCTTTCCCAGTTTTATCAAGGGATTTTCCTTGTGCAATAAAATAATCTAATGTAGACATCTTGTCTTCTTAAATCAGAAACCTGAAAAAGTAAATAAATTACCCTATTTCACTTTAATGGGAGACAAGTCTATACCATAGACTTAGTCTTAGTGAAAAACTTGTATGGTTATTTTGTTTATCATATAACCAATGATAACTTGAGTACCTGTGGACAACAATAACTGTATCTCAAATACTGTGGGAGACAAGCCTTACAAAGGTCTTGTATACCCCAATGTAATCAAAGATCACTTGGGTACCTGTAGAAAATAATCATAAAGTACTGATCTGTACTATACTATCAGTGTATACCACTATAACTTCTATGTCATATGTCAACTAAAGACATTACAAAGGACAAACAAGAAAAGACAATATGAACACATTTGCAGAGATCAAATTAAATTAAATAGGAAAAATGAAAAAAAATGATCACAGAAACCGTGATGATAACTGCAATAAGATAACAAGACAAATAACGCCACAGTGTATAAACATAAGGGTGTAAAAAACTGAAATGAAAGGAAAGATGAGACCTACAATTATACAAACAAATCAAACAAAAATAAAGAACAGAAAAAATGTTACAAATACAAATATGAAACAGTCGTCACAACTAACCAAATATTTGCAAACTATGTTGCATGCAAATTTCAATTAAGAAATTGCTCCCTATAGAACGCCAGAACAAGACCAATATCACTCGGTATTTCCTGTTCTAGTCACCTCCCATCCAGGCCCGCAACATATAAACACCTACACATATAAACAAATAACATGTAAACATAAATAGCATATAGCATACAATATAATTTATATCATGAATGGAATGTGTTGCAGGTATAGTGTTGTAAAGCAGGCACAGTTTATTTTAATACTAATAACTTGCCACTTTATTGAGTAATAGATTTAATTTTAAACTATTACACAGTTCAATTTTTTTTTCTTTGTTGAGCATATGAAGATCCAACGATGAACTATGCAATTTATGTTCAACAACACTGTGATTCTTCTGTACGTTGAGAAATGTCAACAATACTGCTCCAGATATTTTCTACACTTGATACAACTGTCCTGTGTAATACCGTCTGTACAGCGAAAAACTGTCAACAAGCGCTGACCTAGATACAGCATCCTATCGGTAATACAGGTCAAGCTGACATCGACTGTATAGCTGTCCTACTGGTGTTGATGTGGTCAAACAAATGTTCTTTCAACTGTAAACTGTGATTCTCAACACAAAACTGCGTAGGCTGGACCCAGGAATCTGGTTCACCACTGTAAAATTTAGTTTTCAATCGTACGCTCTGTAAGTGTCAGTCTGTGAAGCAGTGTACAGAGTTGTTGAGATCAGGCATGCTCCATGTTTACCCAGACTAAGGGAGCTGGAATTACAAGGCCAGGCTCCTGAAAATGGTGCCAGCCCTTTTGCCTCAGATGCTACGCCTAGTCTGGGAGCCTCAAACTCAGCTATGGGGTTTCATTTAGACCATTTTGTTGAAAAAGACGATGACATAGAGGGGTACCTAGGACGTTTTGAGTTATTAGCTACTACATATGGGTTAGAGAGAGAGAGGTGGAGTTTAAAGCTATCACAGGGACTGAGAGGTACTTCTTATGAAGTATTTGCTAAAATGAACAGGGAAGACCAAGACAATTATGACATGTTAAAGCAGGCTTTGTTATTGAGGTACGAAAAAAATGGGGAATTTTATCGTAAGAAATTTAGAAATGCCAAACTGTTGTCTGGGGAGACATACCACCAATTCTCTGCCAGACTAGAAACCTATTTGGAGAAATGGACGGCTCTGGGGAAGACCCAAGATCTTAAAGAAATGATCATGATTGAGCAATTGAGAGAGTCCATGGCTCCAGACATGAGAAAATTTCTCATGGAACAAGGTGCAGAGAAGTTGGGGGAGGTTTTAAATGTTGCTGAGAGGTATCAGGCAGCCCAGGCAGAGGTAAGTAGTGCTAAAAAGAAGCACATAGACAATTTTAAAGCTCCACAGCAATTTAATAAATTTGATAATAGAGAGCAGGGAAATAAAGGTAGGACAAACTTTGAGCGGCCAAGAAATGACTATCGCGACAGAAACTCACAGTTCAATGACCAAAAGTTCAATGAAAGAAAACCGTTGAACCAAGGAAAAAGATGGTGTAAATGGTGCAAGAAGGATAACCATAACACCGAATTTTGTAGAAGGAAACCTTCAAACATTGCTGCAATGAAGTCGGGGACGCAAAGATTAAAGGTTAATCCTAATGGACAACAGGAACCTTATCACCCCCCAGTTTGTGAGGATGTTATTTGTAATGGGGTCACCATAAGGTGCCTTTATGATACAGGTTTGGATTATGATTCAGTTGTGAAGTCTAGCCTAGTGGACCCAAGTCAGTATACCACAGAAACAGTGGAAATACAAGGGGCGACTAAGGACATACCACTCATGACACTTCCCATCGCAAGGATAACGGTGAAAACTCGCTATGTGGAAGGAGAAATCAGAGCAGCAGTGATAGATGAACCAATCTACCCTCTGATATTGGGGTGTAGATACGTCTTCTTGGGGAATCCCGAGAAACCTGTGATCATGGCGACAGTGCAGACCAGGTCACAGAAGAAGGAGGAAGAAGGTGAACCTATAAATGCTCATCCAGAGGAGATGAGGAAGGCGCAGGCTGAGGATAGGACACTCAAGCCCTGTTTTAAAAAATTGCCCAAATGCCACACACCTCCGAGCAAGGGGGAATATTTCATGAAGAACAAACTCTTATACAGGAAGGCCGGAACTGGAACAAATGGTCACAACCAGCTGGTTCTTCCCACTTCATATAGAGATAAAGTGATGGAACTCGGGCATGCGATTCCCTTCAGTGGTCACATGGGGATCAGCGCCACAGGACAGCGTATAGCTTGTCATTACTTCTGGCCAGGGATAACGGAGGATATAAAAAGATATGTCAAATCCTGCCCAGAATGTCAAAGGGTAGCTCCAAAGCACTGGACTGCTCCTGCAACTCTAGGGGAAATGCCCATAGTGGGAACACCTTTTGAGAGGGTTGCAGTGGATATTGTAGGACCTCTCACTCGGACCAAGAGGAGGAACAGTTACATCCTTACTCTGGTGGACACTTGTTCTATGTGGGGAGAGGCGGTAGCCCTGCCATCAATTGATTCAAAACATGTAGCAGAGGCACTACTTACAATATTTACCCGATTAGGATTCCCGCATCAAATCTTGACGGATAATGGTTCTCAGTTCAAGGGGAAACTAACGGAAGAAGTTTTTAAGCTATTTCAAGCCAGACACTTTCATTGTAGTCCGTACCATCCACAAGGGAACGGCCAGGTAGAGAGGTTCAACGGGACTCTCATTTCTATCCTGAGAAAGCTGGCACACGAAAAACCGGATCTGTGGGATCAATTCCTGCCCGCCGCATTGTTTGCGTACCGGGAGGTACCACATAGTTCAACCGGGATGGCTCCCGCAACTCTGCTATTTGGGAGGCCAATAAAAGGTCCATTAGAAGCCCTATTAAGGACCTGGACAGATGAGAAGGCGGAAGAGACTGTTACCTCATCTTATCAATACGTGAACGAACTGACCACTCGTTTGAAAGCTGGATGGAAACTGGCAAATGATAATTTGAAACAAGCCAGGAAGAAACATGCAGCATATTTTAATAGGAAGGCAAAGGACAGGGAACTGGCAGTCGGAGAGAAGGTGCTGCTTCTACTACCCGGAAGCCAGAATAAATTACAAATTGGTTGGCAAGGTCCATATACGGTTCTAGAGAAGGTGTCTAGAACAAACTATAAAATTGACAAAAAGGGGAAGGAGAAAGTTTATCATGTAAACCTGTTAAAGAAGTATCTGGACAGACCACTCCAGGAAAGCACCCCCTTATTGACCTTGGCTATTGCAACCCAGATGCAAAAGGAACCACTCACCTCACATGAATACCCATTACATCCTTGTGAAACAGCAGCACAGGTAAAAGTCAGTAAGCACCTGACTAAAAACCAGAGGGAGAGAGTTCAACAGGTTCTGGAGGAACATACAGATGTATTAACAGATAAACCAGGCCATACAAATTTGCTACAGTATGACATGAAACTGGTAGACTCAAACCCAATCTGTATGAGAGCCTATTCTATTCCGTTCGCGAAGGAGAAGGCATTGAAGGAAGAAATAGATTATTTGTTGAAGGAGGGGATTATTTCGCACAGTGAATCATCTTTTAGTTCTAGTGTCGTTTTGTTGAGAAAACCGTCTGGGGAACACAGACTGTGCATAGATTACAGGAAACTGAATGCTGTCACAGAAGGACAAGTGGATCCATTACCAGACACAAAACAGTTATTTGCCAGACTGAACAAGGCAAAATACTTTTCAAAGGTGGATCTTAGTAAAGGCTATTACCAGATCCCAGTGAAGCCTGAAGTGAGACCTTATTTGGCTTTTAGGACTTCGGATGGACATTATGAATTCAATATGCTACCATTCGGACTGAAAAATGCTCCGAGTGTGTTTTCAAGGATGATGCGCAAATTGTTGGATCCCCTGAATAACCCATGTATCACGAATTTCATGGATGATATTCTCGTCGCCACAGAGACATTTGAAGAACACATTGAAGCTCTGGAAATGTTGTTTGATAGACTTCGGGAGGCGAACTTAACTGCTAGGCCAACAAAATGTTGTATTGGATGCAAAGAGTTGGAATTCTTGGGACACACTGTATATCAGGGTAATATGACCCCTGATCCTAAGAACTTGGAAAAACTGCAGAGAGCACCTAGGCCACAAACAAAAAAGGACGTGCGATCATTCGTGTCGTTATGCGGATTTTATCAGAAATACATCAAAAATTTTAACGCTATTTGTGCTCCTCTGACTGATCTGACTCGCAAGGGACTTCCAGATAAAATTATTTGGACTGCACAATGTGAACTAGCGTTCCAAGAGTTAAAGGAAAAACTCACTAGCAAGCCTATTCTCAAACTGCCTGATTTGACACAGGACTTTGTCTTAAGAACCGATGCAAGTAATGTAGGACTCGGAGGGGCTTTGTTGCAAAGATCATCTTCACCTGATGGGGAACTGAAACCAGTCGCTTATGCAAGCCGCAAATTGAATAAGGCGGAACAAGGATACTCCACAAGCGAAAAAGAATGTTTAGCGTTAATCTGGGCAATAAAGAAGTTTCAAATCTATCTGTATGGTAGGACTTTTGTGGTGGAGACGGACCATCAGCCTCTCGTATTCTTATCTCAGGCTAAGCATGAAAACGCAAGATTGCTGAGGTGGTCTTTATTGCTTCAACCTTATCAGTTTAGTATCCAATATATCCCAGGCAAATTGAATGTCGGTGCAGATTTCCTCAGTCGGCACCCCTGTGATCAAAATTAGAGTAGTGGCAGACGTGAGGAGTAATTTTACCTATGTGTATCGCTGGTTTTGGAACTTGCCATAGGCATGTTTTCAAGTGGGGAGATGTGTCGTAAAATTAACAGAGATACAACGTTAAAATACCTCCAAAGATAACATGTAAGGATAAAAACATAATGCGTAGGCTGCTGATAGTACATGATCGCCTTGACCGCGGGTCATCACCCTCCATAAAAATTGACTTGCTAGACGGGAAGTCAAAACGGTTACCATTTGAACGGGATGAAAACGGCGGATCAAAAGAAAAAAAATATGACTGAAAAATTGCGTGAGACTAGCAAGGCTAAGGAGACGCGATTGGGGGGGGAAAGGAAAAATTCACGTCCCCAAATTGACACGAGGTACGGAAAGGGACGCTTATGCGATACCAAGCCTTTGATTTGAATTCAGCGGCTAAACGCAGATGCTTGAAATATTACAAAATTTAAAAAGTAACTTTTTCTTAATATTAATGTTAGGAATATAAAAATTAGCTGGCCGGATGGCCCATTCTGAGCAGTGAAATAATATACTTTCATTTATACAGACGGACAGATAATAAGAAAGATAATGACAAAAGACGGGGTTGTTCACATCAGCGAAAGACTGCATTGAATCAAACATGCCACTATTTGCACAAAAATCGCGACCTTGAGACGCAAGTGTTCAAATCTAGTTAGAATGAAAGAGAAGGGGAATTGGTGGAAGCTGTGGCTAAAAATAACTTTTAAGACAAAATTGTGGAGGGGAGAAAGGTTGGTTCAAAAAATCAAGTACGTGATTGTGAAAACGCAAGTAGAGACGGACAGACTAATAGATAAAAATCCATACTTGACTGAAGCATGACTGAAATGACTTTAGTGTAGGAAATTTGAATTGAAAAAAACCAAGGCAGTGATTGGCCACAGACAATCATATTATCGGCGCTCAGACGCGCATTTGGGGCCATTCCTCAATAGTTGTCCAGTGATAGACACAGTAAATTTAAAGTGTGGTGATTTCCAAATGAAATAAATTGAAATAAGTTCAGGGACGCCATACTATAGCCAGCAGCTCAGCTGAGTTTTGCTAGCATTTCTGTGTTCTTTATTCATAATCTGGTAAGATTGAAATTATTTCTTTGTATATTTTGAATATTGTTTAATGTTTCGAGTGATTTGATACTGCCATATCGAAATCTAGCCTTACAAACAAGTAAGGATTTGCTCTAGACCCCCCGCCCTAGTTCAGGGTCTAGGGACAAACAATATACATAAACTCCAGCAAGGGTTAGGAAGGACAGATCAAGTGTTGAGAACAATGAAACATATTACCTATCCTATTTTAGGGCAGGAAACTAATGAACCTATTTCAGAATCTGTAGTCTGGGAGGACTTATCCGATGTGAAACCAACATGGTAAAATGTGCTGTATGGTCAGAGAGATCTGACCTGTCTATATGTTGTTGTTGTGTAGTGTGTGTCCAGTCATGGTTAGAGAATGGAATTTGACACATAAATAATACTTTGATTGCAGAGCTGTGAGTTTCAGTTGGCACCCAAGCGGTGTCGAATGAGTTGGTGATTTTACACGAGTGGATCCGTGCAGTAACGTTGTGTCAGAGCATTTTCTTATTGCCCCCAAGCACGGAGAGGTGGGGCCACCATAAGTCTTATATTGCCCCCAAGCACGGAGAGGTGGGGCCACCAGATCTCAGCACCAGAGCTACCTATTCAAAGTTGAGTGAGCCTCTGGTCTGCTGGAAATTCACCAACTCCATTTAGTTACTAACAATCCCATAAAATTCCTGCCATTACTGGACAATGTGTAGTCACTATAGATCGGGAGTGATGAGGCCACTCCAACAGCCCAACCATTAACTATCCTCCCAATTAGATGACTGCTATAAACATTAATAAAACTAAATAGTCTAGTAACATACATATGTACACCCTTGCATTTATTATGTAATATTCCATGCATTTCTATTAAAATTTTTACACACTTGAGTTAGTTCAGTGTATTATAACATTTGTTAATATTATTAGACTTCTTAAATATCTGTGTGTGTGTCTATAAACTATCACACCACATTACATATCATTACCCTAGACATTTAACGTAGCCACATTCATTAGAAAAAAAAAAGATAAGTGTGAGGTCGTAGTGGTAGCGAGAAGGGCCTTCTGACAATTCACAGTTACATATTATCTCAGGAGCCTTCACAGCTGACCTCATGCATCACACGTAGTACTATCACCATCATATAATACCATCAAACCCACTACATCCCGTTCAATATATTTATCACATTCAGTCGTTACATGTTGAATTAAAATCTGACCATCCATTCCCATCTCCTTTGCCGACAGCAAAGCAGCTGATCGGAATTTTGCCAGCTCCGCCATACTTTTTAGACAATCCAATAATATACAAGATAAATCTCTAACCTCTAAAATACTTCTACTTACTATAGTCTAACTAATTCTAATTAATTAATTAACTAATTACTGGCTGTGAAGATTCACCAACTTTTATCTGCAGGGACACTTTTACTTTTAAGGGAATTTTACAATATTTCTCCCACCAGGAGATCCTAATATTACTTAATGGGCTAATTATCCCGGGACAAAGATACCTTAATATATGTAATTAATTTAAATCCCGAGATCGAGCCACCCAATATATGTAGTGGGTTTGATGGTATTGTATGGTGGTGATGTTACTACGTGTGATGCATGAGGTCAGCTGTGAAGGCTCCTGAGATAAAATGTAACTGAGAGTTGTCAGAAGGCCCTTCTCGCTACCACTACGACCTCACACTTATCTTTTTTTTTGTGTTCTAATGAATGTGGCTACGTTAAATGTCTAGGGTAATGATATGTAATGTGGTGTGATAGTTTATAGACACACACACAGATATTTACTAAGTCTAATAATATTAACAAATGTTATAATACACTGAACTAACTCAAGTGTGTAAAATTTTGATAGAAATTATCTTACATTTATCTGATCTGGACCGAGTTTTATTTCGGCCAGAACATATGAAAGGTTTAGAAATTATGAAAGAAATGCATGGAATATTACATAATAAATGCAAGAGTGTACATATGTATGTTACTAGACTATTTAGTTTTATTAGTGTTTATAGTAGTCATCTAATTTGGGAGACTGTTTAATGGTTGTGCTGTTGGGGTGGCCTCATCACTCCAGTCTATATTGACTACACAGTGTCCAGTAAATTGCAGGAATTTTATGGGATTGTTAGTAACTATATTGAGTTGGTGAATTCTCAGCAGACCAGAGGCTCACTCAACTTTGAAGATGTAGCTCTGGTGCTGAGATCTGGTGGCCCCACCTCTCCGTGCTTGGGGGCAATAATAGTGGTCTGGTGGCCCCACCTCTCCGTGCTTGGGGGCAATAATAGTCTGCTCTGACACAACGTTACTGCACGGATCCACTCTGGTAAAATCACCAACTTAGTTGACACCGCCTTGGTGCCAACTGAAACTCACAGCTCTGCAATCAAAGTATTGGTTATGTGTCAAAATTCCCTTCTCTAACCATGTCTGGACACAACACTACACAACAACAACACCATATAGACAGGTCAGATCTCTCTGACCATACAGCACATTTTACCATGGTGGTTTCACATCGGATAAGTCCTCCCAGACTACAGATTCTGAAATAGGTTCATTAGTTTCCTGCCCTAAAATAGGATAGGTAATATGTTTCATTGTTCTCAACACTTGATCTGTCCTTCCTAATCCTTGCTGGAGTTTATGTATTTTATTTGTCTCTAGACCCTGAACTGGGGCGGGGGGTCTAGAGCGAACCCTTACTTGTTGTAAGGAACAGATTATGCTATTGCAGTATCAAATCACTCGAACCTTAAACAAATATTAAAATGTACAAAGAATTAATTTCAGTCTTACCAGAAATATGAATATAGTACACAGTAAATAAATGCTAGCAAAACTCTGCTGAGCTGCTGGCTATAGTATGGTGTCCCACTGAATATTATGTATTATTTCTGGGAAATCACCACTACAATTAATGACTGTGTTACTGGACAGACTTATGTCGAATGGCAAAAATGTGCGTCTCTATCCCGCTAATGTAAAATGCGTTGGCCAATCAAATCAGAAGACCAAGCTTTTCAATTCAAAATTTGAAAATAAAGTCAAAATTACATCTTATTTTCTCAAATGTACGTCCGTCACATTTTATCTTTTTCCAAAAAAGTCAAAAGTACATCTCAATTTTTAACATGTACGTCGGTCACATTTTATCTTTTTCCCACAATTTCACTTGTTTTTTTTTGGACTAACACATGTAAAACTGCACGAACCTGCCTCCTAAGTTATTTTTAGCCACTACTGTCCGCTACTCCCCCCTCTCTTGCATTCTAACTAGATTTGAACACTTGAGTCTCAAGGTTGCGATTTTTGTGCAAATAGTGGCATGTTTGATTCAATGCAGTCTTTCGCTGATGTGAACAACCCCGTCTTTTGTCATTATCTTTCTTATTATCTGTCCGTCTGTATAAATGAAAGTATATTATTTCACTGCTCAGAATGGGCCATCCGGCCAGCTAATTTTTATATTCCTAACATTAATATTAAGAAAAGGTTACTTTTTGAATTTTGTAATATTTCAAGCATCTGCGTTTGCCGCTGAATTCAAATAAAAGGCTTGGTATCGCAAAAGCGTCCAATAAATGACTGTGGCGTATCATATCCAAGGTCCCTTCTGTCGAATTCCTTACTTTATGTCAACTTGGGGGGGGGGGAAACGTGACTTTTCCTCCTTGCCCCACCAATTTGCGTCCATTAACCTCGCTAGTTCAAGTATGCGTTCAGTCAGATTTTTGTCTTTTGATCCTCGTTCCGTTTTGCCTTCAAGTCTAACACCTGATGACCCGCGGCGCGGGCGATCATGTATTCCAGCAGCTTACGCATTGGTTTTTTATCCCTACGTTGTATCATTTGAGATATTTTGACGTTGTATCACTGTTAATTTTTACGACAAACGCCACTTCGTATATCAAAGGGCTGTGACGTGCTTCCAGCATATTGGACTGTTCCCTTCATGCCGTCATGGAATGACTTTATCATTTCCAGCATTTTAGAAGGGCAGCCTATTTTCAGGAGGATTTTAAAGAGTCCATCCCTACTAACCAGGTCGAATGCTTTTGTGAGGTCTATAAAGGCGATATATAATGGTCTTTTCTGCTCTCTTGATTTTTCCTGAAGCTGGCGGAGAGAGAAGATCATGTCTGTTGTTGATCTGCCAGCTCGGAATCAACACTGTGACTCTTGATATATGCGCTCAGCTAACTTGTGTAGTCGCATTAAGATGACTTTGGCAAAAACCTTACCAACAATACTAAGAAGAGAGATGCCTCTGTAGTTATTGCAATCACTTCTGTCTCCTTTATTTTTATACAGTGTTACAATCTTGGCATCTCGCATGTCTTGAGGAATAGTTGTCTCTTCCCAGCACTGGCACAGCATCCTATGCAGGGGATGTAATAGCGTGCTCTTACAGCATTTGATTAAATCAGGAGGAATCCCATCACTGCCTGGTGCTTTGCCAGAGGCCAAGCTATCAATGGCCTTGCTGAGTTCCTCTAATGTTGGTTCGGCATCCAGCTCCTCCATAGTTGGCAGACTGTTGACACCATCAAGGGCTGCAGGCGTAACGGTATTGTCTCTAGCGTAAAGCTCAGAGTAGTGCTCGACCCACCTCTCCATCTGCTTACCCTTATCGGTTAGCTTCTCTCCGCTGATGGTTTTTTAGCGGTGCCGTCTTACTTTTATGGGGGCCAAGTGCTTTCTTTATACCGTCATACATTTGTCTAATGTTGCCTGTTTGCGCTGCGATCTGGATGCTCTCACTGAGCTGGAGCCAGTAGTCATTTGCACAGCGTCGAGCAGTTTGTTGAACTTTGCTTCTCGTAGCCCTCAGGATCTGTAGGGTTCTGGCACTCGGTGAACGTTTGTATTCATTCATAGCACTGCGCTTAGCTTCAATGACAGGTGCCATCACATCTGATGAAGCATCAAACCAGTCATTTGACTTTGCTGTTTTCTTACCAAAGGTGGCAAGTGCAGTACTTTGAATGGTGTTCCGTAGATGCTCCCAGTTCTCTGTAATAGTATCACCATGCTGAGGGCTACTGAGCACTTTCTCGAAGGTCGCAGTGAATTGAGCGATCATGAAAGGGTCTGACATCTTGCTGGTATCAATGCGTGGTTTCCCTTCATGTCTGACACGATAGAGTTTTCTTGGTTGTGCTCTGATTTTGCAGCAAACCAAGGAGTGATCTGTATCACAGTCTGCACTATGGTACGAGCGCGTGGAGAGCACAGACCTGAGGAGTGGCCTTCTGACGAGAATCAGGTCAAGTTGGTGCCAGTGCTTGGATCGTGGGTGTCTCCATGACACCTTATGCTGGGGTTTTGTCTGAAAGTAGGTGTTGGTCACGCAGAGGTCATGGTGGACGCACAACTCTAAGAGCCGTTGTCCATTTTCATTCATCTTGCCAATACCAAACCTGCCCAGACATGAAGGCCATGAAACATTATCGGCACCCACTCTAGCGTTAAAGTCACCAAGGAGAACAAGCTGTTCTTGCCTAGGTATGCTTTTGATAATTGCTGTTAGATTCTCGTAGAACTCATCTTTAGCTTCTGAGGCAGAGTACAGAGTAGGAGCATACACACTGACAAGGGTGATGGGACCTGTGCTAGTTTGCAGGCGGAGCGTTAACAGGCGTTCTGATCCATTCTCGCCTGGTTCAACCATTTTAGTTAGCGATTTTTTGACCGCAAAACCTACTCCGTGTTCTCTAGCTTTATTAAGATCTTTCCCTTGCCAATAAAATGTGTAGTCCTTCTCGCTCACCGTTCCAGAGCCCGCCAGGCGCGTTTCCTGAAGTGCAGCTATATCCACCTGAAGTCGTTTAAGCTCATCATTAATTATGGCTGTCTTCCTTACATCGTTTACATCCTGTAGGTTTTCGGATAGTCCAGTCAACATAGTCCGGACGTTCCAGCATCCCAATCTGAGAGTTTGCTTATTTCTATTTTTTCGATAATTGCTTGGTGCAAAATTTTCTGTCCACAGTTCGGGTTTGACCCTAATCCCCATGCACCCAATGGGGAAAGCAGACAGTGGCGGGACAACACCTTATTGACTGGGGGCTGCCCAGCTTGAAGCGGGCGGTAGCTGTCCAGTGAGATCCTAGAACCTCTCCCACTGTCGGAAGTAGCCCCTGGCGCCATGCCCTACGCCAATTGGGCAAAATGCTTATAACCGGTAACTGCTACTTCCCGTGTTTTGCCGACACCTATAGGGTGAAGCTGGAGTGTCCTCTCCAGGGCGCGAGCTTGGGCACAGTTATATGGAGATCAAGCTGTTGCCCATGCAGCATGTTCCCCCTCTCCACACAGCCGGTAGATCCAAAGGAACTGCAGTAGCCGATACAGTTTGGTACCAGCCATGTCGCAGGAGTTGCCAGAATAATGTCGAATCGACATTAGACTGCCTTAGGGACTCCGACTCCGGATTTATCCTCAGGGTTTACTCCCGAAGCCAATTCCATAAATGGATATTCCCGCAAGGCAGCGGTGGTTTGAATTCAGAGTTCCTTCTCTTAGATAAGCTACCAACCAAGGATCATGAGCCCTATCTGCCCGAATAGTGAGTTAAGAAGACGAGAACCATACAAAGAATTGTTAGTGATAACACCTCTTTGTGGTGTCAGCCTTCCCAAATTGCCCCTCTACCATTTTTCAAATAAAACCTTCATCAACTAGGTGGCGAGGAAAGGTTGTTTTTAATATGATGATAAAAGGGGGGGGGGGGGGGGGGGGGGGGGGCTAAAGGTGTATTTCACTTCTGCTGAGCTAGCTTAAGCAAAGTTGGAAACACAAATCAAAGCTCGACTGTTAAAGTCAATACTAGACTACAAAAACTACTTGTTTTGTGTGTGTGTTTGTGTGTGTGTTTAAGATGCCTGTTGTAACGGAGTGTGAAAGACTAAACGGTTTTTTCATCAAAACAACGCGAATCCTCACAAACAGTAACAAGAACTATGCCTGCACCAGCACAGTCTTCAGAGAACAGACTGTATGATGTCAGTAAGTAATAACAAAAAAATTATCAAGTTATCTTGGTGTCAAAATTGTTGTACAGAATATGTTTCTACAACAGAACACGAGTACTGAGGTCCATCAAGAAGTAGAAAGTTTAAATGCAAGATACGGGGTTTGTTAATGCTAGAAGATTCTCTCAATCGTTTTAGATGTTCACTTCCCTAGACGAGAGTGACCTTTCAAGGTATATCACCATTGAGGCATCTGATAAATGTTAACCATGTTTCAAGGTCTATCACCATTGAGGCATCTGATAATTGTTAACCAGGTTTCAAGGTCTATCACCATTGAGGCATCTGATAATTGTTAACCAGGTTTCAAGGTCTATCACCATTGAGGCATCTGATAATTGTTAACCATGTTTCAAGGTATATCACCATTGAGGCATCTGATAATTGTTAACCAGGTTTCAAGGTCTATCACCATTGAGGCATCTGATAAATGTTAACCAGGTTTCAAGGTCTATCACCATTGAGGCATCTGATAATTGTTAACCAGGTTTCAAGGTCTATCACCATTGAGGCATCTGATAATTGTTAACCAGGTTTCAAGGTCTATCACCATTGAGGCATCTGATAATTGTTAACCAGGTTTCAAAGTCTATCACCATTGAGGCATCTGATAATTGTTAACCAGGTTTCAAAGTCTATCACCATTGAGGCATCTGATAATTATTAACCAGGTTTCAAGGTCTATCACCATTGAGGTATCTGATAATTATTAACCAGGTTTCAAGGTCTCCCATTCCAGAACTACCTTTTATACATATTACAACATCAACATGACAGAAGGATAATACAGAAAAATAAATAAACTTTTAGCCTGGACAGCAGCCCCATTTAATAAAAATGGACTCCCCACACTGTTGGACTGATGTATTTCAACATGAGGCATTTAAAGAGCTAGCCACCTTTGACCTTTCTTATTTAATAATCACAGTGTGTAATGCTGTAGTTCAGATGATATTTGCTGTTGTATCCCCAGTTAAAACAAAAGCAATAAACGGAATGATGCTACACCTTTCTAATGCTTTTGGGAGAATTACAGCAGATGTGTTGCTTTCGAATACATATTGTAAGCATTTCATTGCATCGTCAGACATTTGTTAGTACTTTACATCTGACAAAGTGTATGACGCAGGGCCCAGTGGGGATGACAGAGCAGAACTGGATGTGGAGCTGTTTTGTGATATGAGTAGGAAGCATCTACGTATTTATTTATTTATATATTTTGGCTTTTATATGGCGGTGCTGGCTTTTTCTCAAAATATAAATCTGGCAACCCTGATCATGTGTGTTAGGAGCAGGTCTATGAGAAGGCAAATAGTATGATTATTCTTACTCTCTTTATTTGAGCTTACTGTCATCATATATTTGTTTTGACTTTGATCCATTGTCACTGAGCGTTAGCTCTTTGTGAAAGATAAACTATTTAAGGGCTAGTTAGCTCCAGGCTACGACAGGCGTTAACCTACAACATTCGATTCCTACCAAATGTTTCTTGAACGAAGCATACCCACGGCCTTGCCCGCCAATACTGGTTTTATCTCCCCTTAGTCTTTTGTTTCCCTTTTCTATATTTAGCATAATCCTTCATCATTTGTTCTAGGCGAGAACTAGATAGTATATGGGTACCTCAATCATTTTCATCATTTTCCTTAGCTTTCCTTACAGATTGTCCTGAAATGACGCCTGTCTCACATCACGAATTCTCTGACCATACCGTGCGCCATACATTGTAGAAAAAGATACAGTGACCAATGAAAACGCTTTCTTGGTAATGTGTTTACTACCGCTTGGAAAATAAAGATGGCATGGCCCAATCTGAGTAACCTGATTAACTTCGGAATTTTACTACAGCATTTTAGAAGAAGTACCACTTGAAAGAGGGTACCAACACAATATTAGGAATGTTACTCTACCCGTAAGTAATAATACTTTTACTAATACCAATATAGGACGGGAGAAATCTTAGGTTGAATGCATTCGAAGCTTCAGGTTGTCCTAAATTTAGCAGTTTAAACTATGCATACTATAAAATGCAATTTGGTAACTAAAAGATTATTACATAGTTATATAAAGCCTAATCCCAAGTATAATTTAAGCTTTGAGGGAATAAAATCGCATCAGGAATAACGGAGATAATTAAAAACGTATGTTTCCTACATTGTACAATAGGCAAAAGGTACCCACATTTTCTGATCGTGATTTCAATCTTCGGGATGCCCATCTCGTACGTCCAAGGTAACACTATAAATAGACTGGCCTAACGAACTCGGTTAGTCACTATTATTTGAAAACACAGCAAGCGGGGGAAAGAAGAGCATATGTTAAAACAAGTGTTTGCCTTCTGTACCTGTTAGCAGACCTTAATCAAACCATTAAGGGCTTGTCTGTGTGTGCCTGAGGGTAAGAACATATATATATATATATATATATATATATATATATATATATATATATATATATATATATATATATATATATATATATATATATCTCATCTCATAATCGGAATCTCTTCTACCCCGTGAAACGAGGTGTAGAGGGGTGTATATATATATGTGTATATATATATATATATATATATATATATATATATATATATATATATATATATATATATATATATATATATATATATATGTGTGTGTGTGTGTGTGTAATTTTATTGATTAATGCATCTGTGCGATAAAACGTGTATAGATGTGTTAGGAATGGACAGTGTGTACTGATGAAACTTACAGGCTCATGTGTAAATCTAGAGGCAAAGCCCGCCTTCGGAAAATATTTAAAATATTGGGAATGATGGCCAAAGTATGACTCTAAGTTTGATAAAGTATTTGAAAAAGTATTTCTTGAATGGAATGAGACACCTACCAGGAACATAAGGAAAGATGAAAGGGATTGTAGTACTGTATAATTTGACCTATTACTTAGTAGTTTTATTTGCAACCAAATTATTGTATGGAGGCGAATCACGGGAAACGAATGATGGTTAAGGAAGTAGAAGAAAATTATGATCACATTGAATTAAAATGATTGTTGCTACTATACTATACCTTGTGCATCTGCTAGCACGCTAGTCTGAAACTGTCTATCGTCTCCATCTGTGTCAAAGAGGGATATGGACAGAAAAATGCAGGGATCGCGTTTAACTTTGTTCCAGGTTTAATCGTATAACTTTAAAACCTACAACAAATAAGAAGAGGCTTCTCTTGATGAAGTTGCAACTAATGCAGCGCCAGTCTATGGAAAAGTGCCAGCCATTTCGTGTGTAGCAGTGGGAAGATTCTCATCTGAAGATTCTATCCAGCATCAGAGAGAGCCAGTTGCAGTGACTCAGTTAAGTTGCTAAAAAAGCAACTGAGTAGCGTAGGCCAGTTCACCAGACAAATAACTGCATCCAGTTCATGATGTACAGAACAGTATATAGCTCAATTAGATTGTAAAGATAACACTAATAATTCTTCAGAGAAAGATCAAGCAAGCTAGACTGTCTACCAGGAGATATACATCTTAGCACAAGAGAGAGAGACATTTTTGTTCAACTGTTCTTATTTATTTCATTTTGTAAAATATTTGATTTTAATGCTTTTCAAACGTAAAAGAGAAAATATATCAATAAATTGTAAATATTTACCAGCAGACTTACTTAAATTCTTTAATGTTAAGTTTTTATTCTATGTTGGTAAATTTGAATTAAATAATTTCCCCTAGCAGAGTCAGAAACAATATTAACTACAATAATCACAGAGGCGGATCAGGAGAGGTAGCAGTTAGGGACTCAGAGTACTACATCACCACATTCTCTGGTACTTACATAGCTTGACCCTACCTTTGTGTCTATACACCCTTACTCTCTTCAGAGAAGGGGGTATTACTGATAAGACCAGACTCTTATCTGGCACTATCCTGGTATCATCTGATACACCTTTATGTCCAGGATATCTTCCTATTTTTAATAACATTTGAACCTCTAACCTCTCACGACACAGATCAAAGTGCAACCACTGCAGCTGTTTCCGCAGGAAGGTTACACAAAGCAGTTACATGATCTTGGTTTCTGTGGCACCTATTTGATGAGGTTGCAAGCCCTATGCACATCCCCATATTACTGGTCTTGTACGACATACTTGAGTAAAAAAACTTTCCTTGAGTTGGATGTTTTACTTTTGTGAGTGATGTCTATTGTCACGAGAACTGTAGAGTTGTGTCGACTAAATCAATATAACTGAGGAGGACGTTGTGGTGTTGGAACTTAGCTCATCTCTCAAGACATTCTTGCTGTAGTAATAAAAATAATAATAAAAATAGCCCTTTCAGTCATAACTGACTATGGGAATGTGTCCCTGAGGTGACAGCCCTCAGGTGAATTCTTGCTGTATTGTTGACCAAATCAATATAACTGAGGACGACGTTGTGGCGTTGGAGCCTAGCTCATCTCTCAGAACATTCTTACTGTATCTCTCCACCCATGCTACCGAGAGAGGTTTACTTCCATCTTCTTCCTCCTTATACTCCCCAGTTTCCGTCACTCCGTAATCATGGCTAAAGGAGCTGTCTTTTATCTTACCTGAGTGTCAAGATATTGACGTTATGAGATGTGCGAGTGATCGTCTCGTTGAGCTTCGTGGCTTTGATTTAGACTACCTGTGCTCTGACACATACGAGCAGATTCTTGTATTCTCTCTCTTCTCCTTCATTCATTGTAAACGCCACAACGACATGGAACAATTTTTTTTTTTACACAAGACTTAACAACACTTTAATTAGTTTTTCTGTCAATTTAAAAATATTTTATTTATACAACAAGATCTTTTCTCTCAAGTGTTTACGTTTACTGCTTGTTTACAATGTCATATGTGGAATAAACAACTGTTATCCATTCTTGGTGTTTTGGGTAATAAGTAAACACTGCCCCGGACAAAAAGGGTTAATCTGCTCTTCACTGCTCAAAGATGCAGAACACCATCTGCACCGAATTAATATATATTACGATAGTGTATGAGAGATGAGAAGACCACGCTGGCTATTGATAGGACATACGTTGTGTAAACCTGATGACAACATTCATGGTAGTTAAAAGCTTGGTGTCCACAGAATTAAAAGTACTTTTTTCCCCGAGTTCCCAATAAAAATTCGCGAGTTAGTGCACACAAATTCATTGTAATCGTGAAGTACATGAGATAGGAACGCAATCTTTTATTTGTAGTGAAATTAACTTTCGGTAAAATATTATTTAGTTTGATTTTTTTTTTCATCGCTCTGTTGACTGAATTGCAGAAAGTAGAGGTCGATAGGAAAACTACAATATAGGCTGCATTTATTCATAATCTCAAATGCTCTGAAACATCAAACAAAACTTATTCCAAATCGCAAATGCTGTGAAACATAAAACAAATTTATTCCAGATCCCAAATGCTCTGAAACATAAAGCAAACTTGATTCTATCATGGTTGATCTTTAGAGTGCTCAGTGTCTCTAAAGCAGATCCCGGCAGCTCCTGAGATGCCTGCCGCGGTTCTACATCATTGTTTGTCTTGTTTTAAAATAGCCGATGGCTTTCAGAATATTTCCTAATTCAGATTTAGTAACATCAAGAGAGAAAAAAACAACTTTGAAATTGTATAAGCTCATTTGGGATTCATTATGCATCTGCTATTTCGACTCCTGCGCATAGGCTTATTGCAACGCCATCTGTAGATAGGTGTGGCCATGGCACCACTTCACAAAGAGATTCCATTAGCTACCGCAAAGATAAATTTGGTCGTCCACTATAAAATAAATTTGGGAAGTATTTAAGATCGTTTAGCTGTTTTAAGTTTCTTCTGTGTCCCTGCGTCTGGTTGTATGTGTGTGATGTACGTGTGTAAACTTGTGTATGTTTTTGTTATGAAAATAACAGGCAAGGATTACTAATTATCATGACGATGTGCTTGCGTATAATACTTGTGATAAAGATATTCTTATGCGTGTTTCATTGGTATTGAGGAATGTTATTGTCACCACTGTTGTAAACGTGATTGTTACCGTTAATACACTTCTGTAGCTACCGTTATTGTTGAATACTGTGTGCACTGTCACTCACCACACAGCTCACGTACGAGTCATGGATGTCAATAAAGGTTGTACACAAATGAACGACGGTAACGTAATAACTTTGTTAAATCCTTGGCTTGGGTCTCCTGTGTTCAGAATCTTTGTGTAATGGGGTGGCATGATCCACAAAATGTTCATGGGTTAACAGCGAAAGATTTAAACGTTATGAAGAGAAACCACCAAAAATGTAGGAAAGGAGTCGACAATAAGGAGCAAATTATGAGGTGAAGAAACTGCGCTGGCCGCTGATGTGGAACACAGTGACGAAACCAACCAATAGTATCACAAGACAGTCCTGTTTCTAGACACCCCCCTCCCCCTTTTAGAGTAAAAGATATAGAAAGAGAGACGTAAAACATTTGCGGAGAAGATGAAAGCTGTCATAGCGTAAATAGCATACACGAGATATGGGATAAAACTTGACCAGATGATGTATGACAGGAAGTCTTAGTTTGAACCACCAGATGGTCAATGGCCAACGCTGACGAAGGAGGTGAAAGACGAAGAAATGTGACTTGTGTATCATCATTATCAGCTGCCATCTACACAACCGCAAGTCAGCTGTAATGGGTCTGCAATCTCTTGTCTTGATGGTGCACTCCGATAGACTCTTTCCTGTCCATCTGTTGATGTTATCTTCCTACTTACAGCACTGTCTTTCTCTTGTTTGGGGTCGGAGTGGCTATGAGGTATGGCGTCTGCCTTGAATTCTAGAGGTAC